>JARQOD010000001.1:196442804-196550364 GCA_033576555.1 Oophaga sylvatica
TTTCACCAATATATAAGCATTCTAAAACTAATTTTGAAATAATTTTTCTTAAAATTTTATTAGAATGCATCGGGACGCAGGTTTTTTTTTGGTGAATAAGTTTACTGTGCAAATTTTTTTATAACAATTTTAACATTGCAATGAATTTACAGGTTCATTATATATAATTTATAAATATATATATATTACATTTAGGCCCTAAATTTTTTCGACGGGGCAACATTTATCTAATTTTGGTTTAGACATTACCACAAGAATTTGAAACAAAACAAATCAGATGCGTTGAAGTTCGATTTCAGTTTTCTTTTTGAGGGTACCACATAAAATTGGATGAAGGGTTAGGGTTCAGCTCCTTACATGTGCCCCCCCTGTTTTTAAAGGGACCAAAGTAATTGGAAAATTGACCCCAGGTATTTATGGAAGGGTGGGGAACCCTTCATTATATCATTTCAATTAAGCGAAAAAAGGGTGGTGTTGATTTGGGGGTGTGGTGTTTGCATTTGGAAGGGTTTTAGCTGTGAAGGAAACAGGGGGTCAAAGGAGCTCTCCATGCAGGTGAAACAAGTATCCCTTTAACCCGCAAAAAAAAGAAAAAAACCCCTCCGAGAAATTGCTACATTTAGGAGTGGCAAAATCTACAGTTTGGGACATTCTGGAAAAGAAAGAAACATGGTGAATCATCAATCAAAAAAACTGGGGGCCCCCGGAAGACAAAATGGTGGATGATCGCAGAATTTTCTTCCCTGGTGAAGGAAAAACCCCCTTACAAAAAGCCCAACCAGTGAACAACATCCCAGGAGGTAGGGGTTCAATATCCAAAAATTTCCTAAAGAGAAAACTGCTGAAATTTTAAAAAGAGGGTTACTGCACGGTGCAAACCCCCTATAAGAATCAAGAATAAAAGGTGGCTGGACTTTTCTAAAAAAAATCTAAAAAAAAACCAGCACGTTTGGAGAAAATTCTTTGGACAGATGAAAACCAAGATCAACCTTCTAGAATGATGGAAAAAAAGAAAAGTAGGCGAAGGGGGGGGACAGCTCTGATCCAAGCTACCCCTCATCGTAAAATGCGGAGCGTGTGATGGCTTGGGTGCATTTGGTGCCAGTGGGACGGGTCCTAGTGTTTTTGAGATAGAACAGGACAGAAAAAGCCGATGAAATTTTGAGGTATTTTGAGCATTTCTGTGGTCAGATCCAGCCAAATGCAGCCAAAATGATTTGGGGTCGTTTCGTAATAAGATGGACAATGACCAAAACATAAAGCCCAAAACAACCCAGGAGTTTATAAAACAAAAAAGGGAAAATTCTTGAATGGCCAAGTCAGTCCCTGATTTTTAAAACCCCCTTTAACTGCATTTCACTTGTTAAAGATAAATTTGACAGAAAAGGGCCCACAAACAAAAAAACACTGAAAAACCACCCCGGTGAAGGTGGGGGGCAAAAAAAAAGGAAAACACAGGTCTGGTGATGTCCATGAGTTCAGATTCAGGCAGTGATTGCTAACAAAGGGTTTTCAACCAAGTACTAGAAATGAACATTTTATTTACAATTACTTAAAACTGTCCAATTACTTTTGGTCCCTTTAAAAAACAGGGTGGCACATGTTAAGGAGCTGAAACTCCTAAACCCTTCATCCAATTTTAATGTGGATACCCTCAAATGAAGCTGAAAGTCTGAACTTCAACTGCATCTGATTTGTTTGTTTCAAATTCATTGTGGTAATGTCTAGAACCAAAATTAGATAAATGTTGTCTCTGTTCAAATATTTATGGACCTAACTGTATATATATACACTGCTCAAAAAAATAAAGGGAACACTTAAACAAAAGAATATAGCTCCAAGTAAATCAAACTTTTGTGAAATAAAACTGTCCACTTAGGAATGAATACTGATTGACAATCAATTTCAAATGTGTTGTGCAAATGGAATAGACAACAGATGGAATTTATTGCCAATTATCAAGACACACTCAATAAAGGAGTGGTTCTGCAGGTGGGGACCACAGACCACATCTCAGTACCAATGCTTTCTGGCTGATGTTTTGGTCACTTTTGAACGTTGGTTGTGCTTTCACACTCGTGGTAGCATGGACGGACTCTACAACCCACACAAGTGTCTCAGGTAGTGCAGCTCATCCAGGATGGCACATCAATGCTAGCTGTGGCAGAAGGTTGGCTTTGTCTGTCAGCGTAGTGTCCAGAGGCTGGAGGCACTACCAGGAGACAGGCCAGTACACCAGTAGACGTGGAGGGGCCGTAGGAGGGCAACAACCAGCAGCAGGACCACTACCTCTGCCTTTGTGCAAGGAGGAACACTGACAGAGCCTCCAGCAGGCAATAAATGTGCATGTGAAGACAAAATCGTTGGCACAACTCCAAATTAAATGTGGTGCCCGAGTAGGATCCCAATCCGTAATGTATTATAAGTGACCTCGGCACACACCAGTGGTGTCTAGAATTAGTGATTTTTAATCAAAATTCAGTACATACAGACGTTTCGGTCATACATGACCTTCTTCAATGTACTGTAAACACAAAATAAATGTAAAATATACAGAAATCATTAAATAAATTTGCGGTTTTAACAAAAGTATATACAGATGTCTTGATAACGATACATGAAAAATTCATATGCAAATAAGCTGTATGCTTCACATATAATGCTCAGAAACATCCAGAGTATTATCTTGTGTATAAATGTTCACAGAGGTATATATCAACTCCACCACAAAGATCAGATATTAAGTAGGCAAAAAAAGGAAAATGCACATACCCGTACATAGAAAATATGAACCAGGAGGAGAAACAACCTAAAGGAGATATCGTGACATAGGGTGTAATAATATATAGGTAGTTATCCATAGTGTCACGGTGTCCAGAAAAATATACATACCATAGGGTAAGGTAGAATGAACTTCAGACAATATGTCTGCAAAGTATATAATATATAGTGATTATGACAGTGACCTATATCAGGACCATAGCGGCACATATAAGCGCATATAAGCAGTGTAAGATCAGAATTTATCGCCGCAGAAGTGCTTACCAGAAGAGGTGGAGGTGAGGCGACTAGGACACGGTATTCACCGTTTGTCAGAGAGCGCTGTGAGGAGGGAGGATGACGGCAATATGAAGCCTGGTAAGCGTGGTGTCCGGACCGGAAATCTGGAACCGGAAGTGGTGCAGCGTGCGTTCCAGCACAGTGGTGATGCATTCCACATGCAGGAACAAGTATGGAGGGCTGATAGAAATGTGTCTAAATGTGACTGGTGCGCCATTCTGTGATTATAAGAAAGCGTTACTGTGCTTGTGACGGTCCAATATTATAGGAGGTGGATTAACCATCTAAATAATGGATGGTTTGAGGAAATAAAGGATTCGTGCTCCCATAGTCCGAGATCAAAGGAGAAATAATACTTTCATTGTGGTTGATTCTGCAATAGAAAAATACAATGTCAATATTATACAATTATATAGGGAATATTATGTGTAAGACACCTAGTATAATGACAAATCATGACAAAAAGGACATTATATCGTATTCTCTATTTAACCCTTTAGGGAATAGCGTATCAAGTTCATGGATCCAAAAAGCTTCTCTTTTCTTGAGGAGGCTAATACGATCAACCCCCCTGCGTGGAATCTGTATTTTTTCTATGACCTGGTATTTTAATTGTGCTATATTATGGCCAGATGACACAAAATGGTGAGGAATGGGAAGAAGTAAATTCTTACATCTGATTGTCGACTTATGTTTCGATATTCGATCTTTTATGGCCTGCGTTGTCTCACCCACATATGTTAGGCCACACGGACACTTGATTATATAAATGACAAAAACTGGAATTGCAAGTGAAATAATCTTTAATCTCGTATCTCTTGCCTGTATTGGGATGGTAAAATACGTTTCCTTTGGAGATGTTGTTGCATTGCATGCACTGTAGCACGGGAACGTCCCAAATTTGGGATTCATGAGGAAACGTTGATGCTTAGGTGGGTGAGAGGGGCCAATATCAGCTCTGACTAGATGGTCTCGAAGATTCCGTGGTCGACGGAAACAAGGTAGAAATGTTTTTTTTTAATTCCTTAATGGTTGGATGTGCGGTATTCAATAGGTGCCAATGGTGACGTATACTTGTATGGAGTCAATAAGCTATGGGATGATAGTCGTGTACAAATGGGATTCTATCTCTAGAATCCGATTTTAGAGAAGGGGGAAAATTGGAAATGTTTAGGGTGTGTTCTGGGTAGCCCTTTCACGGAAATTTGGAGCGCATTTCTTCAGCAACGTCTGTCTTTTATTGTTGTATCGGAAACTATCCTCTGAACCCTTTTTAATTGGGATTTTGGAATGGAATCTTTCATTTTCGTTGGATGGAAGCTCTCATAATATAAAAGACTGTTACAGTCAGTTGGTTTTGTGTAGATGTCTGAAGACAATTTGCCATCAGTTCCTCTTGTGATTAGCACATCCAAAAAATTAACACTATTGATATCATGGGTAATGGTAAAGTTTAATCCTGGCCAAGAAGTGCACAGGAAGGAAAAGAAATTATTCATTGAGCTCAGAGGTCCGTTCCAAATGCAAAAGACATCGTCAATGTACCTTTTCCATACTATAGCATGCGTAAAGAATAGGTCATTGACGTAGATCATGCTATCCTCGTAGTGGGCAACGTAGCAGTTTGCATAGGGGGGTGCTGCATTAGATCCCATGGCGGTCCCCTTGGTCTGCAAGTAATATGTGTCGCCAAATAAGAAGTAATTCTTGGTCAGAATAATGGTGAGTAACTCACAGCACATGTTGATCTGATCAGAGTTGAAATGTGAAGTCTCCAGAAGTCTACGTACTGATTGGATGCCTTCCATATGTGGTATGGATGTATATAAATCCTTAATGTCAAAAGTTACAAGAAAAGCCTCCTTCGGTAATCATCCAAATTGTGTATCAGGTCTAAGAACTCTCCTGTGTCTAGTAAAAATAAGGAAGTTTTCCTTATTAATGGTGTGAGGATTTTTTCAAGGTACTTGGCTATGGGAGAAAAGATTGATTCCGTGGAAGCGACTATAGGCCTTCCTGGTGGATTAGATAGATTCTTGTGTACCTTAGGTAGTACGTAGAAAACTGGAGTAATGGGGAATTTCTTTGTAAGATAATCACCGGTTTTGTTGTCTATGGTACCTTTCACCATGTATTTTGTGAGTTTCCCCTGGATAAGAGAGTTAACCTCACTAGTGGGGTCATGTCCTAGTTTCTGGTAGACTGTATTATCGTTAAGTTGCCGATTGACTTCCCCAAGTACATTGATTTGTCAAGTACCACAATAGCTCCCCCCTTGTCTGCTGGTTTAACAATAATATTTTTATCCTCCTGTAGGTTACGTAAGGCCTGTTGATCAAGAGGTGTCATGTTAGATGGGAAGAATATCCTCTTCGTATTGATATCCTCTTTTATTTCAAGGAATGTAGTATTGATAAAGGAGATAAAAGTCTCCAGAGCATGTGAACCTATGGGGGGTCTAAATGTACTTTTATTACGTAAGCCTAGACTGTGGGCTGTCAACAATGTGGTCGGAGTTTCAACGTTAGAGGTAGAAGTCATAGTATTGGCAAAATATAACTTTAGTGTTAGAGTTCCCGCTGCTGCACAAGGGGAGTCTCGAACCTGTCCCGCTGCGGTCTCCCATTCATCTCCGGCCACAGTGGAGCCTGCTCAGCAGAGACGTCAGTCCAGGCGTCTTGCCCACTCCTCTACTGTGCAGTGACTTGCTGCTGCCTTTCCTGGATCTGCTATTATAGCCAGTGCTGGAGCAGCCGTCTTTGAGACAAAGTCCTGCGTTTTCCCATCTGAGCATGCCCAGAGTGAGATCTCTCATTGGAGATCAGGGGTCACATGTTCAGGTGCTGCAGCGGCTCCTATTGGTCCGCCAGGAAGGTCATGTAGCTACGTGTGTTTGTAACAGCTTCTCATTGGTCCTTGTTCCTGGAAGGTCCTGTAGCTGTTGCTATAAAAGGGTAGCATGGCTGGGCCGCCATGCGCTAATATCAACCATTGTATGCTATGCGCCAGTGTGACCATGCGTATGTGTGGTTAGGGACCCGGCTGAAATAAGCCACTAGAATACCGACTTAATCGGTGAGGAGTTTGGTATGGTAGCTGGCCAGGGTCGGTGTCCTAGATGCCCTAGATTACCGGCGTAACCGGTGAGGAGTTTTGATTGCCGTATTCAGGGTCTGGCGTTCAGACGCCATAGATTGCGGGTGACTCCCACGAGGACATTAGCACATGATCACGCATTATGTACGCTTAGCACTTAACTGTGTACCTGAGAGCCTGACAGGACACAGCACTTTTCCTCAGCGGCCCTGTGACGTAACAGGGTTTGCTTTCGACGCTAGACAGCACCCTAGCGTTTTACTTTGCGGCTCATGAAGCTAAGTGAGTTCGTACCTATCGCCATATAGCGCTGTAGCATTTCCGTTAGCGGCTCTGGGTATTAACAGAGTTCGCACTTACTGCCACAACGCGCTACGGCGTTTATTTTAGCGACTCTGCGGGATAACAGAGTTCGCTACTTTCGCCATTTTACTAGCAGCAGGTTCCGCCTGCACGGTGGACCCCGGGCTGCGAACGCACCTCTCTACCTGATATATTTGGTGCGTTCCGCAGACCCTAACATTTAGTCTAAGAGATCTGAAAAATCGTTGTAAGTCCATATCTAACTTGAACATATTATAGCGGTAGCTAGGGCAAAAGGACAAACCCTTTTGTAATAATTGATGTTCAGCTATGCCCAAACTCCTGGATGAGATATTAATCACCAGGGGATTGTTACCTGGGAACGGGTCACGCGGTTGAAATCTCTGCGATAGTCTCTTTCTTTGGCGGGTCCTCTTCTTCTTGTGGCCCGCCTCCTTTGGCCTAAAAAACAATTCGATGGAAACGGTCTCTCTTGATCTGATCCTGAGGTGGAGACATCTGTAGAGGATCTGTAATAGGAGCGTGAGAAGTTCCCAGACGTAGGTGATACTTGCCATTTATAGACTCTCTGTAATTCGTAATCCTCGGTATCACGAGCGAATTTGTTTCTTTTTCTTGTTTACGTTTCCCGTCTGTGCAGATTAATGGTGTCGTTGATCTTTGTTTTGAGGTTGGTAAACTCCTCTGTAGAAGTGGAGGCCGTGAGTTGACCTTCGATGTTGGTGATCTCTTCTTTGCTCTTAATGATTGCTCGATGAAGGTGTTCCAACGTAAGAGTCATGAGATCAAAAGAACATTTGTTAATAATTTGTTCAAAACGAGTGCGAAATTCCTGTGACTCACTAAACAGAGTTGGACGTAGTGGTACGCGTAACCCTCTCGGTATCCTCTGTACTTTGAGGTATTCCGTGAGGGTTGCGCAGTGTAATTCAAAGTTGGTGCATCTTCTGAGTTCTCGTTCTAAGTCCCGCCCCCTAGTTTCCTTGGGGGGAACTCGCAGAAAATCACTAGATAACGTGGATTGTGCTATGATATTGGATGTTTCATCCGCATTATATGAAAATGTGAGAGATGATGACATAGCCCAGAGGAAGTGTGCTCAACGCAAGGGTTAATACGTGAAGACAAAATCGTTGGCACAACTCCAAAATAAATGTGATGCCCGAGTAGGATCCCAATCCGTAATGTATTATAAAGTGACCTCAGCACACACCAGTGGTTTCTAGCATTAGTGATTTTTAATCAAAATTCAGTACATACAGACGTTTCGGTCATACATGACCTTCTTCAATGTACTGTAAGCACAAAATAAATGTAAAATATACAGAAATCATTAACCCCTTCACCCCCAAGGGTGGTTTGCACGTTAATGACCGGGCCAATTTTTACAATTCTGACCACTGTCTCTTTATGAGGTTATTACTCTGGAACGCTTCAACGGATCTTCGCGATTCTGAGATTGTTTTCTCGTGACATATTGTACTTCACGTTAGAAGTAAAATTTCTTCGATATAACTTGCGTTTATTTTTGAAAAAAACGCAAATATGGCGAAAATTTTTAAAATTTTGCAATTTTCAAACTTTGAATTTTTATTCCTTAAAACAGAGAAATATATCACACAAAATAGTTAAGAAATAACATTTCCCACATGTCTACTTTACATCAGCACAATTTTGGAACCAAAATTTTTTTTTGTTAGGAAGTTATAAGGGTTAAAAGTTGACCAGCGATTTCTCATTTTTACAACAAAATTTACAAAGCCATTTTTTTTTAGGGACCACCTCTCATTTGAAGTCACTTTAAGGCTAAGTTCACACGTTGCGGAATTGCCGCGGAAATTTCCGCGGCAATCCCGCACTTCTCCCGCAGGAAATACGCACTTTTTTTATGCTGATTCCCGCCAGAATAATAGCGTTTTGCAAGCGTAATTAGCTTGCAGAATGCTAGCGTTTTCCTAGCGATCTGTAGCATCGCTTGGAAAACTGATTGACAGGTTGGTCACACGAGTCAAACATAGTGTTTGACAAGTGTGACCAACTTTTTACTATTGATGCCGCCTATGTCGCATCAATAGTAAAAAGATCTAATGTAAAAATAATAAAAAAAATAATATAAATAATGATATTCTCACCTTCCGGCGGCCCCCGCAGCCTTCCCGCCTTCAGCGACGCTCCCGGCAACTTCCGGTCCCAGGAGTGCTTTGCAACAAATCACACCGATGACGTAGCATCTCGCGAGACCGCTATGCCATCTGGGTGATTCTCGCAAAGGACTCTTGGGACCGGAAGTTGCCGGGAGCGTCGCTGAAGGCGGGAAGGCTGCGGGGGCCGCGGGAAGGCTGCGGGGGCCGCCGGAAGGTGAGAATATCATTATTTTTTATTTTAATTATTGTTTTACCAGGGATATGGTACCCAGGGCCTGGAGGAGAGTCTCCTCTGCTCCAGACCCTGGGTACCATCCGCACATGAACCGCTTACATTGCGCATAGTGGGCATAGCCACATGCGGAAAGTAAGCGGTTCAATGCATTCCTATGGCGGCGGAATCACCGCGGTTACGCTAAATTAATGAACATGTTGCTATTTTTTCCGCAAAGCGTTTTTTTCGCGGAAAAAAACGCAACATGTGGCCAAAACATGCGGAATCAATTAACATGTATAGGATGCTTAATGCTTGCGTTTTTATCGCGTTTTTACCGCGGAAAACCGCGGAAAAACCGCGAAAAAAACGCAATTATTCCTGATCGTGTGCACTTAGCCTGAGGGGTCTATATGGCAGAAAATACCCAAAAGTGACACCATTCTAAAACCTGCACCCCTCAAGGTACTCAAAACCACATTCAAGAAGATTATTAACCCTTCAGGTGCTTCACAGGAACTAAAGCAACGTGGAAGGAAAAAATGAATATTTAACTTTTTAGCCACAAAAATGATATTTTACAAACTTTTTTTTTATTTTCACAAGGGTAAAAGGAGAAAATGGACAGATAAGGTTGTTATGCAATTTCTCCTGAGTACGCCAATACCCATATGTGGGGGAAAACCACTGTTTGGGCACACGGCAGAGCTCGTAAGGGAAGGAGCGCCGTTTGACTTTTTCAAACTAAAATTGGCTGGAATTGAGATTGGACACCATGTCGTGTTTGGAGAGCCCCTGATGCGCCTAAACAGTGGAAACCCCCACAAGTGACACCATTTTGGAAACTAGACCCCCTAAGGTACTTATCTAGATCTGTTGTGAGCACTTTAAACCCCCAAGTGTTTCACAAAAGCTTATAATGCCTGGGTGTGAAAAAAAAAAAAAAACAATTTTCCACAAAAATTATTTTTTAGTCCCAAATTTTTGAATTTTCCCAAGGAAATTGGACCCCAAAAGTTGTTGTCCAATTTGTCCTGAGTACGCTGATACCCCATATGTGGGGGGGGGAAACTGTTTGGGTGCACGGCAGGGCTTGGAAAGGAAGTAGTAACGTTTTGGAATGCAGACGTTGATGGGGGTCATGTTCCGTTTGCAGTGCCCCAGATGAGCCTAAATAGTGGAAACCCCCCACAAGTGACCCCATTTTGGAAACTAGACCCCCTAAGGAACTTATCTAGATCTTTGGTGAGCACTTTGAACCCCCAAGTGCTTCACACAAGTTTATAATGCCCGGGCATGAAAATAAAAAATCCTATTTTTTTCCCACAAAAATTATCTTTTAGTCACTAATTTTTTATTTTCCCAAGGGTAACAGGAGAAATTGGACCACATAAGTTGTTGTCCAATTTGTCCTGAGTACGCTGATACCCCATATGTGGGGGGAACCACTGTTTGGGCTCACGGCAGAGCTCGGAACGGAAGGAGCACCATTTGACTTTTTCCAACCAAAATTGGCTGGAATTGAGATTGGATGCCATGTTGCATTTGGAGAGCCCCTGATGTGCCTAAACAGTGGAAACCCCCCACAAATGACCCCATTTGGAAACTAGACCCCCTAAGGAACTTTTCTAGATCTTGGTGAGCAATTTGAACCCCCAAGTGCTTCACACAAGTTTATAATGTAGAGCCGTAAAATTTAAAAATCATATTTTTTCCACAAAAATGATCTTTTCACCCCAATTTTTATTTTTCCAAGGGTAACAAGACTCCAAAAGTTATTGTGCAATTTGTCCTGAGTGCGCTGATACCCCATATGTGGGGGTAAACCACTGTTTGGGTGCATGGCAGAGTTTGGAAGGGAAGGAGCGCCGTCTGACTTTTTCAACACAGAATTGGCTGGACGCCATGTCGTGTTTGGAGAGCTCCTGATCTGCCTAAACAGTGGAAACCCCCATAAATGACACCATTTTGGAAACTAGACCCCTGAAGGAACTTATCTAGATGTGTGGTGAGAACTTTTAACCCCCAGGTGTTTCACTAAAGTTTATAACGTACAGCCGTAAAATAAAAAATCCTTTTTTTTTTTACAAAAATGATTTTTTCGCCCCCAATATTTTATTTTCACAAGGGTAACAGAAGAAATTGGAACCCAAAAGTTGTTGTACAATTTGTCCTGAGTACGCTGATACCCAATATGTGGGAGAAAACTACTGTATGGGCGCACGTCAGGGCTCGGAAGGGAAGTAGTGACGTTTTGGATTGCAGACTTTGATGGAATGGTCTGGGGGCGTCATGTCACATTTGGAGAGCCCCTGATGCACCTATACAGTGGAAACTCCCCACAAGTGACCCCATTTTGGCAAATAGACCCACAAGGAACTTATCTAGATGTGTGGTGAGCACTTTGAACCCGAAGTGCTTCACAGAAGTTTATAACGTACAGCCGTAAAAATAAAAAATCTTTTTTTTTTTTACAAAAATGATTTTTTCGCCCCCAATATTTTATTTTCACAAGGGTAACAGGAGAAATTGGACCCCAAAAGTTGTTGTCCAATTTGTCCTGAGTACGCTGATACCCAATATGTGGGAGAAAACTACTGTATGGGCGCAAGTCAGGGTTCGGAAGGGAAGTAGTGACGTTTTGGATTGCAGACTTTGATGGAATGGTCTGGGGGCGTCATGTCGCATTTGGAGAGCCCCCTGATGCGCCTAAACAGTGGAAACCCCCCACAAGTGACCCCATTTTGGAAAATAGACCCCACAAGGAACTTGTCTAGATGTGTGGTGAGCACTTTGAACCCCGAAGTGCTTCACAGAAGTTTATAACGCACAGCCGTAAAAATAAAAAATCCTTTTTTTTTTTTGCAAAAATGATTTTTTTGCCCCAATATTTTATTTTTACAAGGGTAACAGGAGAAATTGGACCCCAAAAGTTGTTTTCCAATTTGTCCTGAGTATGCTGATATCCAATATGTGGGAGAAAACTACTGTATGGGTACACGTTGGGGCTCGGAAGGGAAGTAGTGACGTTTTGGATTGCAGACTTTGATGGAATGGTCTGGGGGCGTCTTGTCGCATTTGGAGAGCCCCTGATGCACCTAAACAGTGGAAATCCCAAACAAGTGACCCCATTTTGGAAAATAGACCCCACAAGGAACTTATCTAGATGTGTGGTGAGCGCTATGAAGCCCCAAGTGCTTCACAAGAAGTTTATAATGTACAGCCGTAAAAACAAAAAAAATTTTTTTTTTTGTACAAAAATGATATTTTCGCCCCCAGTTTTTTATTTTCCCAAGGGTAACAGAAGAAATAGGACAAATTGCACAATAACTCTTGGGGTCCAGAGTACGCTGATACCCCATATGTGGGGATAAACTACTGTTTGGACGCATGGCAGAGCTGAGAAGTGAAGGAGCACCGTTTGACTTTTTCAACGCAGAATTGGCTGGAATTGAGATCAGACGCCATGTCACATTTGGAGAGCCCCTGATGTGCCTAAACAGCGGAAACCCCCAATTCTAACTCCAACCCTAACCCCAACACACCCCTAACCCTAGTCCCAACCCTAACCACAAACCTAACCCTAACACACCCCTAATCCCAACCCTAACCCTAATCCTAACTTTAGCGCCAACCCTAACCCTAACTTTAGCCGCAACCCTAACCCTAACCCTAATGGGAAAATGGAAATAAATACTTTTTTTTAATTTTATTATTTTTCCCTTACTAAGGGGGTGATAAAGGGGGGTTTGATTTACTATTTATAGCGGGTTTTTATGATTGGCAGCTGTCACGCTAAAAGACGCTTTTTATTGCAAAAATAGTTTTTGCATCATCACATTTTGAGAGCTATAATTTTTGCATATTTTGGCCCACAGAGTCATGTGAGATCTTATTTTTTGCGGGACGAGTTGACGTTTTTATTGGTACCATTTTGAGCATGTGACATTTTTTGATCGCTTTTTATTTCGATTTTTGGGAGGTTAGAATGAACAAAAATCAGCAATTCATGAATTTCTTTTGGGGGAGGCGTTTATACCGTTCCACGTGTGGTAAAATTGATAAAGCAGTTTTATTCTTCGGGTCAGTACGATTATGGCGATACCTCATTTATATCATTTTTTCATGTTTTGGCGCTTTTATAGAATAAAAACAATTTTATATAAAAATAATTATTTTTGCATCGCTTTATTCTGCGAGCTATAACTTTTTATTTTTTCGCTGATGATGCTGTATGATGGCTCGTTTTTTGCGGGACAAGATCACGTTTTCAGCGGTACCATGTTTTTTTATATCGGTCTTTTTGATCGCGTGTTATTCCACTTTTTGTTCGGCGGTATGATGATAAAGCATTGATTTTTTGCTTCGTTTTTTTTTTTTTAAAGGGGTTCACTAAAGGGGTTAACTAGTGGGACAATTTTATAGGGGGGGTCGTTATGGACGCGGCGATACCAAATATGTGTACTTTTATTGCTTTGTTTTTTTTATTTACAGGAAGAAGTGAATTTATTGGGGAATATATATATATTTTTTTTATTTATTTTGGATTTTTTTTTAAAACATGTTTATTTTAATTTTTTTAACTTTTTTACTTTGTCCCAGGGTGGGACATCACTGTATTTTATCAGATCGCTGGTGTGACAGTGTGCACAGCACTCTGTCACACCAGCGATCGCTCAGGCAGTGCAGCAGGCTTCTCAGTGCCTGCTCTCGGCAGGCACTGAGGTAGCCGCCTCCCTCCAGGACCCCGGCGCCATCTTGGATCCGGGTCCTGGGAGTGAGGAAGCCCTCAGAACAGCGCGATCACATCGCGCTGCTCTGAGGGTCTCAGGGGGGCGCGCAGGGAGCCCCCACCCTGCGAGATCCTCCCCTGTGCCCCAGTACACCGCGATCATGTTTGATCGCGGTGTGCAAGGGGTTAATGTGCCGGGAGCGGTCCGTGACCGCTCCTGACACACAGTCATGGGTGTCAGCTGTGATAATCAGCTGACACCCGGCCGCGATCGGCTGCGCTCCCCCCGGGAGCGCGTCCGATCGCACGAGGCGTACTATCCCGTCCATGGTCATACGGGCCCAGGTACCATGGACGGGATAGTACGTCCGATGGCAGTAAGGGGTTAAATAAATTTGCGGCTTTAACAAAAGTATATACAGATGTCTTGATAACGATACATGAAAAATTCATATGCAAATAAGCTGTATGCTTCACATATAATGCTCAGAAACATCCAGAGTATTATCTTGTGTATAAATGTTCACAGAGGTATATATCAACTCCACCACAAAGATCAGATATTAAGTAGGCAAGAAAAAGGAAAATGCACATACCCGTACATAGAAAATATGAACCAGGAGGAGAAACAACCTAAAGGAGATATCGTGACATAGGGTGTAATAATATATAGGTAGTTATCCATAGTGTCAAGGTGTCCAGAAAAATTTACATACCATAGGGTAAGGTAGAATGAACTTCAGACAATATGTCTGCAAAGTACCGTATATACTCGTGTATAAGCCGAGATTTTCAGCACCTTTTTTGTGCTAAAAATGCCCCCTCAGTTTATACACGAGTCATAGGGCAGAAACCAGCGGGGAGGGGATGCAGCGGCAGGAGCCGGTGGCTGGGACATCATACTCACCCTCCCCGTGCCATCGCTGAACGTCCCTGCAATCCTGCTTTCTCCTCGGCTTCCTGCAGCTCTCCAGCGCTGAGCGGTGACGTAATACCCGCTCATTAAGGTCATGTAATATGGACGCGACGCCACTCCCATGGTCGTGGCCTCCATATTCATGGCCTTAATGAGCGGTATTACGTCACCGCTCAGCGCTGGAGAGTTGCAGGAAGCCGGGGACAACGCAGGATTGCCGGGACGTTCAGCGATGGCACGGGCAGGGTTAGTATGCTGGAGGAGGATGGGGGGAGCATGGAGGAGGACAAGGAGCACGGAGCAGGACGGGTGGGAGGACGGAGAGCATGGAGCAGAACGGGGGGAGGACGGAGAGCACGGAGCAGAACGGGGGAGGACGGAGAGCACGGAGCAGGACGGGGAGGATGGAGAGCACGGAGCAGGACGGGGGGAGGATGGAGAGCATGGAGCAGAACGGGGGGAGGACGGAGAGCACGGAGCAGAACCTGGGGAGGACGGAGAGCACGGAGCAGAACGGGGGGAGGACGGAGAGCACGGAGCAGGACGGGGGTGGGCACAGAGGAGAATGGGGGAGTGCAGAGCTGGATGGGGGAGCACGGAGCAGGACGGGGGAGGATGGAAAGCACGGAGCAGGACAAGATAATGGAGCAGGAGGAGGGGAGCACAGAGGAGAATGGGGGCGCACAGAGCTGGATGGGGGAGCACAGAGCAGGACGGCAACTTATACACCCGGCTTATACGCGAGTCAATAAGTTTTCCAAGTTTTTTGTGGCAAAATTAGGGGGGTCAGCTTATACATGGGTCGGCTTATACACGAGTATATACGGTGTATAATATATAGTGATTATGACGGTGACCTATATCAGGACCATAGCGGCACATATAAGCGCATATAAGCAGTGTGAGATCAGAATTTATCGCCGCAGAAGTGCTTACCAGAAGAGGTGGAGGTGAGGCGACTAGGACACAGTATCCACCGTTTGTCAGAGAGCGCTGTGAGGAGGGAGGATGACGGCAATATGAAGCCTGGTAAGCGTGGTGTCCGGACCGGAAGTCCGGAACCGGAAGTGGTGCAGCTATGGTCCTGATATAGGTCACCGTCATAATCACTATATATTATATACTTTGCAGACAATGTCTGAAGTTCATTCTAACTTACCCTATGGTATGTATATTTTTCTGGACACCGTGACACTATGGATAACTACATATATATTATTACACCCTATGTCACGATATCTCCTTTAGGGCTCATACTCACATGCGATGAAGTCGTGCGATAGCTCGCATGTGAACTCTCAGCTCTGGCGCCGGCACTCGGGAGTGGAGCGAGCGGCTGCATGTATTTATATGCAGCCGCTCGCTCCACTCCCGAGTGCCGGCGCCAGAGCTGAGAGTTCACATGCGAGCATTGCACGACTTCATCGCATGTGAGTATGAGCCCTTAGGTTGTTTCTCCTCCTGGTTCATATTTTCTATGTACGGGTATGTGCATTTTCCTTTTTCTTGCCTACTTAATATCTGATCTTTGTGGTGGAGTTGATATATACCTCTGTGAACATTTATACACAAGATAATACTCTGGATGTTTCTGAGCATTATATGTGAAGCATACAGCTTATTTGCATATGAATTTTTCATGTATCGTTATCAAGACATCTGTATATACTTTTGTTAAAGCCGCAAATTTATTTAATGATTTCTGTATATTTTACATTTATTTTGTGTTTACAGTACATTGAAGAAGGTCATGTATGACCGAAACGTCTGTATGTACTGAATTTTGATTAAAAATCACTAATTCTAGACACCACTGGTGTATAAATGTGCATGTGTCTGCACAAATGGTTAGAAACTGACTCCATGAGGATGGTCTGAGTGCCCGACGCCAACAGATGGGGTTTTGCTCACAGCCCAACACCGTGCAGGACGCTTGGCATTTGCCACAGAACACCAGGATTGGCAAATTCGCCACTGTGGCCCTGTGCTCTTCAAAGATGAAAGCAGGTTCACACTGAGCACATGTGAGAGACGTGACAGAGTCTGTAGATGCTGTGGAGAGCGATCTGCTGCCTGCAACATCCTTCAGCATGACGGTTTGGCAGTGGGTCAGTAATGGTGTCGGGTGGCATTTCTTTGGAGGGCCGCACAGCCCTCCATGTGCTCACCAGAGGTATCCTGACTGCTATTAGGTACCGAGATTAGATCCTCAGACCCCTTGTGAGACCATATGCTGGTGAGGTTTGCCCTGTGTTCCTCCTAATGCAGGACAATGCCAGACCTCATGTGGCTGAAGTGTGTCAGCAGTTCCTTCAAGATGAAGGCATTGAAGCTATGGACTGGACTGCCCATTCCCCAGACCTGAATCCGATTGAGCACATCTGGGACATCATGTCTCGCTCCATCCACCAACGTCACATTGCACCACAAACTGTCCAGGAGTTGGCGGATGCTTTAGTCCAGGTCTGGGAGGAGATCCCTCAGGTTACCATCCACTGCCTCATCAGGAGCATGCCCAGGTGTTGAAGGAAGGTCATACAGGCACAGGGAGGTCATACAAGCATGTGGAGGCCACACACACTACTGAGCATCATTTTGACTTGTTTTAAGGACATTACATTCCACTTTAATTTTGTGGGTGACTCCAAATCCAGGCCTCCATTGGTTAATAAATTTGATTTCCATTGATGATTTTTGTGTGATTTTGTTGTCAGCACATTCAACTTTGTACAGAACAGGGTATTCAATGAGAATATTTCATTCATTCAGATCTAGGATGTGTTATTTGAGTGTTCCCTTTATTTTTTTGAGCAGTGTAGTATAATACAAGCTGTAGTGCTGGAAGATGAGATTATTAAAGGATACAGGAGATACTAGATTGTGATTTGGAGTTGATTCCAAAAGTTGTGTCTAGGTGGTGCTCAATTCAATATAGAAGGGACTATGTGTAGGGTTGTGGACAATTGTTTAATCCAGGTTCAGCAAAACAATATCATTACTATGTGAGATGGTGAGTTGAAAGCAGGAGGTGTTACCTAAGGAAGTGAATATCAGTAGTAGATGAATCAACTAAGGATGAAAAAATGAAAAAAGTCAAAACAGCTGCAAGAAACAGTATATAAAGTAAACGGCTAGCCTGAGAATTATATAGAGAAAAGCTGAGTAATAGACATTATAGAGACTACATGGTACCTGGTATACAGCCACACACAAAGAAGAAAAATAGCCAGCAATCTCAATAACTATAAAATTATATATGTCAAAATAAGGTAATATAAATCATATGCTGGCTATATGGACTGGTAAAAATTGGACAGTCAGGAAAACACAAGAGCACAACCAAAAAAGGACCACATACAACGACCATAAGTCATTGCCTTCCTCAGGTTTTATACTAATAAAATGTACTGTGTGTTTTTTGGACTTATGATCATTGTGTGTGGTCCTTTTTTGGTTGTGATCTTATGGTACCTGGTATGAACTAACCTGATTTCCACGGGATTACTGGATGAACTACATGCAGCTGCTCTGGTATGTATAACTATCGTCATTATAGAATGGCACTGTATGCATGGTGGCTGACCCGGATGTTTACTGTAGCTGACTATGTTTTCTGTAGGTGACTTCAGTTGTTGCTTGTTTGTGAGTCTTTCTGCCTTAAGCTTGTCTTAAGCATGTAAAATACATGTTCAATGGGGTTGAGATCTGGTGATTGAATCAGCCATTGCAGAATATTCCACTTTTATAAATTAAAAAACTCCTGGGTTGCTTTCATATTATGACTTGGGGCATTGTCTTTCTGTACTGTGAAGTGAAGTATAATCAACCTTGCTGTTTTTGATTGAATCTGAGCAGAAAGTATCGCCCTGTACACTTCAGAATTAATCCGCATGCTTCTGTTTTAAATCACATCATCAATAAAAACTAGCAACCCAGTGCCACTGGAAGCTGTGCATGCCCATACCATCACTCAGACTGCACCATGTTTTAAATAGGATATGGTGTGCTTCATATCATGAGCCGTTCCAAGCATTCTCCATACTTTCTTCTTACCATCATTCCGGTACAGTTTATTTTAGTTTCATCTGTCCAAAGAATGTTTTTTTCACTTTTCCAGAACTGGGCTGGCTTCTTTAGATGGGTTTTGCAACCATCTAATCTGGTTTTTCAATTTTTAAGGCTGATTAAGGGTTTGCACCTTATGGTGAATCCTCTTTATTTGCTCTCATGAAGTTTTCTCTTTATGGTATACTTAGATACTAAAATACCTACTGCCTGAAGATTGTTCATCATGTGGGTAGATGTTGTGAATGAGTTTTTCTTAACCATGGAAGTATTCTACAATCATCCACCACTGCAGTCTTCTGTGGAATCCAAGCCTGTTTGATTTCCCAAGCTCACCAGTGCACTTTTTTTTAGCAGAATGTACCAAACTGGTATTTGGCCACACCTAAACTTTTTCCTGTGTGGCTGATGGATTACTTCTCTTTTTCAGCAGAATGATGGTCTGTTTCTCTTCCAAGGCCTCTTTCACACTTCAGTCGTGCGACATCAGTCAAAATCCGCCAATTTTTGAATTTGGCGGATCCGCAATTTTTTTTTGCGGATCCGCTATTTTCCCATAGACTTGTATTACTGGCGGATCGCGGCGGATGGTCGTCCGCTGCCTCCGCTTTTTGGCGGATCCGCCAAAATTTTGGCGTCCGCTGTCTCGATTGGACGGACATTGTAACGTTTTTTGTCTGCGTTGAAATGGCGGATGGTGACGGATTTTGGCGGATCCGCCACATCCGCCAAAATTTTACAATGTGCGCCAATGAGTGGCGGATCCGCCCACAACCGGCATTTGGCGGATTCACACGGCAGATCCGCCTTTTTGGACTGAGCATGCTCCAAGTTGGATACATTTCCAGACAGGCCAAAACCAATATAAACAAGCCAGGTGCCTCATTGCCACACATGAAGACAAAGCAGCAAGACCAGCAAGATAGAAGACCCTGCTATTGAAGACCCTGCTATTGAAGACCCTGCTATTGAAGACCCTGCTATTAAAACCTTGCTATAAAAACCTGAACCTGAAGACCCCTGCAAGCAAGAGTCCAGAGCCTGCAATAAAGCCACAAGACCCTGCCTGAAAGACTGGTTGATAGCCCAGCTGAATCCTGCAAACAAGTGTGAGTATTTACTGTAATGCCTTCATATGTGATTGCAGCCATGTTGAGTGTGTGTCCTGCATTATTTTTTTTTCGCAACACGTTTTACTTTTCATTATGTAGTAGTATTTTTGTGTGTGTGTGTGTGTGTGTGTTGTGTGTGTGTATTCATGCATGCTTGAGAGTTGTTTTCCAGCATTCGTTTTGTACACTGTTTTTTTTAAACAACATGTTTACTTTTCATTATGTAGTATTTTTGTGTGAGTGTATTAATGCATGCTTGAGAGTGTGTTTCCTGTATTATTTTTTTTTTTTTACAACATGTTTACTTTTAATGATGTATTAGTATTTTTGTGTGTGTATTCATGCATGTTTGAGAGTGCTTCCTGCATTCTTATTTTTTTTAACACACTAATAATTTTTACAACATTTTAAGTTTACATGATGTACAAATTTTTTTAAGTGTGTTTGTGCGCATGCATGCGTAAAGTGTTATTTTGACATGTATTTTAATGTGATATATCTTTTTTAAATAAATAGTCTTGAAGCTCATACTTAAAAAAATAAAAATAAAAAAAACATAAATAAAAAATGTCAAAAAAAAAAATGTCCTAGTATTTTTTCATATTTTTTTATTACTGTTATAACGCACAGGGGTGTATTGCTTTTCAAATGTGAATCAAAAAATAAAATGGTTTAAAACAGTTATATGTGATACAAAGGTATTGTAGTGTCTACAAAGTCAATGGGGGTGTAAACAAAGGTATACAAATGGGGTGTATACAAAGGTATACAAAGCAAATGGGGTGCATACATAGACAATGGGGTATATAAAAAGTCAATGGGGTGTATACAAAGGTGTACAAATCCAATGGGGTGCATGCAACAACAATAGGGTATATACAAAACCAATGTGGTGCATACAATGACAATGTGGTGTATATAAAGGTATTGTGGGTAGGTATGTAGATTTTAAATTTATTTTGTTATTTTTTGTTTTTTTTGGGTGGGTGTGAGTGAAACAGAAGTTGAATTATTTATTCAGTACTTTCTGCATTGCTAGCAAAGATGATTTAAAAGACTGTCACCCTGTTTTTTTTTTTATCTGGGGGGTATCAGTGTTGTTAATCTTTGAGATAACTTGGAGGAGACAGTGTCAGGTTTTACAGGATAGTCTGCCAGACTGAAGTTGAGTGATAAGTATATTGTCAACTTGTTTTCTCTTTTGTATTGTTGCTAAATTGGCCTTGTGCTTACAGATTTCGTGTGACAGTCTGACACAGGACAGTCTTCCACAGGACAGTCTTCCACAGGAAAGCCAAACAGCACAAAGTTTTTTGTGATGTAAGTATATTGTCATTTGAGCGTACATAACAAGTATATTGGCTTAAATTGGCTTTATACTTAAAGATTTCTTGTGACAGTCAGCTTCCACAGGACAGTCTTCCACAGGACAGTCTTCCACAGGACAGTCTTCCACAGGACAGCCAAACAGCACAAAGTTTATTGTGATGTAAGTATATTGTCATTTGAGCGTACATAACAAGTATATTGGCTAAAATCGGCTTTATACTTACAGATTTCTTGCGACAGTCAGTCTTCCACAGGACAGTCTTCCACAGGACAGTCTTCCACAGGACAGCCAAACAGCACAAAGTTTATTGTGATGTAAGTATATTGTCATTTGAGCGTACATAACAAGTATATTGGCTAAAATCGGCTTTATACTTACAGATTTCTTGTGACAGTCAGTCTTCCACAGGACAGTCTTCCACAGGACAGTCTTCCACAGGACAGCCAAACAGCACAAAGTTTATTGTGATGTAAGTATATTGTCATTTGAGCGCACATAACAAGTATATTGGCTAAAATCGGCTTTATACTTACAGATTTCTTGCGACAGTCAGTCTTTCACAGGACAGTTTTCCACAGGACAGTCTTCCACAGGACAGCCAAACAGCACAAAGTTTATTGTGATGTAAGTATATTGTCATTTGAGCGTACATAACAAGTATATTGGCTAAAATTGGCTTTATACTTACAGATTTCTTGCGACAGTCAGTCTTCACAGGACAGTCTTCCACAGGACAGTCTTGCACAGGACAGCCAAACAGCACAAAGTTTATTGTGATGTAAGTATATTGTCATTTGAGCGTACATAACAAGCATATTGGCTAAAATCGGCTTTATACTTACAGATTTCTTGCGACAGTCAGTCTTCCACAGGACAGTCTTCCACAGGACAGTCTTCCACAGGACAGCCAAACAGCACAAAGTTTATTGTGATGTAAGTATATTGTCATTTGAGCGCACATAACAAGATATTGGCTAAATCGGCTTTATACTTACAGATTTCTTGCGACAGTCAGTCTTCCACAGGACAGTTTCCACAGGACAGTCTTCCACAGGACAGCCAAACAGCACAAAGTTTATTGTGAATGTAAGTATATTGTCATTTGAGCGCACATAACAAGTATATTGGCTAAAATCGGCTTTATACTTACAGATTTCTTGCGACAGTCAGTCTTCCACAGGACAGTTTTCCACAGGACAGTCTTCCACAGGACAGCCAAACAGCACAAAGTTTATTGTGATGTAAGTATATTGTCATTTGAGCGTAAATAACAAGTATATTGGCTAAAATCGGCTTTATACTTACAGATTTCTTGCGACAGTCAGTCTTCCACAGGACAGTCTTCCACAGGACAGTCTTCCACAGACAGCAAAAGCACAAGTTTATTGTGATGTAAGTATATTGTCATTTGAGCGCACATAACAAGTATATTGGCTAAAATCTGCTTTATACTTACAGATTTCTTGCGACAGTCAGTCTTCCACAGGACAGTTTTCCACAGGACAGTCTTCCACAGGACAGCCAAACAGCACAAAGTTTATTGTGATGTAAGTATATTGTCATTTGAGCGTAAATAACAAGTATATTGGCTAAAATTGGCTTTATACTTACAGATTTCTTGCGACAGTCAGTCTTCCACAGGACAGTCTTCCACAGGACAGTCTTCCACAGGACAGCCAAACAGCACAAAGTTTATTGTGATGTAAGCATATTGTCAATTGAGCTTTTCATTCTTTTGTATTGTTGCTTAATTGGCCTTGTGCTTACAGATAAGGACCCAGTTCGAGTATGTCTTCTTCTGGGAGCCCCCTGCCACAGCGTAGGCGAACAGAGGTAATTATTATTTGTTTTTGGTCACTGATGATAACAGTATTTGCAAAAACTATATGCATGTATTATGTCTTCACAGGAAGTGAAGAGGAGGGGCTTTCAGAAGGAGACGGTCAGGGTGGAGAAATATCAGGAGTGGGTGCGCAGAGTGTAAGTTTTTCATAGGCAGATCAACAACACAAAAAAGTTCACAGCACACACAATACATACTGCAATTTCATATATATTTTTTTTTTTATGTTTTATAGTCTTCACAATTCAGGTCTCGTAGGAGAGTTCCTCCAAGGACCTCCCATGGTCATCGGCATGAGCGTCGCCGCGGTCAGCAAGTAAGTATCCTTTTTTGGTTTGGTGTTTGCTACCTTATTTTACTTGATGTAGCTTATTATTTTTTTTGTTTTATACACAGGCTTCACGGCGTGCTCCCGATACAGATGGTGAGGATGGGGGAGGGATCGACGTAGACACCCTCATCGAAGAGGTCCAACATCGGGAGGCGCTGTGGAATATGGCTGACCGCAGGCATTCGGACCAAGTTATTACCCGACGGCTATGGGAGGAAGTATGCAAGCCTGGTGATGGAGAACTGGGGGGAACTCGATGATCGAGACAAGGAACTTGCGCGTAAGTATTCACAGTTCAGTAATGAAGTTTGCAGAATGTTCTGTGTTGGATACAAAAACCATTTTTTTTTCTTTTTATTTCCAGGTGACCGGGTTATCACACAGTGGCGTTCACTCAGGGATCGCTTCAAGAGGGAATTTTACAAGGAGATGCAGGCAAGGAGTGGATCATCAGGACGCAGGAGCAGATACAAATAAGCCCAAGCCCTGTCGTTCCTGCAATCAACGATGGTCAGCAGAAGGTAAATATTTCACACCCCATTTATGTATGACAAAAGTTAAATGTGTGTAACCATATTTTATAATTTCAGGAAGGGGAATGTAATATAAATTATTATTTTTTTTTTCTTTGACAGCACTGTCTGCAGCACTCTGGAGTCTGTTTCTGAGTTTGGTCCCTCTGGAGCGATCCCTCAGAGTCCGCCACCGGGGACCACGTCGATATACCTGACCCCTCTGCACCTTCCCTCTTGGCAGGTACCTCCGCCCCATCCACCAGCACTAGATTAGCAGGGCAGACTTCGTCACATGAAGCTGCAGGTGATGAGTGTGGAGTTCCCTTTACCTTACCCTGCTGACACTGCCGCCACACCTAGACGGCAGCGTCATCGAGGTCAGGAAAGGAGCTAAGCATCCGATTTTTTGCATCTGAATGCATCCTTTCAAAACACTACAAAACTTTTAAAAGATCAAGTTACTGATGGTTCGCTCTGTTGAGCAAAAACATAGTTGAACTCAGCAGTAAAATTGATAGGATGCAGTCAGATGCAAACATGTCGCCTAGACACTGTTTTTTTCAGTCAGTTCTCAAGCACATGGAAAATCTAACTCCTGACCTGCAGATGCATGTGATGCAAGGCTGTCATACTTCTCTAGTGCAGGCAATTTCCCGAGCACATCAAATTACCCACCCAATTCCTACACCTTCCCCACTTCAACCTGCCACCCATCCAGCTGCAGCCTATCCACCTGCCACACATCCAGCTGCCGCACATCCAGCTGCAGCCTATCCACCTGCTGCACATTCAGCTGTAGCACATTCAGCTGGCAGCCAGCAAGCTGCCGCCAATCCTCCTACTACTCCTTCCCCATTTCAATATTCCCAGTATTTTAGTTCCCCCTTTCCGTTTTCACCTTTAACTTCACCGTTCCCCATCCCACCAACACCTTCACCATTCCTCCCACAAACCTCTTCTGCTCCTCAACTCCCTTCCCAACCTCATGTTTTCCCTCCACTTCTGATCCTATCCAACCTGCTGTTCCATCCCCCACTATCGACGTGGTCCATCCTGTCAGCCCCTCCGCTAGTATCTCCACCCAACAGTATACCTCTTTGTAAATATGTCTATAGTGCTGTGAATGTATAGAGTGCTGTGAATGTATATAGTGCTGTGAATGTATATATTGTATAGAGTGCTGTGAATGTATATATTGTATAGAGTGCTGTGAATGTATGTATATATTATATATAGTACTGTGAATGTATGTATATATTGCTGTAAATTTCTGTATATAACTTTTTTGACCAATTCTTTTGGAAAATGTTTATGAAAATAAAAAACTGTTTTTGAAAAATAAAATTTATTTTGTTTCAAAAATTGTAATGTTTTTTTTTTTAATAAGTGTTTACAACATTAAGGTTATAACACAATCAACAATAGGGTACAGATAAACACACATCACAAAGTGATATAAACAATATACAATAAAGAATTCTGAAAGGAAAGCAATGCAGAGTATATTTAATAAAAAAAAATAATTACACCATGTCATCCTGCCAGTCCACCCTTCCATCAGGAGACATAAAATAGTCTGCAAACTTTTCACGCATTTGGGCCACAGATCCTGAACTCCGGAAACTAATGTTCGTGTAGTCCTGCAATGTGGTCCCAGGCATATCTTCATCCATGTTGACATGTTCCTTTGAGATCACAAAATTGTGCAGGATCACACATGCCTTCACAACATGGTCCACAGTCTCGCTTTGTAATTTAATAGCAGTCAGAAGCACCCTCCATTTGGCAGTTAAGATCCCAAAAGAGCATTCAACAACTCGTCTAGCCCTTGTTAATCTGTAATTAAAATTTTTTTTCCTTTGGGTCAATCCATGGCTGCCATAAGGTTTTAATAAATGTGTTGATAGCTGAAAAGTCTCATCTCCCACACAAACAAAGGGCAATGCAGGGCCACAGGTTCCAGGGAGTGATCTTGGAGGCGGAAACTGGAAGGTATCCCCATATAGGCGACGTCCCATAGGCGAATTCTTAAACACCTGAGAATCATTTGAACGTCCATATGCACCAATGTCAACAGCAATGAACTGGCATTTGGCGTCCGCAATGCCCATAAGTACTATTGAAAAAAACTTTTTATAGTTAAAATAAAGAGATCCTGATCCAGTCGGTTTTACAATCCTGATATGTTTGCCATCCACGGCACCAAGACAGTTGGGAAACTGGCATATATCCATGAACTGGTCTGCAATTTCTAGCCATCTCTGCTGTGTTGGCTCAGGGAGGAATTTATTGTGCAAACAATCCCACAGTGCCTGGCAAGTTTCTTTAACAATACCGGAGATAGTAGAAATCCCAAGCCGGTACTGAAAGTGCAGAGATGAAAATGATTCACCTGTAGCCAGAAATCTGCAAAAAAGGAGAAGACAATAATTTAGTATAAACTCAAGCAAAAGAAAAAAAAAAAAAAAAATTTTAAAATACACCAAAAAAAAAAAAAACCCAAAAAAATTATCCCAAAAAAATATACCCAGCTACAAAACCGAAAAAAAAAATTGAAACATTGTGAAGGATTTAAAAAAAAAAAAAAAAAAATTACCTAATTGTCACCATCAGCCGCTCTGCTGGAGATATTGAAACCGAAGTACAGTGTCCTGTCTACGAATTCTTTCTTCAATACGTGCAACCAAAAACTCGAAATTTTCCGCACGCATTCTCACATAATTAAAAAATTTGCTGGGGTTCATCCTCAACTCCATATACAAGGTCGAATACACCCCACGGGTCATCCGCCTCGCATTTATGGCATGGATCCACATCCGTCTCTGCCGACGACACAGTATCCGACGTCTGGCTTCCTCTTCTTCTGAACAATCCTTGCCAAACGATTGCCCTCCACTCTAAAATCCTCGCAAATCTTTCTCATCTCCATCTCCATCGCTGCCACTAGCTCAAAACCCTTTCAAATAATCTGGTGTAAATACACCCTATTTATACATTTCCACATAGTTACCAGTAGCCAATCACAGTACAGAGTATTTTACATTTAAACCAATCATGATGGAGATGCTCCCTTCAGAATAACGGATCTGTCAAAAGGCGGATCGAACGGATGGGAAAAACGGATGTTACGGAGTGAACGGATCCGCTATTTAGGCGGAACCGTTAACGGACCCGCCAAAATAGCGGATTCGTTGACTCCGTTATTCACTACTTTTGACGGATCCGCCAATCCGCCACGATGTCGGACTGTGACTGACGTCGCACGACTGAAGTGTGAAAGAGGCCTTAGGGTCCCGTTACACATAGCGACTCACCAGCGATCCCGACAACGATATGCACTTGTCAGGATCGCTGGTGTGTCGCTACATGATTGCTGCTGAGCTGCCAAACAGGCAGCTCTCAGCAGTGATCAGGACAGCGACTATGCGGGTAACAAGCGACGCACGTTGATTAGTTACCCGCAGTGTACCTTAGATACCAGCGCGCTTGTGCAGGGAGCTGGTAACCAAGGTAAACATCGGGTTTCCAGGCTCCACTCGGCGCTTAGTAACCCGCTGTGTACCTTGGTTACCAGCTCCCTGCACAAGCGCGCAGGTATCTAACGTACACATCGGGTTTCCAGGCGCCGCCCGGTGCCTGGAAACCTGATGTTTACCTTAATTACCAGCTCCAGCTTGCTTATCGCTTGTCTCCCGCCTGTCACACACAGCGATGCGCGCTGGCCAGCGGGCGACCAGCAATCAAAAAATGGTCCAGGACATTCAGCGACGATCAGCGACACCCAGCAGGGGGACTGATCGTCGCTGAGTGTCACACTAAGCGAAATCGCTGGCTAGGTCGCTGCTAAGTCACAAAATCGGTGACGTTTCAGCGATCTCGCTAGCGATCTCGCTATGTGTAACGGGGCCTTAAGAGCTGATGGACCGCATGTTGTGAGTCCATGGTAAAAGCTTTGAAATGCAAATGCCACACATGTTATCAGGTCCAGACCTTTTTTTTGCTTAATTGATGATGAATTAATGAGGGAATAGTCCATGCAGCCCATTAAAGAGCTTTTGCAATAATTATCAAATTACTTTTATTCCCTTTAAAAAGGCACAACTACATATTACATAGCTGTAATGCCTAAACCCTTACTCCAATTAGGATCTCACATTGATTATATAACTGTATCTTGAATATGTTTTGGTAAACAGCTAAAATGCCAAAACTTGTGTCACTGTGCAAATATTTCTGAATCTGACTGTATAGTAGCGGAATCAGGACACATATACAGATATATCGTAGATAGATAGATAGATAGATAGATAGATAGATAGATATGGTAAAAATAGTCAAAAGATGTTAGAAAAGTGACCTACTTTAATTAATTACCTACAAATGTGATAGTGGAGTTTTTGATAAATTATAGAACCCCAGTTCTCAGTAAGCAGAAAAGGTTTCTTGCATTTTGCAAAGTATGTAAGTGCCTCAGTTGTAAATGCACATCTGATTTCTTCCAATGTGTCTACTTGAATCTCAGAGATATAGAATAGATAGATGATTGATCAATCACAGTGAAATAGAAACTGCAAGAAAGTCATCTTCCCCTCAGTTATTTAAAGGATCAGGATGATTGCAAAAATAAAGTGCATCAAATCAGATTTCATATTTTATACAGGGTCATACATGTAAATGAAGACTCCAAAGAAGTGTGTTCTGAAAGTTAGACATCAACTGTACGACTTAGCAATGCTAAAAATGAATTAGTAAAAAAAAGTTTGCCAATCCGATAGATATAAATGGGATCAGCCAACAATCTAATCTGTATGTGGAGTAATGAATACTGATTTAAGACTAGAGCAGTACAATGTTCAAAGATGCATGTAAATACCTAGACTAAAGGTACTGCCACACTAAATGTTCCCGCTAACGATCACGATAACGACGCTATCGTTGGTGTGATGTTTTAAGGTCGCTAGTAGCGGCCAAACTGGACGATCTCATTAACGACGCATCAGCGGTTAGCGATCTCTTTAACGACTTTGGCGGTCGTTGGGACGTGCCACACTGCATGTACTGTGAAAGATCACGACCTCGATAGGCGTGACTGAGCGCAACCTTTTGCACGCCCCTCATCACAGATTGGTGGTCACTATTTATCTCATAGATATTTATCATAGCTCTCCCGCTTTGTGATTGGATGACCGCGTCATAAAAGACGACGTATCAGCACTCCTCTCTCCATTGCTCTCGAGCAGAAGCGGTTCTTTCAAATCTCCAGCATCGTTCCAGTGTGTCCTGCTAGCCTTTGTAGCTACTGCGATCCAGTTTGCGCCACTATTGAGGTTGCTGCGTTCCTGTCTACGGCGTTGGGTTTTTTGCGATCCAGTCTGTGGCGTTATATCCTCTGCGATCCAGTTAGTGACGCTATTTTGTTTCCCTATTTTCTTTTTTTTTTCAAAATCACAAACAAGTTTTGTAAGGTAGGTATTTTTTTTGTCACATTTATTTTTTATTTTTTCTTTAATTTTACAGATCCATTTTTAGATCTCTGCTGTTGTTAACCATTGTCGTCCATCACTTTTTTTTTTTGCCATTGTTTTGTTCAGGCACGCCCACCACCACCATTTTATAATCCCAGTTCTTCAATGTTTACTTCTGCTGCGCCCACAACCACCATTTTCTGATCCCTGCTGTTTTTTTGCGTAATTGTTCATCTTTGATTTTTTTATTTTTTTTGCCATTGTTTTGTTCTGGCATTTTGTGATCCCTGCTGTTTTTTTGCGTAATTGTTCATCTATGATTTTTTTTATTTTTTTTGCCATTGTTTTGTTCTGGCATTTTGTGATCCCTGCTGTTTTTTGCGTAATTGTTCATCTATGATTTTTTTATTTTTTTTGCCATTGTTTTGTTCTGGCATTTTGTGATCCCTGCTGTTTTTTGCGTAATTGTTCATCTATGATTTTTTTTATTTTTTTTGCCATTGTTTTGTTCTGGCACGCCCACCACCGCCATTTTATGATCCCAGCTCTGTCAATGTTTACTCCAGCTGCGCCCACAACCACCATTTTATGTTCCCTGCTGTGTTCTATGTTGTAGGCTATGTAAGCATTTTATTTAACCATTATGCCGTTCTCACATAATCATTTTTTTATTACAGATGGCTGATAAGCAGGAATTTTTGCGGGAGTTTATCGAGCTGTACCGCACAATGCCGTGCCTGTGGAAAATAAAGTCAGCAGATTACTGTAACAGGTTGAAAAAGAAGGACGCGTACCAAAAACTGGTGGAGCTCTGCAAGAACCGTTACCCTGATGAACCGGCGGATGAGTCATCGGTGAAAAAACGCATTCAGGCCCTCCGCACAGTGTACAAAAAAGAGCTCAATAAAGTTATAAATTCTAGCAAATCTGGAGCGGGGGCCGAAGATGTTTATGTCCCCCAACTGTGGTACTTTGATCTGTTCGCTTTTACAAGGGACCAAGAAGTACCCAGACAAGGGACATCCATGTTGGATCTAGACCCGGTGATCCAGCCGGACACCCCTGTCATACATGTAAGTACCTTTGTATTACAACACATTTTAATGTACATGCCAAAGTGGACTTAAATTTAAAAAATATAATTGTGAAATGTAGATAAAATGGCAGAATATATCCCTTCATGTACTGATAATTTATGTAGCTCAACGGTTGAGGCCTATCCATTTACAAGTGTCTTTTACACATTTTTACTGTATACGGGTGTTATAGTGTGAAGATAAATTTCTTTGTCTTTACAAGTGTCGTTTTCACATTTTTGCTGTTTTTGGGTATAGTGTGAAGATACATTTCTTTGTCTTTACAAGTGTCGTTTTCACATTTTTGCTGTATATGGGTGTTATAGTGTGAAGATAAATTTCTTTTTCTTTACAAGTGTCGTTTTCACATTTTTGCTGTATATGGATGTTATAGTGTGAAGATTAATTTCTTTGTCTTTGTGATTTACCATTTGTTTTTTGTTCATGCAGGACACAGAAGAGGCCGGTCTCCACACCTCCAACTGAACAAGACAGCATGCCGTTGATCCAAGACGAAGTAGTCGAGCCACCATCCTCATCTGTGCGGAGCCGGCTTTCACTTTCAGGAAGGAAAAGGAAGGCTCCCACCTCGGCTACCACCTCGGCTACTCCTGAATTGGTGGAAATTGCGAAAAAAGTGCTTACGGCAGAAAAAGACCAAAGTAAAATAACAGGGTTTGCATACTTCGCTAATGAGAAGCTCCCTACACTGGATCCTGTTCAGCGGCTTCATGCGAGAGACTCATGTTTGAGGTACTGACTGAAGCGTCCTTTGGAAACCTGGATAACAGATATGTCGTCATGCCAAGACCGCAGTACCCGGACTACTCATGGCCCAACAATCCTATGCCGAACCCAATTGGGCTAAATCCTGCAAACACAAACGTTGGTGCTCCCCCTTATTTTTATACACCGCAGAGGCAGCGTGGTAATGGCAACGATCCATCTTACCAGCAGTTGTAGGTTTTAAAATTTTTTACAAAAGTTTTTTTGTTGTCTATATTTTTTACATTGTTACCTTTTTTAATAAAAATCTTATTTATCTAATGAATTGTGGTCTTTTATTCTTATGTGATGTCAACTATTAAAATGTTGTATTTTTATTACATCTACTTGTTTCTACTTGTCACACACGGGGTCATGGGAGTACCAGCTGTCATAGGAGTTCCATCATAGGGAAAAAATGAAATGAAAAAAATTTCAAAAATTAACATTTCTTTTAAAGGCCCCTGGTCACACTAGCGCTAAAACCTTATACTAAAAAATAATACACCACACCTGCGTAGATAAACGTTCAATATATCATATATATTTTAGTCATATATATGTAGATATTATTTTTTTTTAAATTAAATGTAAATAACAAAAAAAAAACAGAAAGATAATAATAAAATAAAAAATTATAAACAAAATATTTACAAAATAAAAAATAATAAAAAAAATAAAAAAAATTACTGAGGGCGGCCACCTAGTCCTGCCACTGCCCTCTCCAGCATCACCCCGTGCTCCAGCAGTGCAGCCATGGCGCTGTTCATAGCTGCCACTGCAGTGTGCATTGTCGCCATCAGCCGGCGGTGGGACACCAACAGGTCCTGGGCAGTTGGGATTTCTGTGGAGGTAAAGGTAACAGTTATTAGTGAATTCTGTTGCAACATCAACATGTACATGTTATGTTAATTAACACTTACGGTTTTCCTCAGACGACCTGCTGACCGCCCACCCAGAACCTGTTGCTCCGCCGACTAGGGAAAAAAAAGAAAAAAAAAATTATATCACAACAGCCATTACACATAAGACCTTACAAAGTTCTCAAACTTGTCTGAAGCTTATATAATGTGCGTTAATTACCTGATGGGGAGCCTGCATCCGTGTCACGGGATGATGCTGGAGAGAAGGCAACATCTGGGGAAGGGCTGGAACCCACCGAGTCACGAGGGGGGGTTGCTGCCGGTGAAGGGGTTGAAGGGTTGGAGAGGTGAGGTGATGATGGTGGTGGAGGGGTAGCCGGGGAAGGAGATGATGGAGGTGGAGGGGTAGCTGGGGACGGTGGAGCAGCTGGTGCTGGTGAAGGTGGTGCTGTAAATGAAATACACAATTCAGAATCCCCATTATCACTGCCGGTACTCCCATCGCTGCCTGCCCCAACACTGCCTGCACCATCACTGGCGGTACTACCATTGCTGCCTGCCCCATCACTGGCGGTACTCCCATCGCTGCCTGACCCAACACTGCCTGCACCATCACTGGCGGTACTCCCATCGCTGCCTGCCCCATCACTGGCAGTACTCCCATCGCTGCCTGCCCCAACACTGCCTGCACCATCACTGGTGGTACTCCCATCGCTGCCTGCCCCATCACTGCCTGCCCCATCACTGCCTGCACCATCACTGGCGGTACTCCCATCGCTGCCTGCCTCAACACTGCCTGCACCATCACTGGCGGTACTCCCATCGCTGCCTGCCCCATCACTGCCTGCCCCGTCACTGGCGGTACTCCCATCGCTGCCTGCCCCATCACTGCCTGCACCATCACTGGCGGTACTCCCATCACTGTGGGTGCATTGATATAGGTAGATAACCCACAAAACATAACCTCTCCAGATACCCTCATCAATACTCACTGTGAGGCCTGCGTAGCTAGGCCCGGATGCTGGCGACCCTCTCGCTGTACCGGTATCGGAGGTCCACCAGCTTTTTGCAGATCTGCTGTGTGGTCCGCTGCACCTGAAAGCGCCGCGCCAGGCCCAGCCGGATCCTCTGCAGGACTACCTTTTTGTGGCGCATAGGATGCGCCACAGGTTGCCTGCAGTCATATCCCCACTTGTCCACCCTGGAGATTAGGTAGTGGACCTCTGCCTCCGTCCACTTAGCCCCGCGCTGCCTCGCCGCCATTTTCAACAACAGCGCATTTGACAACGCCAGCGCCATGACGTCACGGCGCGCGCACGTTACGTGCGGCCGCACTCGCGACGCAAAACGGTATTGCGATCGAAAAGTGACCGCATGCGCCCAGCTAAGCTCAGACATGAGATGCTGTTGCGATCGCAAGATAATGGTTCCAAGCTAGGCGATCACAATGGCGTCACATATCTGTATGGCTGGGGCTCGAGAATCTTCACCTTGCAATTACAATGGCTTTGCATATCTGTATGCATATCTGTATAGCTGGAGCTCGTGACAATACTCGCATTGCGATCACAATGGCGTCGCATATCTGTATGGCTGGGGCTCGAGAATCTTCACCTTGCAATCACAATGGCTTTGCATATCTGTATGCATATCTGTATAGCTGGAGCTCGTGACAATACTCACATTGCGATCACAATGGCGTCGCATATCTGTGAATAGCTGGAGCTCATGACAATGCTCACATTGCGATCACAATGGCATCGCATATCTGTGTGGCTGAGGCTCGAGAATCTTCACCTTGCAATTACAATGCTTTGCATATCTGTATGCATATCTGTATAGCTGGAGCTCGTGACAATGCTCACATTGCGATCACAATGGCGTCGCATATCTGTGAATAGCTGTGATTCCCAGGTGAATGTTGACCTTTACCTCCCAAGAATTTTCAAATATATTTATAACAATTTTTTAACCTTTCATATATGACTATAATATATGTATATATTATATATTTAAACGTTATATATGCGGCTGTGGTGTATTATCAGTTATATTTAATTATAATGTTTGAACGCTAGTGAGACCATAGGCCCTTAAAATAATTGTAAATATTTTAAACTTTTTTCTTTATTTTTTTTAACAATTAACTCCTATGACTGATGGTACTCCCATGACCCCGTGTGTGACAAGTAGATACAATGTAAAACAAAAAATAGACAACAAAAAAGCCTTTGAAAAGATTATAAAAACTACAGCAGCTGGTAACATGTCTCGTTGCCATCCCCATTACTCCCTCCCCACATCTCACCCATCATTATCCCTTTTCCCATATTGGTAACATAATTGAAAAAAAACACGAATGCATTTTTAAAATAAATTTTTTTTATTATAAAAACATTGTTAAAAAAAGGCAAAAGTCAAACATTATCAAAATCAAACTAGATCTGATGCTGCCAACTCACTGCACCAGGCCCATTAAAGTAATGGCAGTACTTGTCTCGGCCGGCCTTCGCATCGTCCTTGCTCCTGCCTTGATTGACAGGTTGAAGGCCTGCAATAGCGGGATCATTGTCACGCCATTCTCCAAGCACCACGTCAGACAGAATAGCTAGGTAGTCCTATCAGCCCACGCTGTTAACAGTAGGTAAACTTTATACCTCCGATCACAGCTGTGGTCTCCCACTGTCATTTGACCGTGTGGTTACTGCAGCTTTCTGACTTGCAGAAATGATTTTACCATCGAACAGAAGCAGTGTTTTCCACACTGTCATGCACATGACAAACACTGGATGTTCGAGCCCCCACTCAAGTGAATGGTTTTAGGGTTCCTGTTCAGGTCTGGGTACTGTTCTGGTACCCGAACCTGAACTTTTTATAATTGTTCGGCCAAACCTGCCAGACCTGAGCATCCAGGGGTCCACCCATCTCTACTCATTGTATAATCAACTGAATATGTAATTATTAAATACATGAATAAGGAAAAATAAATTTGGTACTCCACCGATACTGAAATAAGGGCTTTGCAGTAGCCTAACTGAATGGAGTAGTGGTCAAACATGTGCACTACTGCTGCTTTAATTTCAATGGGAGTGTGGACCATAACTGAGTGATGAAATCTCCATCTGAAACCACACTTTAGTAACCAGAACTGAGAACATTTGCAAAGAAAAACTCTCTCCCTGTAGTAGAAGACTTATCTAAGAGCTATATAATGTATACCCATGTATAATTGGTGAAAATATTGGTGAAGAAAGTAGAGCCTGATTGGGTGGATAGTTCCCTATGCACCACAATGCTTAGGTAGGAGTGAAAGTGGGTTAACTTATTGACACTGTGAATTGTCGCATCAGGTGATTCTTACCACTTTTAACCCCTTAGTGACAGAGCCATTTTGCAGCTTAATGACAGGGCCAATTTTTACAATTCTGACCACTGTCACTTTATGAGGTTATAACTCTGGAACGCTTTAACGAATCCGCTGATTCTGAGACTGTTTTTTCGATGACATATTGTACTTCACGTTAGTGGTAAAATTTCTTTGATATGACTTGTGTTTATTTATGAAAAAAACGGAAATATGGCGAAAATTTGGAAAATTTAAAAATTTTCAAACTTTACATTTTTATGCCCTTAAATCAGAGAGATATGTCACACAAATTTCTTAATAAATAACATTTCCCACATGTCTACTTTACATCAGCACAATTTTGGGACCAAAATTTTTTTTTGTTACGAAGTTATAAGGGTTAAAAGTTGACCAGCGATTTCTCATTTTTACAACACCATTTTTATTTTAGGGACCACATCACATTTGAAGTCACTTTGAGGGGTCTATACGATAGAAAATACCCAAAAGTGACACCATTCTAAAAACTGCACCCCTCAAGGTGCTCAAAACCACATTCAAGAAGTTTATTAACCCTTTACGTGCTTCACAGGAACTGAAGCAATGTGGAAAGAAAAAATTAACATTTAACTTTTTTGCAAAAACTTTACTTCGGAACCTATTTTTTTTATTTTCACAACTGTTAAAAGAAAAATAAACCACAAAATTTGTTGTGCAATTTCTCCTGAATAAGCCGATACCCCATATGTGGGGATAAACCACTTTTTGGGCGCACGGCAGAGGTCGCAAGGGAAGGAGCGACATTTGACTTTTTCAACGCAGAATTGGCTGGACGCCATGTCGCGTTTGTAGAGGCCCTGATGTGTCTAAACAGTGGAAACCCATCACAAGTGACCCCATTTTGGAAACTAGACCCCCTAAGGAACTTATCTAGATGTGTGGTGAGCACTTTGAACCTCCAAGTGCTTCACAAAAGTTTATAACACAGAACAGTGAAAATAAAAAATCATATTTTTTCCACAAAAACAATCTTTTCACCCCAATTTTTATTTTCCCAAGGGTAGCAAGACCCAAAAGTTTTTGTGCAATTTGTCCTGAGCATGCTGATACCCCATATGTGGGGGTAAACCACTGTTTGGGTGCATGGCAGAGCTTGGAAGGGAAGGAGCGCCGTTTGACTTTTTCAACTCAGAATTGGCTGGACGCCATGTCGTGTTTGTAGAGGCCCTAATGTGTCTAAACAGTGGAAACCCCCACAAGTGACACCATTTTGGAAACTAGACCCCCTAAGGAACTTATATACATGTGTGGTGAGCACTTTGAACCCCCAAGTGCTTCACAGAAGTTTATAACTCCCGGGCATGAAAATAAAAAGTCATATTTTTTCCACAAACCTGATCGTTTAGTCCCCAATTTTTTATTTTCCCAAGGGTAACAGGAGAAATTAGACCACAAAAGTTGTTGTCCAATTTGTCCTGAGTACGCTGATACCAGATATGTGGGGTGGGACCACTGTTTGGGCGCACGGCAGGGCTTGGAAGGGAAGGAGCGCCGTTTGACTTTTTCAACTCCGAATTGACTGGACGCCATGTCGCGTTTGTAGAGGCCCTGATGTGTCTAAACAGTGGAAACCCCCCCAAGTGACCCAATTTTGGAAACTAGACCCCCTAAGGAACTTATCTAGATGTGTGGTGAGCACTTTGAACCTCCAAGTGCTTCACAAAAGTTTATAACACAGAACAGTGAAAATAAAAATCATATTTTTTCCACAAAAACAATATTTTCACCCCAATTTTTATTTTCCCAAGGGTAACAAGACCCCAAAAGTTTTTGTCAATTTGTCCTGAGCATGCTGATACCCCATATGTGGGGGTAAACCACTTTGAACCCCAAGTGCTTCACAGAAGTTTATAACGCCCGGGCGTGAAAATAAAAAATCATATTTTTTCCACAAACCTGATTGTTTAGTCCCCAATTTTTTATTTTCCCAAGGGTAACAGGAGAAATTAGACCACAAAAGTTGTTGTCCAATTTGTCCTGAGTACGCTGATACCCCATATGTGGGGTGGGACCACTGTTTGGGCGCACGGCAGTGCTTGGAAGGGAAGGAGCGCCGTTTGACTTTTTCAAACCAAAATTGGCTGGAATTGAAATTGGACGCCATGTCGCGTTTGGAGAGCCCCTGATACGCCTAAACAGTCGAAACCCCTACAAATCACACCATTTTGGAAACTAGACCCTTAAGGAACTTATCTAGATGTGTGGTGAGCACTTTGAACCCCCAAGTGCTTCACAGAAATTAATAAACGTAAGGCCGTGAAAAGAAAAATCATTTTTCTCCTCAAAAATGATTCTTTAGCCCGCTATTTTTTTATTTTCCCAAGGGTAACAGGAGAAATTGGACCCAAAAAGTTGTTGTTCAATTTTTCCAGTGTACGCTGTTACCCCATATGTGGGGTGAAACCACTGTTTGGGCGCATGGGAGTGCTTGGAAGGGAAGGAGCGCCATTTTGTAATGCAGACTTTGATGGAATGTTCTGCGGGCGTCATGTTGTGTTTGCAGAGCCCTTGATGTACCTAAACAGTAGAAACCCCCTGCAAGTGACCCCATTTTGGAAACTAGACCCCCAAGGAGCTTATCTAGATGTGTGGTGAGCACTTTGAACCCCCAAGTGCTTCACAGAAATTTATAAACACAGAGCCGTGAAAATGAAAAATATTTTTTTTCTCAAAAATGATTTTTTTAGCCAGCTACTTTTTATTTTCCCAAGGGTAACTGGAGAAATTAGAACCTCAAAATTGGTGTGCAATTTGTCCTGAGTACGCTGATACACCATATGTTGGGGTAAACCACTGTTTGGGCGCACGGCAGGGCTCGGAAGGGAGGGAGCGCCATTTGACTTTTTGAAAGCCACGTCGTGTTTGGAGACACCCTGATGTGTCTAAACAGTGGAAACACCCACAAGTGACCCCATTTTGGAAACTAGACCCCTTAAGGAGCTTATCTAGATGTGTGGTGAGCACTTTGAACCCCCAAGTGCTTCACAGAAATGTATAAACGCAGAGCCGTGAAAATGGAAAATCATTTTTTTTCTCAAAAATGATTTTTTTAGCCAGCTATTTTTTATTTTCCCAAGGGTAACTGGAGAAATTAGAACCCCAAAATTGGTGTGCAATTTGTCCTGAGTACGCTGATACCCCATATGTTGGGGTAAACCACTGTTTGGGCGCACGGCAGGGCTCGGAAGGGAGGGAGCGCCATTTGACTTTTTGAAAGCCACGTCGTGTTTGGAGACCCCCTGATGTGCCTAAATAGTGGAAATCCCTCAATTCTAGCTCCAACCCTAATCCCAACACACCCTAACCCTAATCCCAACCCTAATCCTAACCTAAATCCCAACCCTAATTCCAACCCTAATTGTAACCCTAACCTTAATTGTAACCCTAACTCTAATTGTAACCCTAACCCTAATTTTAACCCTAACCCTAATTGTAACCCTAACCCTAATTCTAACCCTAATTATAACCCTAACCCTAAGGCTAGGTTCATTTTGCGTTTTACCAGCCCGTTCAACACATAGCGTTGACGGGCTGGTAACGGTATAGCATAACGCGATCGCGTTATGCTATACCCGCTAGCGCAGAGGAATCAGCAGATGATTCATCTGCGCTAGCGGTGACGGAGCCCAAACGCTGCAGTCCGCGTCCGAGGCTCCGTCACTGAATGATGGCACGTCGCAAACGCATGCCGCTTTACGGCATGCGTCGCGATGCGCCCTCAAATGGGGATGAATGGCAGCGTTAACGGACTGCGTTACACCACGTTATACCGCGGTGTAACGCAGTCCATCTAACGGACTGCCATAACGCAGTATGAACCCAGCTTAACCCTAACGCTAATTATAACCCTAACCCTAATGCTAACCCTAACCCTAATTATAACCCTAACCCTAACAGAAAAATGAAAATAAATATAATTTCTATTTTTTATTATATGTCCCTAACTAAGGGGGTGATAAATGGGGGGGTTATGTACTGTTTTTTTTATTTTGATCACTGTGATAGTTTATCACAGTGATCAAAATGTACTTTTATGAGAATGAATGAAAAAAAAATTGAATCTGCTGCCAAGCAGATCGGCGAGCGCACTGCGCATGCGCCCGCCATTTTTTTTTTGCAGGAAGAAGACCGGGATGATCGGAGGCCAGGGGGACCTGCCAGAGGACACCGGTAAGTATAGGGGGGGTTCTGAAAAATGTAGTCACAGAAGAGAAATAAAAAACGAAAGGAGTCAAAATGACTCCATCAGTAGTTCTAGTGCTAAATCATAATTAGTATTCTAAAGCAATGTGGGTGATGAACAACCATAATAGTACTGCTAGATGGGTACAGTGGCAGAAAAATCTCACTGGTCTTTAGTGGGTGGCACTTAGTTTATACATGACAAAGTGCTAAATGTGGGGTCTTACAATTTGACCTCTCTCTCTGATGGAAGGGGTTGCCCCTGAACCAACTGTGAAATTAGCTTTATATTAGAATTATTAATTATGAAAGGAGCCTTATTATAACGTGATAAGACTTTTCTCTAGGGCACCTGTTATTTCTATGTATGCCCCTGCTCAGGAGCCTTATTATAATAAAGAGATACTGAGGGTCAATATTAAAATAAGCGACAATGGGGGATCGTTATCATTAGAGCAAGGAGGCATTATTAATATATGAAAGCACAGGGAGTGTTTGCATTATTAAAAGGAGGTGCAGGGTTAATTTTATAAGGGGTAAAGGGGATGTATGGTTCAACAGTCAAACGAATATTGGTGATGTTTTGTCTATGCTCAGTGGGCGTCACTTTCAACACTAGGCCTGTCGCTGACATATTCTCTACAAGTGCTTTTGATTATTTCATTAGCAGTAATGGGGGTCACCGGTATTTCCTACTAGGCCAAAAGTACTTCATAAGCAAGTCACTTAGTACCCTACGTGCCACCCTTGTTCCCTTCCGTGCACGGCTACAGCACATATCCTGTACCGTAACCTCTATGTTGGAAGTAACAGCCCCCAGAAATGGTCCTCCACTTCAGCCAGATCACCTCTAAAGCCTTGCTTGGCTCTGGTCACGGTCTTCTACTGGTGCAGTTCATGGTCAGCTCATGTGAACAGGACCATAAAGCAACAGCCTTTATATAGTCGATAAATACTTGCTTATGGGCAGAAATCGGCCTGTCTAAGGGTATGTTTCCATGGTCCGGAAACAGTCCGGATTAGCTGCGTGTTTGACGCTGTGCGTTGGCGCAGCATCAAACACGCAGCGTCCAGATGTTACAGCATAGTGGAGGGGATTTCAAGAAATCCCGTCTCCACTATGCTGCAAAACACGCAGGCGGAAGACCTGCATTTCCGGACATGCGGCGCATCTTTTCAGACCGCAGCATGTCCTATTCCATTGCGGCAACGCTGCGTCGCAGCAAGGGAAATAACACAGGGCTATGTAGCTCTGCAGTCATTCCAGATGTGTTCCTGAACACATCCGGAATGAGCGCACGTTCAAAAGGGGGCGGGGCTTTGGGCGGAGCGGAATTTCCGCTCCGTCCAAAGCGCTGTGTTTCCGGACCATGGAAACACAGCCTTAATGGGTCATTCGGTTCTCTTTATATCAAGTTCTGAACACAAATTAAAGCATATTTTTAGTACCCTTCTTGTTATAAAACGTACCGGACCCCCAAATGTAACTGTCATGGGCCCTAGTATAATGCTCAGGTTTTATCAGTGTCCATTTAGCATCTACCAGAAAATTGATTTGCCACAGCATCATGTGTGCTATTATATAAAAAAGCAATGTCAAGTAGTGTAAGCAGAGACTAAAGTAAGTGAACAAGTAAAAAAAAGAATAATAAAAAATATGTTTAGTTTTTAAACAATCCATTGGCAGACTGAACTTTCTGCTTTTTATAACATTCTTAATATGAATTACTGTCTGGCAGGTAGTTATATTCTTTGCATGTTACTCTACATAATGCATTTGTGGAAAATGTTAAGTACCGCCAAGTTAAGTTGTTTTGTCTATGACAGTCTATAAAAATCCAGAAGAAATGAATTAAGCTAGTAATAGTTTCTTTCCTGTATAATGACCTCAGAAAACTGCCTTATTCATTTATGTTTTGCTTTAATTTGAAAAGTTAAATGGAGTTATTGTACAGAAGATACTTAATGGTACAAAAGAACATTTTTGGTCTATTCTCATTTTTGGACCACATTTCTAGACTTTTGGGTTTCTTTTCAGGTACCTTTTTACAAAGTGTTCTTTAAAAATATAATTTCTTACTAGAGGAGTCCTTTTTGCATGGCTAAGAATTCACCATGAATGGCAAATATTTGATTTGTTGCATATTTTTTTGTAAAAGTATACAGAAAATGAGACTCAGTCTTAAAGAACTTTTATTTATACAGCACTGTACTTAACAGTTCCATTAATGATAGAGATGTAGGCTGTTTGTGAATAATAACCAAGTCGCTAGTGTGTTTGAGGAAGCCCTGCTGCGAATAATAAGACAATACCACAATTTTGTCTTGTATAGTCAAAATATAAATAAATATAAAATATTTGCGCTAGGTGTCTTCCTATCAAAAAGAGTTGGGGCACTCTCATAGTAGACAACAATGCAGTCACCATATAAATAACAGCGCACTATAGACTGGAAATAATAAGTGACCACCACAACTATGGGTGCCAAGTGGTTGCCTGGCACTGAGAGGCTTTTTGGGCTCAAAGATCCATCAAAGATTAAAAATAATATTAAAGATAATATAGCAAAGAACCGATTTTTCAGTTCACAACATCAGTAGGAGCAATTTTTCTATTATGAGCGACAGGTAGAATCTCACTACTATATATTAGTACTTTGGAGGCAAGCTGGTTTGTTGGCGTCCACGTTCAGTGATGTCCTCGTTAGAGGGAAATGAATAGTGTGAGTATTATGTAATCTTCAGGGGCGCTGTTCCGGCCGATCATTGAAGCCCCGATGGCACGATGTCTCAATCCCGCGTTGTGCTGAAATCAGCTGTCTGCAGTAAAAAGAAAAAAAGAGCGTTGGGCCCGTAGAAAATTACGTGATGTCACGGTCACGTGATACCTCACGTGACTACATATGGAGTCATGGTCCAAGTAGCGCTCCATAGGTAGTCACTTTGATACAAATAGAAATAAATTGTAGGCATTTTTGCCAAAGAGATGTGACATTACAGGACAGGGACCCAATTTACGAAGGACACCTTGACGTGGTATTTGGGCACACATATATTGGCCAATCTATGAGCTAAGAACCTTCCTTTTTTCATAGCAATTTTTGCAGATGGATATTTCATATACACAAACTATATAGCACTTTTTTCAACTTTTTCTACCATTTTCTATGGCTGCAATACAATTACTATGCTCTAGAGTAATTATTCTTGGTAAGTTATGGTGGAAATCTTAATCTTTTTTACTTCTATGCTTTCTTTGGTTGGCGCCTATTCACACTAGCTTAGATGTGCTTGTCCTCCTTTTTGTCTATTTGTATCAAAGCCTTTTGGACATGTGCACTCCCACTCTCATTAGCCACAGGTGATTTTAAGCAGATTAGCTGGTCCATTCCTGCCCCATAAATTGTAGGCTTTTTTGCCCAAGAGAGGTGACATTACAAGACAGTGACCCAATTAACGAAGGACACCTTGATGTGGTAATTGAACACACATATATTGGCTAATCTATGTGCTAAGAACCTTCATTTTTCCATAGTAATTTTTGCAGATGGATATTTCATATATACACTATATAGCGCTTTTTTCAACTTTTTTCTCCCATTTTCAATGGCAGCAATGCAATTCCTTTGCTCTAGAGTAATCATTCTTGGTAAGTTATGGTGCAAACCTTAATCTTTTTGGCTTCTATGCTTTCTATGGATGGCACCTATTCACACTAGCTTAGATATGCTGGACCTTCTTTTTGTCCAGGTGTCTGAAAAGTCAGGCCTTGGTTCTGCTTCTCCCTCATCTACATTGAGGTCGGTTGACCAAAGATGAGTTTTACTAGAGATATGACCATCCTGATTAGGTACACCTTGTCACAGTGGGATAGCATTGTGCTTTTTTGATCAAAATAGTTTTAACTAAGTATCCTATAATATTTAAATGTACTAGTATTATTTACTTACTACATTGTGTATGCTTATTTTATTTTTTATCTCTTGTTTTGAAATCAAAGAGATCCTGATAGCTGATACATGCTGCATTGTTTCATAGAAAAACAAACTTTAAAAGCTGCTGTGGGCCAAGCCACATGAGAGACTAGCTGGACAGGCGGGTCCTCAGTGGCTTCTATCTGCTTGCAACCAGTGACTGACATGGTTCCCTGAGTGGGTGTATAGGGAGAGACCTTTCACTCAAAAGAACTGGGAAGGAAGTAATTCCGTGTGTGCAGCTTGGTCCCCGGTGGGCTTTCAAAGTATGTTTTTCTCTGAAACACCGCGGCATTTCAGAATCAACCATACAGTAAATGTTTAATACATGGATTAGGCAACAAGTGTCAGTTGTCAGATTCCTTTTAAGAAACTGATGAATAAATTACTAACCTCAAAATTCTACACTTCATCTTTTTGACATACTGAATGACATACCAAAACAAGTCATTCAGAACAAGAGAAAGCCATGTCCTTATTTTCCTTGCATATGGTTATTTCAAATGTAAAAAAACAATTTGGTCTCTTGCAAATGTTATTTCTTGCCTGTACAATATAAATGAAAAAGTGGTTTAGTCCAAACCAGTGTAAAAGTGATATTCTTGGTTTTGATAGAAATTTGCTATAAGATCTAATTTGTTGAATATGATATATTGTTTCCATGATGACAGTTGAGCAACTTAAACTTTACTTTTCCTATTTGACAGAAATGTTCATTGTAAAACATGTTTTTAATGCATTGCTACTAAAGGCTGCACTAATGTATTTTCCAGCTTCATAAAAGCTGCCCCTGTGAAGTATGTGGGGGTTTAAAAGCTTCCTCTAATGTAGAGAAATTCTCTGGAAATGTGTACTATATTCCATGTAGTGACTTTTTCAAATTGTCTTAGTTTCTTAACTTTCCAACCTTCAGTTATGTCTTTAGTACTTGTATAACAAAAAAGCAAAATACATAATATGGTTAAGCTAGTTTAGATGAGAACTTTACTCTGGTGATAAATGCCATTTTTAAAAACATTCTGATGTAGTAACTAAGAGTTACTCACAGTTTATTGTTGGAGATTTGCAATGTGATATATGATCTGGCCAGTAGAAGGTGGCATTGAGAGATCGGAGTTAGAGTACAGGGTTTTGGGGTGGTTTGCGGGCGGTTGGAAGGAGTCGAAGGAGAGTCAGGGTAGAAGTGAAGCTGCACATCCTTGGAAAAAGTTACCCAATACAAGTGGTCAACTATGCTATATACTTCCAATACTAAATAGTCCTATTAGATGGGGAAGCAATATATGAGTAAAGGTATAAATGAAAAAAATTATACTTTATTAAACAGACAGTAGATATAATTAAAAAGCACATTACGAAACTGGGAGAAGTATAAAGAGTACAAACAGAACCAAGGTAATCAAATGATTATAGCCTCATATTTCATAATATATAGTGGCAAACAGGCTGCGCAGCCAATATGCAATAGGGGACACTCATAAAGGGCTACGTGCATAAGGGCAAACGTGCAATCTAACAGGAACTCACAGGTATAGATAAGACTATGGGTAACAGTAGTGCATTCTAAATCAGATCGTGAGAAAGTTCCCAGAACATAGCAGCATGCTGGTCATAGTAAACAATATGGAGTCCGGAGACCAATGCACCCTGCATGGTCGTTCTGAAAATGTAGGGTCCCAAGAAGGGAACAGCCTACCGACAAAGGTAATAGGATTTACCTGATGCTGGGAGGTAAAAGACCCCAACATGTGTTTCGCGTCAGCTTCTTCCTCACTTTCTTTGCCCCCCATTCTTCGGCTGCTTTCCCTGATGTCCCTGTTAAATCCGTACCAAGGCGAAAATGTCCCAATACTTCCTGATACCTGGGAAATAAGAATAATGGTGAGCTGGTGAATAACCAGCAACAATGTTGTATATTAAGCTGGTAAGGGTTTAAAACAAAGCCAGCTATCCCATTCCTTGTAAAAATAGTCTGCATATAGAAAGATCAAACAGGAATATCCTATGCACATGTATTAATATCCAAACTAAAAAATGTATCATGTGCAGATAAATGAGCAACAATAACTACATATCAGATATCGCAATAAATAATGTAGGCAAACAGGGTGCAGTAATCATGTACTCATCTGGTTGTCCTACTGGGTTCGTCAGCTCAATTCCAGGGATTCCCATTGTAAAATTCAAGCCTTATTCAGATACAATCCATAATGAAGAAGCATGTAGCAGCATCCCAAATCAATATCCGACGTATTTCCCAATTTTTAAAGTTTGCAGTGGCCTTTCCGACTAAAAAAGTGTTAAAAAGCAACAGCTACAGTATACTTTAACAGAACAAAGAGACTAAAATAGACCAGAGTTTTCCCTTCAGAGGCTTCAAATTTACTAACTTGTTAAAAAAAAGTAAAAACAATGAACAAAGTTGTATTTTTCCCTCTCAACTTTTTATAGAATATGCATGACTTTTAGCCTTTAAATGTATTCTAGCTTCAAATCATTACATTCTGACTCAGCCTGATTTGACGTGCCAAGCACTGACTCACTGCATGCTCCTATTCTTCACCACCGCAGCTCCAGAGACACCTGATTTACATTTCATGATCTATTCATTTGTCTTTGACCGTAGATGTTCTGCTTTTTGTATCATATTAAGAGTATATGTTAATTGCATTATACTGAATATGTTCGGGTTAACATCCCAGGCACAATAAATATAAAAAATCTAAGAAGAATGGTTTGTGGCAGCCTGCCATATTTAATTTGGCATATTAGGCTACCAGAATAATGAATATGCATTTAAGAAAAATGAGAGGACCAGACATTGTCCACATATTTTCACAATGAAGACATGCAGTATTGCATTTTTCAAGTAATGCCAGCAATAATCGTGAAAATACTCAAATTACATGACAAGTATTTTAAATCAGAATTCAAACATGCTAATGCTTTCCTCAGCATCAAAAACCAGTAAATGTTTTAGGAACCTGTGGGATCATCATTTCCGTAGATCCCTTTCATCACTCATTGAAAACTTGGAAATTTATGTTCAGTAAAGGGTATGCCACACTAAGCGAGATCGCTAACGAGATCGCTAACGAGATCACTAAAACGTCACTATTTAGCAATCTCGTTAGCGACCTCGTTGTGTGTGGCATGTAGCAACGATGTGGCCCCTGCTGTGATGTCGCTGATCATTCACTAGCGTTCTGGACCGTTTTTTGATCGTTGGCGTCCCGCTGGTGAGCCTATATCGCTGTGTTTGGCACCTTTTGCGAACGACGAGCGACCTCGTTTGTGACGCATATGACAGCGGCTCAGGCGGGACTAGGGTTTTTTAGCGTCACGGAGTGGATCGCAATATCTAGGTTCTCTTTTGTGTCACAGAGAGGATCGCAGAAGTTGCAAAGCAGGCTAGCAGGACGCAGAGAGCAGGAGCGATGCTGGAAATTCCTATGAATCAGAAGCGCTCAGTACATGCTAATGACAGATCTTAACGACCGCCAAAGTCGTTAAAGAGATCGCTGACCGCTGATGTGTCGTTTATGAGATCTCCTGTTTGGCAGCTACTAGCGACCTAAAAGATATCACACCAACGATCTCGTTAGCTTGCGTCGTTATCGTGATCGCTAACGAGATCGCTAAGTGTGGCAGTACCTTAAAGGGAACCTGTCACTGTGAGAAACACTATTTACCTGCACATACTGTGATAATCTGCAGGGAAACAGCATTTAAACCTTGTCTAGCCAGCTTAGTGATACAGAGGCTATAAGGAGAAAATTAAGTTATATTATCTCTGCAACCATTCACATGCATTCATCGATGCGGTGCAGCGACCTGTAACAGTCACCACTTAACATAGAGTCAGCGAGATGTAATCAATCTCCTGTACATTGATTGACATCCTGCTCCGCAGTCTATGTGTGTGCAGTGTGCTTATGCACAGCAGGGTGTCAATCAAAGTGCCAGGGGATTAACAACAACTGTATTTGCTGTGGAGTGAGAGGTGACTGTAATCTGTCACTGGAAGCAATAAGGTGCAGAATATAAATCAATTTTTGTTCTGTAGCAGCTTCTCTAGCATGTTGGCTACACAGTTTTTATACGCTATTTACCCACAGATTACTCCCATATCTGCAGGTGAATAGTGTGGCACCCCAGAGTCCGGTTGCCACAGTGACATTGCCTCCCTCTATAGGGTGGTGATGTCATGCCTGGAAGCAGTAAGAGGTCCCCATGCCAGGTAATACATAGCATGCAACACAATTTCTGCTTCAGGCCAGCAGGGGGAGCTCAGAACCCTATTTCTGGGGAGCTGCTCTCTCTGGTTAGGAGAAGGAGGTACGTTAGTTAGTCTGAGGAGAGGGAAGTGAGAGGAGCGGAGACAAGGGCTCTGGCGAATTACAGCTGCAACAAAGTTGATCCCAGAGCTGAGCGCTGAGGAACAGGATGCCAGAGTCCATGGCTGTGTGGGTGCTGCATGCTATGACAGACGAATCTGGAGGGCAGGGGACTGCAAACTCCCTGGCCACACCGAACACCTGGAGGCACAGCAGCAGGCCGAGAGCCCAGGGCAGCCAGTGAACAGGCAGTGCCTGTGATAGGCTCACGCTGTCTGCCATATAGGTTAAAGCCAACATGCATGAGAGAGTCACAGCATAGCTACAAGCATACGGGATTCGAACAGAGAACGCAGCAGGAATGCCTCCAACCCACCTGGCAGGGTGGATCCCCTGCATGTTTCCAGGCTAGCCATACTCCTGCTAACATCTGTAACTAGTGCCCCAGACTGCATTTTCATCTACCAAGAAGTAAAAGGTAAAGAAAACTGCACTCTTCTGTGTCCCTTGCTTATTCTCTGCACCCCAACGTTCACCACCACCTGAACACCTTGTTACATCTGCACTGGGGCCTAGCTCTACCCATAGAGAGCAGTAACATCTCTGCTACACTACCATCTGCCCCAGTGGACCTGAACCTCAGCGTCGGCCATATATAGCCGAACACCACGGGTGGCGTCACAAACTAATTTCCCCTCAAACTACCCCATCATCATGTTTGACATTTTATTTGATGCCCAGGGCCATGGACTGGGTCAATGCTGCTGTGACTTCCCCTTTAAGAACTGCCTGGCCCGGGACCAAGTACCCCACGGCCCTGATGGGGTGCTCCAACTTGGCATCATGAACAGGATATGTGGCCTGGCATTGCTGGGTACTGCGTGCCAGAAACTTTGTTGAATTATAACATTTCCGCTATTACTGAGTCACATGGAGCACGGGAAGGGAGGGGCGTGTCATTGTGGGTGGATCCTAGAAGAAAGAGCACGAAATGAATCTAGGGCCGCGCTCTGTGTTGAGCGGGTGAAAAGCAGGAATCTATTATGTTTCGGTAGCTGAGGCGAAAAAGCAAAAACGGCAATACACCAGAGAGGATGGAACCTATTGGATTGCAGTAACCTGAACTAACCACACAACTAGAGGTAGCCGTGGAGCGTTCCTACGTTGATCCTAGACGCCTCGTCACAGAATGAGAGATAACTACACCTAAAGGCAGAAAGATGAAAGCTATCTGCCCCGGAGCAGATCCCCAAAGAAAATAGGAAGCCCCCAAACATGTAATGGCAGTTAGACAAGAAGAAGCACGGACACAGACAGAAAATAGAATGAGCAAACGCTGGGGCCCAATCTGTCTAGAAAGAAAAGTACAGGAACGAATTCTGGCTGCAATCCAACAAAAACCCTAAAATAATAACTCTTCTGATTGCAAAAACACCTGAGATCACACAATCACCACCTCCTAAATCAGATCTCTGGTGTAACAAAACTAAGCCGCATCCACTGAAAAAACAGGAAAAAGCAAATGAACAAATAACAGTGGCTACAGATAAACTGAGAGGAGCACAGGCCCCAGGAGGGGACCCGGCTGACCTCCACAAAAGTGCAGAAAATAATGCAAAAAGCAAGCACAAAAAGAAAAGCAGAAAATATCTTATCTGAAAGCAGCAGATGCTTGCAAGACTCCAGCAGGCTTCCAAATGAACCAGGAACCACAATTGAGACAAGAACAATTGATCACCAGCGACCATCATGGGAGGGAACCTCCCTTATATCAGTCCAGTACGTGATCCCAGATTGCCATTCCTCGCTGTAAGGTTCAGTACTGTCTGCAACCACCAGAGGGAGCCTCTGCTCAGAAACCATCTCCAGCACATTCATAACAGTACCCCCCCTTGAGGAGGGGTCAACGAACCCTCAATTGTGCAACCAGGCCGATCAGGATGATCTCGGTGATATGCACGGGTAAGTCTCCTAGCATGGATGTCCGAAGCAAACACCCAAGAATTGTCCTCCTCACCATAACCTCTCCACTTAACCAAATACTGGAGTTTCTGTCTAGAAAAACGAGAATCCAATATTTTCACAACCACATACTCCAGATTGCCCTCAACCAAAACAGGGTCAGGAGGCGCAGCCATAGGAACCACTGGCTCGACAAACCTCTTCAATAAGGACTTGTGGAACATGTTATGGATCTTAAATGTCCCTGGAAGAAGCAAATGGAAGGAAACAGGATTAAGAATCTCCATGATCTTATAAGGTCCAATGAACCTAGGCTAAAACTTTGGAGATGCAACCCTCATAGGGATATTTCTTGAGGACAACCAAACCAAGTCCCCCACTTTAAACCGAGGACCATCAGTCCTATGCCGGTTGGCAAACCATTGGGCCTTCTCCTGAGAGAGAGACAACCTCTCCACTACCTGGTCCCAAATCTGCTGCATACGCTCCACAACAGAGTCAACACCCGGACAGACAGAAGCCTCCGCCTGTCCTGAAGAAAATCGAGGGTGAAACCCAGAATTGCAGAAAAATGGAGACATCAAGGTGGCAGAGCTAGCTCTATTATTAAGAGCAAACTCAGCCAAAGGCAAAAAAGAGACCCAGTCATCTTGTTCAACAGACACAAAACATCTCATATAAGTATCCAAGGTCTGGTTTGTTCTCTCTGTTTGTCCATTGGTCTGAGGGTGAAATGCAGAGGAGAAAGATAATTGAACACCAAGTTTAGACAAAATGTCCTCCAAAATCTGGAAACAAACTGGACTACTCTGTCAGACACAATGTTCTCCGGAATGCCATGTAACCAAACCACTTGCTGAAGGAACAAAGGCACCAATTCGGAGGAGGAAGGTAACTTAGGTAATGGCACAAGATGTATCATCTTGGAAAACCTATCACAGATTACCCAGATAACGGTCATTTTCTGAGAAACAGGGAGGTCGGAAATAAAATCCATAGAGATATGGGTCCATGGCCTCTTGGGCACAGGTAATGGCATTAACAAACCGCTAGAGCGAGAGCAAGACTTGGAACGAGAGCAAGTCCCACAGGACTGCACAAATTCCCTGACGTCATGAGACAAAGTAGGCCACCAAAAGGACCGACTCACCAAGTCTCTGGTACCAAAAATCCCGGGATGACCATCCAACGCGGAACAATGAATCTCAGACATCACACTCTTCTTCCACTGGTCTGGGACAAACAATTTCCCAATAGGGCAGCTCTTAGGTTTATCCTCCTGACACCCTTCCAGAGCCAGTCTCAAACTGGGCGAGATGGCGGAAAGTACTACACCCTCTTTCAAAATAACAGCAAATCAGATAACTTAGGAGAGTCCGCAAAGAAACTCCTCGAGAGGGCATCCGCCTTAACATTCTTAGTGCCAGGAAGAAAAGAAACCACAAAATTAAAACGTGTGAAAAACAAGGCCTACCTGGACTGTCTAGGATTAAGTCGCTTGGCTGATTCAAGATAAACCAGGTTCTTATGGTCCGTGAGGACCACCACCTGATGTTTGGCTCCTTCCAGCCAATGTCTCCACTCTTCAAAGGCCCACTTCATGGCCAATAACTCCCAATTACCCACGTCATAATTACGTTCAGTTGGAGAAAATTTTCGAGAGAAAAAGGCACAAGGGTAACTCTTAGAGGTCTCTGGATCTCTTTGGGACAAAACGGCACCTGCCCCAATTTCAGAGGCATCAACCTCCACCTGAAATGGTAGAGAAACATCAGGCTGCCGTAGAACAGGAGCAGAAGTGAATCTCTGCTTAAGTTCCTGAAACGCAGACACTGCCTCTGGAGGCCAATTCACCACATCAGAACCCTTTTTGGTCAAATCAGTCAATGGTTTAACAATACTGGAGAAATTACCAATAAATTTACGATAAAAATTGGCAAAACCCAAAAATCTCTGAAGAGCCTTTAATGAAGTAGGTTGGACCCAATCACAGATGGCCTGAACCTTGACCGGGTCCATTTCAATAACAGATGGAGACAAAATGAATCCCAGAAAAGAGACCTTCTGTACGCCAAAAAGACACTTTGATCCCTTCACATACAATGCATTCTCTCTCAAAATCTGGAACACAGTCCGAATATGTTTACTTGAGAGTCCCAGTCATTGGAAAAAGTCAAGATATCATCCAAACAAACAATCAGAAATTTATCCACAAAATCCCTGAAAATATCATTCATGAAGGATTGTAAGACGGAAGGAGCATAAGTGAGCCCAAAGGGCATCACTAGTACTCAAAATGCCCCTCTTGGGTATTAAACGCCGTCTTCCATTCATCCCCGTGCTTAATGCGAATAAGGTTATACGCCCCCCTGAGGTCAAACTTGGTAAACCAACTAGCACTTTTCACTCTGTAAAACAGGTCAGAAATCAAGGGTAACGGATATTGAAACTTCACAGTGATCTTATTCAAGAGACTATAAGTAATACACGGCCTCAATTAACCATCCTTTTTGGCCACAAAGAAAAAACCGGGCCCAAGGGTGAAGAGGATGGTCTGATATGACCCTTCTCCAATGACTCCTTGATATAAGATCGCATAGCCTCGTGTTCAGTTACAGACAAATTAAAAAGGCGACCTTTAGGAAATTTACCACCAAGCACTAATTTAATAGCGCAATCATAGCTCCTGTGAGGGGGCAAGGATGCAGATTTACTTTCACTAAATACATCCGAAAAATCAGTCAAAAAGTCAGGAACATCCTGAGACTGGGGAGAGGCAGAAAAAACAGGAGTGTCAGTATTAACACATTGGCAGCCCCAACTGGTCACAGACACAGATTTCCAATCCAAAACAGGATTATGAGACTGTAACCAAGGGAAACCTAGTACAATAATGTCATGCAGATTATGCAGCACCAGAAATTTGCAACTCTCCTGATGATCTGGTTCAACCCTCATTATCACCTGAGTAGAAAACTGGGGTTTATTCTCCGCCAAAGGGGTAGAATCAATGCCCAGTAGTGGAATAGACTTCCGCAGGGGTATCATGGGAAACCCACAACGTTTGGCAAAGTCAAAATCCATCAGGTTAATAGCTGCTCCTGAATCAACAAAAGCCTGAGCTGAAAATGTGGACAGGGAGCAAATCAGGGTAACAGTCAACAGAAATTTCGTCTGAACACTACCCAAGACAACTGAGCTGCAAAACGTATTCCCCGCTTAGGGCAAACGGAAAGAGCATGAGAGTCTTCAGCACAGTAGAAACATAACCCATTGCGCTTTCGAAACCCATGACGCTGAGCCCCAGAAGTCACTCCATCACACTGCATGGGCCCAGGAGCTGGCTCACAAGCCATCATTCCATTTGGTCAGGACTGCCCACTTTCTGAATTTCTGACAGTACAACTCAGCGTTTCTTCAAGACCCTGATTTAATGCCAACAAGGTTTTTTCAGCTTGATCAGTGACATTAGGTTCATCGTACAATAACCCCAGAGCCAGAAAAAATACATCAATATCATTCAAAACAGGATCCCCAGGTGTCAGGGAAAAAGCCCAATCCTCAGGGTCGCCTCGCAGGAGAGAGATGACAATTTGAACCTGCTGTGCTGTGCTCCCCGAGGACTTAGGTTTTAAGGCAAAAAACAACTTACAGTTATTTTTGAAATTCAGAAATTTAGCCCGATCCCCCAAAAACAAATCTGGCATGTTAATCCTAGGTTCCACAACCGTCAACCCAGCAAGATAGGTAGCAATACTCCGAACCTCAGTGGCAAGCTGATCCACACGGCCAGACAACTGTGCAAACTCCATTGAGAGAAAAAAAAATCCTCCTCAGCACCCAGAGAAAAAAAAGGGAAAAATTGCAACAAACAGAAAAAAAAAATCTCTGACAACTCTGACAACTTTTTTTTTCTTTCCACACTATTTTTCCCTTCTGTGAGTACCATATAATTTTCAGTTTTGGCTGGTGATACTGTTTTGTTTCGGTAGCTGAGGAGAAAAAGCAAAAATGGCAATACACCAGAGAGGCTGGAACCTATTGGATTGCAGTAACCTGAACTAACCACACAACTAGAGGTAGCCGTGGAGCGTTCCTATGTTGATCCTAGACGCCTCGTCACAGCCTGAGAGATAACTACACCTAAAGGCAGAAAGATGAAAGCTATCTGCCCCGGAGCAGATCCCCAAAGAAAATAGGAAGCCCCCAAACATGTAATGGCGGTTAGACAAGAAGAAGCACGGACACAGACAGAAAATAAAATGAGCAAACGCTGGGGCCCAATCTGTCTAGAAAGAAAAGTACAGGAAAGAATTCTGACTGCAATCCAACAAAAAACCCTAAAAATACCAACTCTTCTGATTGCATAAACACCTGAGATCACACGATCTCCACCACCTAAATCAGATCTCTGGTGTAACAAAACTAAGCCGCAGCCACTGAAAAAACAGGAAAAAGCAAATGAACAAATAACAGTGGCTACAGATAAACTGAGAGGAGCACAGGCCCCAGGAGGGGACCCGGCTGACCTCCACAAAAGTGCAGGAAATTATGCAAAAAGCAAGCACAAAAAGAAAAGCAGAAAATATCTTATCTGAAAGCAGCAGATGCTTGCAAAACTCCAGCAGGCTTCCAAATGAACCAGGAACCACAATTGAGACAAGAACAATTGATCACCGGCGACCATCATGGGAGGGAACCTCCCTTATATCAGTCCAGTCGGTGATCCCAGTTTGCCATTCCTCGCTGTAAGGTTCAGTACTGTCTGCAACCACCAGAGGGAGCCTCTGCTCAGAAACCATCTCCAGCACATTCATAACAGGAATCCCCGACTTGGAGTCCGGAAAAAGTTCATCCAGTCAGCCGGTGGAGCAGCTGCTGATTACGGTACATAAAACAGAGCCTGGCTGAGGTTCACTACGGCAGTTTCTTGGGTTGGTGGGCTACTACCGAGAATCATCAAGGGCTTCACCAAAATAGCCGCACCCCTGCAATACCTTCTAGTGGGCCAATCCAAGAAGGCTAAGAACAAGAGTCCTCCGTTAGAGTGGAACAACAGGATAGAAGAATCCTATTGTTAGGGCATTCCTCTTCCTTTTTCAGTTGGTGTTTGCTGTGCCACCCGCTGGACTGACCCTTGTGGGTCATGACAGTTTTCTTAAATTTTCTTAAAGATTTAATTTATTCTAAAGCAAATTTAATACAATATTGGGATATAATTGTAAAACCTCTGACAGTCTGCAATCCACATCACGTCCACTGAGTGGCCACACATAGACAAATTGTGCCAAACATCTGAGGATATGTTAGGTGAAGAGAAGTAATTGCGTGAATATTTGTGGGTTTTTTTGCGTCATGTGAATATAGATGATTCAATTTGCCATTCCTCGGCTATGAATTCTTTTGGGATCATCAACTTAAAGTATTCTTTAAACATAGAGTAAAGCTTCAAGCAACCAAACCTTTAAAGAAAAATAGTGGGAAAATTCACAGTAATTTCTCACTAGGAAGCCCATGACTACCTTTGTCAACAAATCCCACTACCTTGTGTGATCATGCAGCTTTTTTACATGTTTTAGATCCTCTCGTCTATGCAGGCATTCTACATTCCTGCACACACATCTGTCCCCCGGAATAGAGACTAGGTCACTAATTGCATGGTGTCATAGTATGTGCTCAAAATATCATCTCCTTTCCAAGGGTTTTTGTTAAGGGGATATTCCCCAAAAAATAAGTTATCCATTATCAATAGTATAGAGGGTAAGTTGGTGATCACTGTGTGTCAACCACCAGCAATCCTGAGATCTGGGCTCTGGAGCCCCAAGACTGGGACTCTGCATCACCATCCTGAATAAAACAAAGTTGAATAGACAATGAATGGAGTGATGGCGTAGCATGTGCAAACCACTCAAAAGCCGCAATCTCCAGATTGTTGAGAGTCCCAGTGATCTAAATCCCCAGTTGGCTGCAAGATGAGATTTCTCACTTACTGAACAACAAACATCTTCATATATAAGACGAGCTGTGACATCGCATACCGTTATGCCCTTATCTCGACCCAGCTATGCTCAATTTGGCATAGGTTGGAGATACTCTTGTGAAAATGACAAAAGTTGCTAAATTTTTGAGCCACTCAGAGTGGTTCAAAATTGCAACATTTCAAAGCAGCTTTCTGGCATAAAAGCTTTGGTGAAACTGGGCATGTCACCACATGTTTTCTATATTGTATTCCCGCTAGTCAAAACTCTTGGAATTTTGACCGCTGTTCCACTGTTTTATTGTCTGGGAGATAATCCTTCTCGTTCCTAACAGCTATTGGGAAAGAGTTGAGCTGCCCCTATAAACATTAGAGGCCAGTCAATCCCACCATAATCCGCAGGTTTGGAAGATTTACTAATGTAGATCGAGACCTTTAGAATGAGCAGGAAGTTAATCTAATAATTTACTAATATTTTCCAATAAATCTAAATATCAATTTGTTCAGCTCCTTTTGCTTTCTAACATGCAGCATGTACAACATACTGCATGTTTATCATGATAGGTTCTCTTTTTCTACAGTAGTTTGTATGACATGTATTGCATTGATAGTTTGTGGCCACCCAGTGGATGTGAATTGCTGATTGTCAAAGGTTTGTCTGGCAAGTCACAACATTGTTTTCAATTTTGTTTTGTGAGAAATTAAAGTCCATAACTAAGTTCATGAAAATATAGGATGAACATATATGTAGCTCTGTATTTGATGGTTGCATCTATGCTGTACACTGATGGTTTTGAAGAAATGCTACACTGTAATTGGTCATGGAGACATAACCATTGGCACCTTCAAGGAAATGTATTATTAGAAAATTACTTATTGTTTAAATTAAGTTATTATGTTAAATGCATTTGTTTACTTTTTTTCAGCTTTTTTCCCTATATCACAATCTGTATTAAAAAAATATATAGATATTTTGCAAAAATTGGCGACTTAGGCAATGTTAGCAAAGACATACCGTTCATAGCAGCAGTCCATGCGGCCGATATGGGGCCCAAGAGTTGGAGAGACAGGTGCTAGGCAATGGAACCCTCTCCTCCCTATGTCATTGCAATTTCAGCAGTAGCCACATCTTCTGGACACAGACACCGTTGAATAGAATAATGGACCAGGGAGCCAAAGGCTCTGAATGGGTGGCTGGCGGGGGTCATCATACTGAATGAGGGTCTGATAAAGGCCAATAATACTGAATGGGAAGCTGGTTGGGGCCAATTATAATGATTTGGGGTTTGGTGGGGGTCTTCATACCAAACGGGGCTGGTGGGGCCAATCATACTGAATGGGCAGCTTGTGGGGTCAATCATACTGAGTGGGCCAATGTACTGAGTGGGGGCTGTGGGGGCTATTATACTGAGTGAGGGGCTGATGGGGACATAATACTTAGTGGGGTCTAATGGGGGTTATTATACTGAGTGGGTGCCATCATACTGAGTGTGAGGTTTGTGGAGCCATTATGCTGAATAGGAGGCTGTAGAAACCATTATACTGTGTAAGGAGATGTAGCAGACTGTGAGGGACCATTTACTGAGTTGAGGACTGCGAAGGTCCTCATTCTGTGAGGAGACTGTAGTGGCCCTAATACTGTATCAGGGGCTTTGGTCATACTTAATGCTAAGTGGTGGACTGTGGGGACCATTATATTGAATGAAGAGATGGGGCTATTACACTGCATGAAGGGGCTGAAGGAATCATCATACTGAGCAGGTGGCTGTGAAGTCCCTCATTTTGGGTGTCAACCCTCATTCTGTGTGGGGGCTGTGATGACCCTCATTCTGTGTGGGGGCTCATATGCTATATGATGGGCTGTGGAGGCACTCATGTTGTGTAAAGGGCTGAGTAGACCCCTATACGTAGTAGAGGATTGTTGGTGCCATCAAACCTTGCGAGGGCCATAATACTGTGTGTGCGGAGTGAAGACCATAGGGATATCATAGGTGGGTACTTTAGGGCATCAGCTAGTCCCACTTTGTCCCCACTTTGTTAATGACACTGTGCGGACATCATAAGTTGCAGGAGGAATTGTGCAGTCATTGTATGCTATATTGTATTTATTATGTGAAATTGTGGGGGAGGGGATTCACTGTGCACATACCATATTCAGTGTGTGGGTGGATAGAGGCATACTCTATAGTGGCCACAAATGGAGTATCCTGTGCTATTAACTGTGTATACATTTTTTTAATGAAATAGTGATATGGAGAATAAAAAAAATATTAAAATCAAAAATACATTTATAACATAGAAGCCTAATTTAAACAATTGTTCAATTTTAGTAATGAGCAAACATGCTTTGTGATACTCGAATATTACTCGAGTACTGAAAGTTTGCATGTGCTTTGCACTTGGTGAACCTTGGCCAGTGCTTAATTTCAAATTCGAATCCCGCTTCTCATGTTTGGCACCTGTTACAAAGCCAATAAGCATGCAGGGATTGCCTGTACTGTGATTGGCTGGCCATGTGATATCATCAGGGGTTTTAAAAGGGCCGGCAGCACCAGACTCAGCACACTGATGTCATTGTACAGCTCTGTGACAGTTCTTTTTGAAGGGAGAGCGTGCTTGTCAAGGTGTGTGTGCACAGTTTAATGAATCAGAGTCCTGTTGTGGTAATACTGGGGATGAAACTGAATAGAGATGGGTGGCCCTGGAAGTTCGGGTCTGGCCGGACAGTTAAAGTTTGGATTCGGGTACCAGAACAGTACCCTAACCCAAATTCGAACCCAGACCCCATATATGTGCATGACAGCGTGGAAAACACTGTTTCTGATATACGGTAAATTCATTACCGTCGGTCAGACAGCCACAGTTCCCACACTATCAAATGATAGAGTGACTCCTCAGCTGTGATCAGAGGTAAAAAGTTTACCTCCGGTCACTGGCGTCGGCTGATGGGACTAATGCTCCCATTAGCCTATTCCTGCTGCCGCCAATAACAGTGAGAGCAGGAATCAGCTAATGGGAGCATTCATCAGCCAGTGCCTGAGCTCTAATATTTTGATAACCAGCGGCAGCCAGGCAAAACTCACAGCTGAAGGTTGCATCCCTACTTTTATTTTTTTTATTTTTTAAACAAATAATTTAAAAAATTGCGTGGGGTCCCCCTTTTTTTGACAACCAGCCAAGACAAAGCAGAGAGCTGGGGGCTGTTATTCTCAGGCTGGTAAGGGGCCATGTCTCTATTGTCTCTCCAAACACCTACTCTGTCTCTCTCTGGGACTACTGCATCATTTAAACACTATAAGGGTTATTGCAAGGTAATTGTTCCTCTTTAACCTGTCTTTATTATATTACTTGACCTATTCTATGTTTAATAGAAGCACTTCATCTTTTATGATCTGATGCTGAATTGTATATTCACTGTATACTGTTTTTGGTACTATTTATTCATAACAGACCATTAACATTGCAGGTCTAGTAGTTTTCCGGTCTGTGACACTACTGCTTTTGCTTTTAATTGTTTTTAACCTGTTTTTGTGTAGTGTCAGCACAATAAAGTGTTTATATTTCATATGGAAGTGTGCATATTCATTGGGTAGTACTGTTTTCTTCTCCTTCTCCATTGCATTTTTACTACCCTTGTAGCACCTCCTTTTTTGATATTTTTTCCCCAGGTTTATTCATCATTATTAGTGATGAGTAGTGTTGAGCGATACGATACCGCAAGTATCGGGTATCGGCCGATATTAGCTCTATCGGCCTTTCGATACTTCGTTTCGATATTTTCCATATATCGTATACCGGAATCGGAAGTTCCCATAATTCTTTGAGAGGCAATGTGATTTTAGTCAGCCAATGAGGAATCCTAAGAAGTGTGGGCACATCCTGTACTGCTGCGGTCATGTTAACTAATGGCATGGCTGTGATTGGATGCTGAAATGATGTCAGAATGCACTATAAAAGGCGCCGCCGCCATTTTAGCGTCACTGTGCTGTGAATTCAGTAAGGGACAGAACGCTGCTGTGCTGACTCTGAGGGACAGTTAGAGATTGCGATTTAGTGTACTGTGCTGTAGGCAGGCTAGCACCAACCGCTGTGTAAAGCTTCCTTTTGCCTGCAGTGTTGTTTTAACAGCTCTGCAAGGTGTGTGTGAGTGCAGGTGACGCTGCAGTTTGCTCTGCATGCAACGCTGTCTGTAGGCATCTGCACGTGTCACTCACAGACTCTTTTTTTTTCTTCAGTGTAATTCTTGCAGCTCCATGCAATTTAACTATTAGTGTGACGCGCTTCCATCCGTATCCAATACATTGGTTGCAAACACTTAGAAGTAGACAAAGGAGTAGCCTTTCACAGATTGTGAACAGTTGTGTTTCAGTGTTCACTTCAGTCTGTGTTTTTTATTTTTTGAGTGCACATCACGCTCCAGTTACTTGTTCAAGCACTGCTGCTTGTACTCTGCTGAGCGTGTCTCAGTGCCTCATCCTTTTCATTTATCTCCAATTGGTTCTGCTCCATTCCATTTAAAATATAATCTATTAGTGTGACGCGCTTCCATCCGTATCCAATACATTGGTTGCAAACACTATAGAAGTAGACAAAGGAGTAGCCTTTCACAGATTGTGAACAGTTGTGTTTCAGTGTTCACTTCAGTCTGTGTTTTTATTTTTTGAGTGCACATCACGCTCCAGTTACTTGTTCAAGCACTGCTGCTTGTACTCTGCTGAGCGTGTCTCAGTGCCCATCCTTTTCATTTATCTCCAATTGGTTCTGCTCCATTCATTTAAAATATAATCTATTAGTGTGACGCGCTTCCATCCGTATCCAATACATTGGTTGCAAACACTATAGAAAAGTGCCAGTCCAGTATTGTTCAGCTGTCTTGACTCTGCTGGTTTCAGTGTCTATCCTTTTTTATCTCCAATGTTTTCATTCATTTAAATTAATCTATTGGTACCGTTCCTCCTTCCAATACATTGTTCAACCTTGTAGCAACCTTTCCATTGACATTTTTTCAGGTTATTCATCTTTTTTTTTTGAGTGACATACCCATTACTGTTCGCCTTGCTGTATCGCTACGTTTCGTTCATCTTTTCATTTCTAATGTGCTCCATTCCATTTAAAATAAATCAAGTACCTTCCTCGTATCAATACATGGTTGCAAAATAGAAGTAAAAAGGATAGCTTCACGTTGAACATTGTGTTCAGTGTTCACTCAGTCTGTGTTTTTTATTTTTGAGTGCCAACGCTTTATGTTCAGCCTTGTTGTACTCTGGAGCGGCTCAGTGCCTCATCCTTTTCATTTATCTCCAATTTTCTCTCATTCATTTAAAATTAACTATTAGTGTGACCGCTTCATCGTATCCAATACATTGTTGCAAACTTAGAAGTAGACAAAGAGTAGCCTTCACAGATGAACATGTGTTTCAGTTCACTCATCTGTGTTTTTATTTTTTAGTGCACATCACGCTCAGTTACTTGTTCAAGCACGCTGCTTGTACCTGCAACGTGTTCAGTGCCATCTTTCATTATTCCAATTGTCTGCTCCATTCCTTAAATATAATCTATTAGTGTGACGCGCTTCATCCGTATCCAATACTTGGTTGCAAACACTATAATAACAAGAGTAGCCTTTCACAGATTGTGAACAGTTTGTTCAGTTTCACTTCATCTGTGTTTTTTATTTTTTGAGTGCACATCACGCTCCAGTTACTTGTTCAAGCACTGCTGCTTGTACCTGCTGAGCGTCTCAGTGCCCATCCTTCATTATCTCCAATTGGTTCTGCTCCATTCCATTAAAATATAATCATTAGTGTGACGCGCTTCATCCGATCCAATACATTGTTGCAAACACATAGAATGACAAAGAGTAGCCTTTCACGTGTGAACAGTTGTGTTTCGTGTTCACTTCATCTGTGTTTTTATTTTTTTGAGTGCACATACGCTCGTTACTTTTCAAGCATGCTGCTTGTACTCTGCGGCTGTCTCTGCCTCATTTTTCATTACTCCATTGGTTTGTCCTTCCATTAAAATATAATCTATTAGTGTGACGCGCTTCCATCCGTATCCAATCATTGTTGCAAACACTATAGAAGTACAAGAGACCTTTCACAGATTGTGACAGTTGTTTTCATGTTCCTTCATCTGTGTTTTTATTTTTGAGTGCACATCCGCTCCATTCTTGTCAAGCATGCTGCTTGTACTCGCTGAGCGTCTCATGCCTCATCCTTTTCATTTATCTCCATTGGTGCTCCATTCCATTTAAAATATAATCTATTAGTGTCGCGCTCCATCGTATCAATACTTGCTGCAAACACTATAGAAGTAGACAAAGGATAGCCTTCACAGATTGGAACGTTGTGTTTCGTGTCACTTCAGCTGGTTTTTTATTTTTTGAGTGCACATCACGCTCCAGTTCTTGTTCAAGCCTGCTGCTTGTACTCTGCTGAGGGTTCAGTGCTCATCCTTTCATTATCTCATGGTTCGCCCTTCATTAAATATAATCTATTATGTGACGCGCTTCCATCCGTATCCAATACATTGTTGCAACACTATAGAAGTAGACAAAGGAGTAGCCTTTCACAGATTGTGAACGTTGTGTTTCAGTGTTCACTTCAGTCTGTGTTTTTATTTTTGAGTGCACATCACGCTCCATTACTTGTTCAACACTGCTGCTTGTATCTGCTGAGCGTGTCTCAGTGCTCATCTTTTCATTTATCTCCAATTGGTTCTGCTCCATTCCATTAAAATATAATCTATTAGTGTGACGCGCTTCCATCCGTATCCAATACATTGTTGCAAACACTATAGAAGTAGACAAAGGAGTACCTTTCACAGATTGTGAACAGTTGTGTTTCAGTGTTCACTTCAGTCTGTGTTTTTTATTTTTTGAGTGCACATCACGCTCCAGTTACTTGTTCAAGCACTGCTGCTTGTACTCTGCTGAGCTGTCTCAGTGCCTCATCCTTTTCATTTATCTCCAATTGGTTCTGCTCCATTCCATTTAAAATATAATCTATTAGTGTGACGCGCTTCCATCCGTATCCAATACATTGTGCAAACACTATAGAAGTAGACAAAGGAGTAGCCTTTCACAGATTGTGAACAGTTGTGTTCAGTGTTCACTTCAGTCTGTGTTTTTTATTTTTTGAGTGCACATCACGCTCCAGTTACTTGTTCAAGCACTGCTGCTTGTACTCTGCTGAGCGTGTTCAGTGCCCATCCTTTTCATTTATCTCAATTGGTTCTGCTCCATTCATTTAAAATATAATCTATTATGTGACGCGCTTCCATCCGTATCCAATACATTGGTTGCAAACACTATAGAAGTAGACAAAGGAGTAGCCTTTCACAGATTGTGAACAGTTGTGTTTCAGTGTTCACTTCAGTCTGTGTTTTTATTTTTGAGTGCACATCACCTCCAGTTACTTGTTCAAGCACTGCTGCTTGTACTTGCGAGGTGTCTCAGTGCCTCATCTTTTCATTTATCTCCAATGGTTCTGCTCCATTCCATTAAATATAATCTATTAGTGTGACGCGCTTCATCTATCCAATACATTGGTTGCAAACACTATAGAAGTAGACAAAGGAGTAGCCTTTCACAGATGTGACAGTTGTGTTTCAGGTTCATTCATCTGTGTTTTTTATTTTTTGAGTGCACACACCTCAGTTACTTGTTCAAGCATGTGCTTTACTCTGTGGGTGCTCGTGCCTCATCCTTCATTATCTCCATTGTCGCCCATTCCTTTAATATATTTTATGTGAGCCTCCACGTTCCAATACATTGTTGCAACACTATAGAAGTAGCAAGGGCTTTCCGATTTACTTGGTCGTGTCCTTCATCTTGTTTTTATTTTTTGATCAATCAGTCCATATTTTAAGCATGTGTTTATCGCTGAGATGTAGTGCCTATCCTTTTCATTTACTAATGGTCTGTCATTCATTAAATATAATATTATGGCGCGCTTCCATCGTATCCATACATTGTTGCACTTGAAGTAGACAAAGGAGTGCTTACAGGTGAACGTTGTTTCTTTTCCTCAGTTTGTTTTTTATTTTTGAGTGCATACGCTCAGTTTGTTCAGCAGCTGTTGTACTCTGCAGTGTCTCAGCTCTTTTTTTCTCAATTTTCGCTCATCATTTAATATTAGTGTGACGCGCTTCCATCCGTATCCAATACATTGGTTGCAAACACTATAGAAGTAGACAAAGGAGTAGCCTTTCACAGATTGTGAACAGTTGTGTTTCAGTGTCACTTCAGTCTGTGTTTTTTATTTTTTAGTGCACATCACGCTCCAGTACTTGTTCAACATGTTGCTTGTACTCTGCTGAGCGTGTCTCAGTGCCTCATCCTTTTCATTTATCTCCAATTGGTTTGCTCCATTCCATTTAAAATTATAATCTATTAGTGTGACGCGCTTCCATCCGTATCCAATACATTGGTTGCAAACACTATAGAAGTAGACAAAGAGTAGCCTTTCACATGATTGTGAACAGTTGTGTTTCAGTGTTCACTTCAGTCTGTGTTTTTTATTTTTTGAGTGCACATCACGCTTCCAGTTACTTGTTTCAAGCACTGCTGCTTGTACTCTGCTGAGCTGTCTCAGTGCCTCATCCTTTTCATTTATCTCCAATTGGTTCTGCTCCATTCCATTTAAAATATAATCTATTAGTGTGACGCGCTTCCATCCGTATCCAATACATTGGTTGCAAACATATAGAAGTAGACAAAGGAGTAGCCTTTCACAGATTGTGAACAGTTGTGTTTCAGTGTTCACTTCAGTCTGTGTTTTTTATTTTTTGAGTGCACATCACCTCCAGTTACTTGTTCAAGCACTGCTGCTTGTACTCTGCTGAGCGTTGTTCTCAGTGCTCATCCTTTTCATTTATCTCCAATTGGTTCTGCTCCATTCCATTTAAAATATAATCTATTAGTGTGACGCGCTTCCATCGTATCCAATACATTGCTTGCAAACACTATAGAAGTAGACAAAGGAGTAGCCTTTCACAGAGTGTGAACAGTTGTGTTTCAGTGTTCACTTCAGTCTGTGTTTTTTATTTTTTGAGTGCACATCACGCTCCAGTTACTTGTTCAAGCACTGCTGCTTGTACTCTGCTGAGCGTGTCTCAGTGCCTCATCCTTTTCATTTATCTCCAATTGGTTCTGCTCCATTTCATTTAAAATATAATCTATTAATGTGACGCGCTTCCATCCGTATCCAATACATTGGTTGCAAACACTATAGAAGTAGACAAAGGAGTAGCCTTTCACAGATTGTGAACAGTTGTGTTTCAGTGTTCACTTCAGTCTGTGTTTTTTATTTTTTGAGTGCACATCACGCTCCAGTTACTTGTTCAAGCACTGCTGCTTGTACTCTGCTGAGCGTGTCTCAGTGCCTCATCCTTTTCATTTATCTCCAATTGGTTCTGCTCCATTCCATTTAAAATATAATCTATTAGTGTGACGCGCTTCCATCCGTATCCAATACATTTGTTGCAAACACTATAGAAGTAGACAAAGGAGTAACCTTTCACAGATTGTGAACAGTTGTGTTTCAGTGTTCACTTCAGTCTGTGTTTTTTATTTTTTGAGTGCACATCACGCTCCAGTTACTTGTTCAAGCACTGCTGCTTGTACTCTGCTGAGCATGTCTCAGTGCCTCATCCTTTTCATTTATCTCCAATTGGTTCTGCTCCATTCCATTTAAAATATAATCTATTAGTGTGACGCGCTTCCATCCGTATCCAATACATTGGTTGCAAACACTATAGAAGTAGACAAAGGAGTAGCCTTTCACAGATTGTGAACAGTTGTGTTTCAGTGTTCACTTCAGTCTGTGTTTTTTATTTTTTGAGTGCACATCACGCTCCAGTTACTTGTTCAAGCACTGCTGCTTGTACTCTGCTGAGCGTGTCTCAGTGCCTCATCCTTTTCATTTATCTCCAATTGGTTCTGCTCCATTTCATTTAAAATATAATCTATTAATGTGACGCGCTTCCATCCGTATCCAATACATTGGTTGCAAACACTATAGAAGTAGACAAAGGAGTAGCCTTTCACAGATTGTGAACAGTTGTGTTTCAGTGTTCACTTCAGTCTGTGTTTTTTATTTTTTGAGTGCACATCACGCTCCAGTTACTTGTTCAAGCACTGCTGCTTGTACTCTGCTGAGCGTGTCTCAGTGCCTCATCCTTTTCATTTATCTCCAATTGGTTCTGCTCCATTCCATTTAAAATATAATCTATTAGTGTGACGCGCTTCCATCCGTATCCAATACATTGGTTGCAAACACTATAGAAGTAGACAAAGGAGTAGCCTTTCACAGATTGTGAACAGTTGTGTTTCAGTGTTCACTTCAGTCTGTGTTTTTTATTTTTTGAGTGCACATCACGCTCCAGTTACTTGTTCAAGCACTGCTGCTTGTACTCTGCTGAGCGTGTCTCAGTGCCTCATCCTTTTCATTTATCTCCAATTGGTTCTGCTCCATTCCATTTAAAATATAATCTATTAGTGTGACGCGCTTCCATCCGTATCCAATACATTGGTTGCAAACACTATAGAAGTAGACAAAGGAGTAGCCTTTCACAGATTGTGAACAGTTGTGTTTCAGTGTTCACTTCAGTCTCTGCGTAATAACCACACTTAGGCCTTATAACTTTTCTGACTTTCTTTATCAATCTACCAAAATGAAGAAGTCAGTGAGTAAGGCACGTGGTTGTGGCCGTGGAGTTTCAGCAGGGAGAGGACGTGGGGATTCTGTGGCTGCTGCCGCCCTCAGTGACACAGCATCCACCAGTTTTACCCATGAGCGTTCCTTTATGCGCACTTTGGTAGGAGCTCGGCGTGCCCCCCTGCTGCGGGAAGAACAAATTGAGCCGTTGTTGGTTGGATGGCAGCCAATGCATCGACTTCAATTCCTTCCACCTCCTCTCAGGAACACAACACTGTTGAGCAACCATCTGTCTGTTCACCGCCTGTCAAATTGCCCAGGCAGTCAGAGAGTTCTGTACAGGAGCCAGCTGAGTCTCTGCTTCTGTTCTCAGAATCTGTTGGCTCGCAAACACGGGCACAGGCAAGCAGCATTCTGCAATTTGAAGAAGAGAGGAGTATGCAGTGATGCGCAACAGCTGTGTCTCTCTCAATCTGAAGAGGCGGGTGAGCCAGTGCCGATGGACAGCACACCGCAGAACGCATCTTATGATGATGATGAGACTCAGGTGCCAGGTTTTGTGGAGCATGGTGCTGCCCAGACCATCCAACAGCAGCAGGTGTTGGAAGAGGGTAGTGGAGATGATGAAGTTCGAGACCCAACATGGCGTGAGCAACAGGAAGGTGGTGGGAGCAGCTCTGAGGAAGAGATTGTCCCAACGGTACAAAGAGGAGGGAGAGGTAGGCTGCAGACTCGCTTGCCTGTAGCCTCCAGTTTGGCACCTGTTGGGAGCAGTTCTCTAAAAATGTCAAAATTGGCGCTCCCATGACTTGCACTGCGTGGTCCTTTTTTGACAGACTTGTAGATGATATTTGCTACGTTCAATGCAAGCTGTGTAAGCAAAAAGTTAAAAGAGGTAAAAATATCAGTAACCTGAATTCCACAAATATGTGGAAACATGTACGGACAAAGCACGTAGCTGAGTTACAAAGACACACTGGAGATGTAGGCCAACCTACAGCAGCACCTACATCTTCAGTCGTGTTCGAGCCTCTACCTCCAGCTCACACACACCTGGTTCGGCTTCCTCACAGGATCTCCATGGAAGAACCTCGGTCACTGTTGTCCATAGACAAACTGTTATTCCACCACAGCAGCAAGTTCACAGTCATCGTCACACTCCCAGAACAAAAAACAGCCATCGGTACCACAGGCATGGGATAAAAGACGGCCATACTCGGCAAACCATCCACGAGCACAGGCTCTGAATGCTGGCATTGCAAAACTCCTGTCCCTTGAAATGCTGTCATTCAGGCTGGTGGAGACTGACAGTTTCAGGAACTTTATGGCATTGGCAGTCCCACAATATAATGTGCCAAGCCGATTTTATTTCAGCAGGCAAGCTGTCCCTGCTCTGCAAAAACATGTCGAGGGAAACATTAAACATGCGCTACTAAACGCGTCAGTAGCAGGGTCCACCTGACCACCGATGCGTGGACCAGTACCCATGGCCAGGGACGATACCTTTCCCTCACTGCCCATTGGGTCAATGTTGTGGAGCCGGGTACAGATCTTGCCAGTGGCGCTGTAAGTGTTCTGCCAACTCCAAGGATTGCAGGAATCCAGTCTGTACACATTGATTCCTCCTCCTACTCCAGTTCCTCAGAATCATCGCTGCACGAGCCGTCACGGTATACCTCCACATGGACCAGTGAACACTTACCTGTTGCGACCGATATGAGCACAGCCGTGGCCAAACGTCAACAGGCCATCCTGAAATTAATTTCCATGGGGAATCGAAGCCACACAGCGCAGGAGCTCTGGGATGCCATCAAGCAGGAGAGCGACGTGTGGTTTTTGCCAGCGAATCTCCAGCCAGGCTTGGTAGTGTGTGACAATGGCCGAAATCTGGTGGCAGCTCTGGGCCTTGGCAACCTCACTCACATACCATGTCTGGCACATGTGCTCAACTTGGTCGTGCAGAGTTTTTTGAGGGACTATCCGGATCTTGATGCACTGCTGCACAAGGTCCGCCTAGAGTGCGCTCACTTGCGACGTTCCAGCATGGCCAGATCGCGCATTGCAGCTCTGCAAGTCAGATTTCGCCTTCCTGAACATCGCATCATATGTGACGTACCCACCAGGTGGAATTCCACGTTACATATGTTGGAGCGGTTGTGTGAGCAGCAGCCAGCAGTAATGGAGTATCAGCTGCAACAGGCGCAATCAACTCGCAATTTGCGCCGTTCACACTTCACCACTACTGAGTGGGCCTCTATGAAGGACATCTGCGACGTTTTGCGTGCGTTTGATGTCTCAACGCGGATGGCGAGTGCAGATGATGAACTAGTCAGCATGACTGTCCCCCTTATCTGCCTGCTTCAGAAATCACTGAAAGCACTAAAGGAAAAGGTTTTGGAAGAGGTGGAGGATGAGGAGTCACAAATTCAATTACCTTCAGGACAGTCAGCGCAACGTGGTTCCTCACAAAGGGCTGGGCAGGGCTCACTTTGTGAGGAGGAGGAGGAGGAGTCAATGGAGGAGGAAGAAATCCCTACAGAGGGAGGTACACAACGCTCTAGTCAGTATGTAGAGCGAGGGTGGGGTGATGCAGAGGAGGCAGACATGACGCCTCTTCCAGAGGACAGCCTTTGTTGGCCAGTTGGGAGTCTGCAGCACATGGTTGATTTCATGCTTCAGTGCCTGAGAAACGACCGCCGCATCGCCCACATTCTCACCACGTTAGATTATTGGGTGTACACCCTCCTAGACCCTCGCTACGGGACAACTTACAAACCCTCATCACACCGGTGAACCGAGACCGTAAAATGCAGGAGTACCAAGACACACTGGTGCAATCCATACTGTTGTACATTCCAGCCGAGAGAGCTGCTGCTGCTGCTACTGCTTTACAAAGCAGCTCTGTGCGTCGAGGCAGTGTAGACACCTCTACAACAAGAGGAGCAGAAGCAGCGCCTCTGCACAGGGCAAGAGCTGTATGTTACAAATGTGGCAAAGTTTTGTGACAGCGCCAGCAAGGTCTACACCATCCGAGACGGCTCCAGTCACCAGGAAGAAACGTTTCCGTAAGATGGTGACAGACTACTTGGCTTTCCCTCTAAGTGTACTCCCAGATGCCTCTTCCCCTTTCAAATTGTGGGTCTCTAAGTTGGATATATGGCCAGAGCTTAGCCAGTATGCATTGGAGGCGCTGGCTTGCCCTGCTGCCAGTGTATTATCTGAGCGTGTCTTTAGTGCTGCAGGTGGTGTAGTAACAGACCGTCGCATGCGACTATCCTCAGAGAATGTAGACCGGCTTACTTTTCTGAAAATGAACAAGGCATGGATCTCACCTGAATTTGCCTGTCCGTTTTCAGATTAAATAACTGTTTGGCAACGTTTTCCATGTCTCCTGTTATGTTCATCTTTCTACCACCTGAACTCTACTCCCTGGGCTACAACACCGCCATTTGTTGCTCGTAAGTAATTGGCATGGGTACTGACTCATGGCCAGCCTGGTTACAGCACGACAGCTGTTTTCTGGCAGTGTGAACGTCAATTATCCTCCAATAAGTTGTGCTGTCGTGTTGGATTCGGGTTAGCCGACTCTATGGTGCCTGCAGTTTAGGTGATTCCTATGTGTGCTGTGGGATATGTAAATAAAGGCGGTTTCCATTGTGACAATAGGACAAGCACCCACTGTAGGACTGTGTGATTCGGTAACTGCGGACGGCTTGCGTCCTGTCAACTTACATTTTCATGGGTGCGTTCTTCTACCCGTCCGGGGTCCAGTACCGTCAACTGGTTCTCCCCAGTGCCTTTGGCCTAGGTGCCTCCATCTCCGTATCTGAGTTCCACCAACGTCTGCTGGTCCTTGGTAGTGCTTTGGAGCACAGGTACCTCCTGCTTAGTAACCGTGTCACAGTAACGTCAGCTGGTACTCGGTTGTGACATTGCCTCTTTTCCTTCTGCTGCCCCTCCGGGTTCCAGCACAGTCAGCTGGTTCTCGTTACTTCCATTGTCTCTTGCTCCATCTGATACCCATCAGGGTTCCAGTAACGTCAGCTGGTTCTCGGAAATTAGACGACCTTAAAGACCACCCAGAAGAAGATGACGACAACAAGGACGACGTGCATGAAGCCAACCAGCCTGAACACCATCACAAAGAAAAAATAAAAGATTACCCAGAAGAAGATCACCAACAGGACAAAGAAGGTTAAGACAAACTACAAGATACAGAACAAGAGACAGAAGAACAATAAGCAGAAGATCAAAAAGCAGAAGAACATGAAGTATAAGACCAAAATGAAGAGCAAAATATATGCTCTAAATTCTAAGCAGAAGACTAAGCAGTGTATGGGGGTGAGTCCGTTCCTCCTCGTGGTGCCCCTGGAAAATGCCTGCTGCTGCAGGCTAAACTGAACACGGACAAATACTGTTGTAATTTAAATCTTTTGTGACAGCAAGAACGGAAGGATGAACAATTCATACTTTTACAGATTACAAGTACAGGAATCTCTGTCACAAATAAGAATATGATGAAGAAGATGAAGAGGAAGAAGATGAAGAATTTGAATATGAAGAAGATTAATTAGTTTAATAATAACAATATGAGTAATGTAAACAAAAACATGAATAGCAAGAAGTTTAAGAAGAAGATTAAGAAGGTGAAGATGAAGAATAATTTGATGAGAAAGATGATGCTGCTGCTGAAGATTATGAAGGAGAAAGTGTGGCACTGGCAAAAGTTAAAAAGGTGAAGAGCATGGAAGTTGTGAAACATACATATTTGCCAAAATAGAAAAAAGGTGAACAACATTGTCAATTTGTTAGTCAATCCAAACGTATTTCCAAAAAAATATATATTAATGCTATTCCAATGCATTGGGTTAAACATGTATGCCTTTATTGTCTCCTCAACCTCCCCCAATACATTCTACATTAGTCTTTGTTGTTTTCCTTCATGTACAATTAACCAACAAGGTAAGAATGTTTTTTTTTAATGTCGATATTTGGTTCCCATAGACTTACATTGGACTTCCGGTATCGGAATCGGATATCGACGATATTTAGTGATATCGGCGATACCATTCCGATCCGATATTTTTAGATATCGAGCAGTATCGCTCAACACTAGTGATGAGCGAGCACTAAAATGCTCGGGTGCTCATTGTTCGGGTCGAGCAGATTGGAATACTCGGGTACTCGGACAGAACAACAAACCCAATGTAAGTCTATGGGAGACCCGAGTATTTTTGCCACGATCCCCCCGGCTTCCTTTAAAGGTCTAAAAACATCTGAAAATGATGGAAACACTGCTCAAATGACACGGGGACATCATGGGGATCACACCTGGAAGCATTTCTGACTCCTAGTTCACAGCTGTAAACAATGTTGTCAGAGTTTCATGCCTTTGTTTCCGATACACCCAAAAACATATCAAAACGAAACTGAAACTGATTTTGCAGCGAAATATGTGAAGGCTAGTGTTGAGCGATACTGCTCAATATCTAAAAATATCGTATCGGAATGGTATCGCCGATATCACTAAATATCGTCGATATCCGATTCCGATTCCGGAAGTCCCATGTAAGTCTATGGGAACAAAATATCGCAACAAAAAAAACCCTTTCTTTCGTTGTAAACACAAAATATACACACATAGAATACATATATAATATATCTATACATGTCATTGTGACATATATATATATACATATATTTATAGTTTATACACTTCTACATAGTAAAATAGACTCTGATTCAATTGCCGGGTAAAGCCGTGACATACCCCATAGAAGTCGACGGGCTCGGTGCCGAGTACCCCCAAAACCTCTGGCTCTGTGCGACTCAACTTGGGCGTCACGAACAGGATTCTGTAGCTCGCTATAAGCGAGTCCTGTGTGCCTGAATTGAACTGGTTTTGTGCTTGAGAATTGCTAAAATCATCAGAGAATGTATTTGCCATTTTTCAGCCATATCTGCGTCACGACGAGGCACTGGTGAAGAAGAAGGACGTGCTCTTCGTGGGTGTACACTCACTCAGTGGCGCGAAAACGATGGCCGACCACTCTAAATGGTACTGCAATGTAAGATCGTGCCCCACAGCTCTTCAGTTCCGCCTCCTCATCCTCCTCAGTGTGCGGAAACTAACATGAAGGTCCCGCCTCCCTACAAAAGAGGGGCCCTTTCCAGATGCTAATGACACATGTGACTTGGCAGAGATGGCTAATGGACACGAGCAGAAGTGTGAAGGGATGGAGCAGTCAGAGCTCTCCCCCCACGGAAGCGACCCGATCGCCACGGAACCACCGTTGGGCACCCGGCCTGGAAACCCTCCTACGCTGCAAGAAGCGGAGGATACCCTAAGAGGCCTGGCCCGGCACCGGGAGGAGGTCGCCAGGATGGAAGCCAGCTGGCGTGCCCTAAAACTAAACTTGGAGCGGCGCCAATCCCTCTTACCTGAAGTGTCTGTACCGGAAGGTGAGGCACCCGTTCTAGTAGAGGAGTCCGTGCGGGCATCCCAGCCCTTGCAATGTGATCCGGTTGACGTTGTCGCAGTGGAGGCACCCGTTCCTGCAAAAAACGCAGCACCGGCAGCACCCCAGATCCCGCTGTCTGCCCCGTCGCTGAGACAGAAGAAGCGACACCCGTCCTCATGGAGGAGGCCGCGCAGGCACCAGAGGTCTACAAGTCTGTACCGGAGCCCCGACTGTCATCTGTTCCAGAGCCGGCTGCTTCCTCCGCAGGTGAGCGCCGCCAGGACTGGGGGGCACCAGGAGAGCTGCCGCAAACCGGACATCCTAAGCTGCAGTTTGATTTTGGAGACATGGAGATGCTGGATGAGGAGAATTACAACCGGCGTCAGGAGGAAGAGTGGAGACGTTGGGAGCGGGAAGCAAAGCGACAAAGGGAGCAGCGAGAATCCCAAAAGCTTCGGCAACGTCACCTGGAGAAGGACCGGGCAGATAAGGACCGGATAAGAAAAGATAAAGGAACCCTGAGGGAGCCGTGGCGTAAGGGTGCAGTACGGAGCTTTAAATTGAAAGGTGGTTGGGGCTTCATCCAGGAGCCTGGACTTTATTTAGAAGTTTTTGTGACCCGGCGGGACGTGGAGACTCACCTCCCAGAAGGACACCCGGGGAGGGACCTGTTGCCAGGAGACTTGGTGACTTACACCCGACACTGGGGTTACAATGGATGGTACGCCCTAAATGTTACCAGGTGCGACCCCTACTCCCCAGAGTGTCAGGAACCTGTGAGACCCTCGGAGCCTTCAGCCTCCCACATCCAGGCCTCTGCACAAGAGCCCACCCCACGCCGTAAATCTCCCCAGCCTCCCTCAGTGGTCTCCTCAGCAGCCCCAGCTATGGACACGATAACTATAGCTGGCCCGTACCCGGCGCCTGTTAGGCCCCTGGGGTTCATTCAGTCAGGGACATAGGGCTCCAGACCCGGAGGGAGATGAAAGAGGTGGCCACACAGACACAGATAGCGGGTCACGACTTGACTGTACAGGCCACACGACGTCATCAGGTCCTGGTGGTCCTTGGTGTCTCGGATGTTTGGCAAGCATCAGAAGAGTACCAGGTGGTACCTGGAACACCCCTGCCAAAGAATTATAAATAACCCGGACAGGGTCCCTGTATGTAAATAGTTAAATTGTTGATGTACCCGGACGGGTGAATGTTCATAAAAAAGTTTTTTAATTTAATAAAAAAAAAAAAAACACAGTTTTCATTACTTTTATTACAGTCTCATCCTGCGACGCCATCGATCTCCTGTAAAAAAATGAAAAAAAAAAACAGCAGTATACCACCTGTCCGACGCAGTCCATAGTAACGAGTGTCCCACGACGATCCAGCTCTGCTACATCAGAATGACAGGCAGAGCCTGTCATCCCGGCGCAGCACAGCTGATTACCTGCTTCCCCGGCGGTGACGTCATCGGACTGGTTTACGGCCGGGATTACCCAGCAGTCACTGCAGTTATCGCGAAAAACTGCATGTGACCGCCAGGGAGAAGATAATGGCGGCCATCAAGCAGTCCAGGATGTGACCGCCGGAGATCTTCTGCCAGGTAAGTGCCGCTGACTCCTGACAGACCCGACCGACGGACACTCACAGTGACAGTGACAAATCCGAATCCGGTATCCGATATGACGAAAATATCGGTACTCGGAATCGAAAGCCCGATACAGCTAATATCGGCCGATACCCGATATTTGCAGTATCGTATCGCTCAACACTAGTGAAGGCACATCCTTTCCATGTTAATGACTTGTATATAAGACAAAATAATTAACCCCAGACCAAAATGTTCCTCCACCACTTGGGATATGTTCCGACGCAGCGTTTTAGAAGCATTTTTGCTACTTTAATATTGATTTCAACTATAACAAAAAAGATATATATCTTTGTACCGTGTTAGCCAGTAGATAGGAAAATATTTAGAATTGAGAGTCCTCAGTGGTTGATACCTTTTAATGGCTAACTGAAAGGATGGTAAATTGCAAGCGTTTGAGACTACTCAGCTCTCTTCATCAGGCTAGACTAATACAACTGTTACACCCGGTCCCAGCGCTGCCTCTGCACTCCGTTCTGCTCACTCACCTGTTCCTCGGGCTGTCCCTCTGCGGCGGTCTGTGCGTGGGCTGGGGTCTCCTGTCCCATCTGCTCTCCGGCGTCCTGAGTCCTTCTCCACTTCCTGGCACGCTGCTGGCAGGCCTCCAGACAGTCGGCTTAGGACGCGAGGCCGCGCCCACCGCCTCTCTTAAAGGGGCAGCTTGCATCTTTTGAAATAGCTAATTATCCAATGGCTGCGCACTCAGTACTATATCTGGTCACTCCACCATTAGGGGAGTGCCGGAGCAACGTGTTCTATCATTGCTACATCCGGTTCTGTTCCTGTTCTGTCTGCGCTGCGTCTGCAGTCTCTGTGCTTCGCTGATACTGTTTGTCTCCTCAGATCATTGCTAACCCATATCTGGCTAATCTGGACAATCTCGGTTATTACTGGCGCAAGTGTCATCCCGTTCCGCCATCAGCCATCCGTACCCGTGGACCGTGACAAGGTCACTGAAGCCAGCCTTCTACCATCCGTTCTGGACCAGGACCTTACCCTTCTCCGTCAAGAACTTTCCACGGACTCTGTAAATACTTGTTACCCTTTTGGTCCCTCTGGGACAGCTGCCACGTGTCCGGCGTCTAACTGGAGGTAGCACCTGTGTCCTCCGGGTATTCCATTCTGGTCCTGTTCGAGGGGCCTTACTACGGGTACCCGGGGCTCACTAGTCACGCCCCCTTCGGAGCCCCCTGGACCGCGGTCTCGAGGTTCCACATTAAAAAATAAATACGAATGTGAACTTCACCACCTCTGCCTCCGCTTCCATTCGTTACAGATTGCTCCGGCCATGGAACCCGCTGGATCCCAGAGACCTCCGACCACGGATCTGTGCCAGGAGGTGGCCCGTTTGGGAGTTCAACAGGACAAGATCACGACTTATCTACGCAGCTTGTCTACCCGCATGGATTCCCTAGGGTCCTCGTCTGCACCTGACTCTTCTATCAGTAATCAGGTACCAGTTCCCATGGCAAATCAAGGTCCCCGTCTGGCGGCTCCTACCCGTTTCCTGGGTGATCCTACTCTGTGTCGGGGTTTCCTCAATCAGTGCACTCTACACTTCGAAATCTTGGGGCATATGTTTGCTTCTGACCGAGCCAAGGTGGGCTTCATCATGTCACACCTGGGAGGAGAAGCCCTCGCCTGGCTAAACCCGCTATGGGAGAGAGGGGATCCGGTGGTTAACGATCTTCAATCTTTCCTAGAGGCTTTTCGCAGGACTTTCGATGAACCTGGTCGTACCACTTCGACTGCATCAGCTCTGCTCCGCCTGCGCCAAGGTACTCTCACGGTAGCTCAGTATGCTGTTAAATTCCTCACCCTCTCGTCTGAATTATCGTGGAACAATGAGGCCCTGGTTGCTAACTTCTGGGAAGGCCTATCCGGAAGAATCAAGGATGAGCTGGCGGGACGGGACAGACCTACTCTCTTGGAAGAGCTAATATCCTTGGCAACCCGAATTTACCTGTGTTTTCAGGAGCGCTCCATGGAGATCAAGCGGGACAAAAGGTCCTATCACCTGGACTCTAGTTTGTACAAAACAGGTACTTCACCCTCCGCCTCCGAGGCCATGGAGGTGGACCATGTAAGTTTGGCCACCCGCCGCCGGGAGGCACGTCACAAGGAGGGAAGTTGTTACTACTGCGGTAGTTCTGAACATTTGATTCATTTCTGTCCTAAAAAGTCGGGAAACTCCAGTGCCTAGGTCCGGTAGGAGGGGCCAACCTAGGTAAAGAGCAGTCCTCTCCCTCTTTACACATCTCTGTCACCGTGTCCTATGGAGCAATAAAATTCTCCGAACACTGTCTACTGGATTCTGGAGCTGCAAGGAACTTCATCCAGCAGGCGGTTGTGGATCATTACCGCTTACCAGTCCAGCGTCTTCCTGATCCGTTACAGGAGCCCATCCAGTTTCAAACCGAGTTGGTGGAACTCCGGGTAGGTCTAATGCATACTGAACGAATGCGATTTTATGTATATCCTGGTTTATCCCATCCCATGCTTCTAGGTTTACCTTGGCTTCAGATGCATGAACCAGTCCTTAATTGGAAAACTGGAGAAGTTCTGCGTTGGGGAGATACCTGCATGAATCGTTGCTTAACCCGGATTCAACCTGTTTCGCCTCCAGTCCAGCCTGATACCCTGCCAGGGTTGCCTTCCGCCTATTGGTCCTTCTCTGACATCTTTGGGAAAAAAGAGGCTGAGAGACTACCTCCACACAGGTCGTATGACTGTCAGATAGAGCTTCTTCCAGGAGCATCACCCCCTCGCGGGATAGTTTATCCTCTTTCACAGGCAGAGACTCAGGCCATGTCGGACTACATTCAAGAGAATTTGGCTAGAGGATTTATCCGAAAGTCATTGTCACCGGCAGGAGCTGGATTCTTCTTTGTGAAGAAAAAGGACGGATCCTTGCGGCCCTGCATTGACTATGGGGGTCTAAATCAAATCACGGTAAAAAACAGGTATCCATTGCCTCTTATTTCAGAGCTGTTTGATCATCTCCGAGAGGCCAAGATCTTCACCAAATTGGACCTCAGAGGGGCCTACAACCTGATCCGAATCAGAGAGGGAGACGAATGGAAAACAGCCTTCAACACCCGTGACGGCCACTATGAATACCTGGTAATGCCATTCGGCCTAAGCAATGCACCTGTGGTTTTTCAGGAATTTGTTAATGACATTTTCAGGGACTTGCTCTATACTTGTGTCGTGGTTTACCTGGACGATATTTTGATTTTTTCTGCTGACTTGACGTCACACCGGAGGCAAGTACGCCTGGTCTTACAAAGACTGAGAGAGAACAGGCTCTATGCCAAATATGAGAAATGCCTCTTTGAGCAGTCTTCTTTGCCTTTCCTTGGGTACATTGTATCTTCCACAGGATTAAAGATGGATCCGGAGAAGTTGTCTGCAGTTCTCAACTGGCCTCGTCCGTCTGGGCTAAAAGCCATACAAAGGTTCCTCGGATTCGCCAATTACTACTGGCAATTCATTCCACACTTTTCCACCCGAGTGGCTCCAATCACAGCCTTAACCCGGAAAGGTGTAAACTCTAAGGAATGGTCCTCCGAGGCAGAAGAGGCCTTTGTTTCTCTCAAAAAGCCTTCGCTTCCGCACCCGTTCTCCATCGTCCTAATTCAAGTGAGCAATTTTTTCTTGAAGTTGACGCTTCTTCCATAGGTGCAGGAGCAGTTCTGACCCAGAAGTCGTCTACCGGGCGGATGATCTCGTGTGGTTTTTTTTCCAAGGTTTTTTCTCCTGCAGAAAGGAACTACTCTGTCGGTGATCGCGAACTGTTGGCCATCAAATTGGCTCTGGAGGAATGGAGACATCTTCTTGAAGGAGCTCATCACCAGGTAATCATATTCACCGACCATAAAAACCTTGCCTATCTCCAATCTGCTTTAAGACTGAATCCCCGTCAGGCCCGTTGGGCATTATTTTTTGCCCGTTTCAATTTTGTACTTCATTTCCGTCCAGCTGACAAGAACATCAAGGCAGACGCACTCTCTAGGGCCTTCTTGCCTCCTGAACTGGAGGAGGAACCTCAGCACATTATTGAACCTTCTAGGTTAGTCTCTGTTGCCTCCACTGATCTGGCCCGGCTTCCTCCTGGGAAGACTTTCGTGTCTGCTTCTGACCGTACTCGTGTTCTGCGCTGGGGTCATTCTTCTAAGTTGGCTGGCCATGCTGGTCAGAAAAAGACGCAGCAACTCATCTCCCGGTATTACTGGTGGCCTACCATGGTCAAGGATATCCAGGAGTTCGTCGCAGCATGTCCTTCATGTGCTTTTAACAAAACTGTTAAACATCTACCAGCCGGCAGGCTTCTGCCTCTTCCGATTCCGTCCGCTCCCTAGCAGCACATCGCGATGGATTTCATCACGGATCTTCCCATCTCTTCTGGCTGCTCAGTGGTATGGGTTGTGGTGGACCGCTTCTCTAAAATGGCTCACTTCGTTCCGCTATCTGGCCTCCCGTCTGCTCCAGAACTGGCCACTCACTTCATCCAGCACATCTTTCGTCTACATGGATTTCCTCTCCACATCGTGTCCGACAGGGGCGTCCAGTTCACCTCTAAGTTCTGGAGAGCACTCTGTAAAATGGTAAAAATTGAACTAGATTTTTCTTCTGCATATCATCCCCAGTCTAATGGGCAAGTGGAGAGGATCAATCAAATCCTGGCTGGATACCTGCGTCACTTCGTCAACGCTCATCATAATGACTGGGTAGAATTACTGCCCTGGGCTGAATTCTCCTACAACAATCAAGTAAGTGAATCTTCTGGAAAGTCTCCCTTTCAGATTGTGTTTGGACTGCAACCCGGAATTCCTCTTCCTGTCTCGGGATTGTCGGATGTTCCGGCAGTCGATACCTTGTCAAAGAATTTCTCGGACATTTGGAGAGAGACCAGGTCGGCTTTGGAGAAAGCTTCTCAACGTATGAAAACGCATGCGGACAAAAGACGTTTGGAGGCTCCCATCTTTCGTCCAGGAGACAAGGTATGGCTCTCCTCCAAGTACATCCGTCTGAAGTTACCATCGTACAAATTGGGTCCTCGTTTCATTGGTCCCTTTGAAGTTTTGAGACAGATCAACCCGGACTCTTATAAACTGAAATTGCCTAATTCTCTAAGAGTACCTAACTCCTTTCATGTTTCCCTCCTCAAACCAGTAGTGTTGAGCTCCTTTTTTAAGGACCCGGGTACCACTCCTGATCCGGTCTCTGAGGATGATGTTTTTGAGGTAAAACATATCTTGGCCTCTAAGCGAGTAAGAGGTAGGATCTATTACCTGGTGGACTGGAAGGGTTTTGGTCCTGAGGAGAGGTCTTGGGAGCCTAAAGAGAACATTCAGGTCCCTCTTCTTCTTAAAAGATTTCACGCAGGCTTGAAAAAGAGGGGGAGCAAAGAGGGGGATACTCTTACACCCGGTCCCAGCGCTGCCTCTGCACTCCGTTCTGCTCACTCACCTGTTCCTCGGGCTGTCCCTCTGCGGCGGTCTGTGCGTGGGCTGGGGTCTCCTGTCCCATCTGCTCTCCGGCGTCCTGAGTCCTTCTCCACTTCCTGGCACACTGCTGGCAGGCCTCCAGACAGTCGGCTTAGGATGCGAGGCCGCGTCCACCGCCTCTCTTAAAGGGGCAGCGTGCATCTTTTGAAATAGCTAATTATCCAATGGCTGCGCACTCAGTACATATCTGGTCACTCCACCATTAGGGAAGTGCCGGAGCAACGTGTTCTATCATTGCTACATCCGGTTCTGTTCCTGTTCTGTCTGCGCTGCGTCTGCAGTCTCTGTGCTTCGCTGATACTGTTTGTCTCCTCAGATCATTGCTAACCCGTATCTGGCTAATCTGGACAATCTCGGCTATTACTGGCGCAAGTGTCATCCCGTTCCGCCATCAGCCATCCGTACCCGTGGACCATGACAAGGTCACTGAAGCCAGCCTTCTACCATCCGTTCTGGACCAGGACCTTACCCTTCTCCGTCAAGAACTTTCCACGGACTCTGTAAATACTTGTTACCCTTTTGGTCCCTCTGGGACAGCTGCCACGTGTCCGGGGTCTAACTGGAGGTAGCACCTGTGTCCTCCGGGTATTCCATTCTGGTCCTGTTCGAGGGGCCTTACTACGGGTACCCGGGGCTCACTAGTTACGCCCCCTTCGGAGCCCCCCGGACCGCGGTCTCGAGGTTCCACATTAAAAAATAAATACGAATGTGAACTTCACCACCTCTGCCTCCGCTTCCATTCGTTACAACAACATTTGAAGAATCACATATTTATACACAAAACTGCACAGAAATAACGCAATAGATAAGACAAGTGACGTGAAGCAGAAATGTCATTATGAGAGAGGGATAAACATAAATATTGGAACAGTTCATAGATAAGGCGTGTGAACGTTTTATTGCCCTCTGATTGGGGTCTGGTTCTGTGTTGTGTGATGATCCCAGAAGGTCTGAATAGCAAATTCCTTAATTGATGTAAAAAGACATAAATTCATGCAACACATTTATTCCTGCATTGAGTGTGTCAAAGGTTGTCATGAGTTTATACTCCCAGACTTTCTGTCTCTCTGAGACTCGAAGTTACCTTTTAAAACAACTAATTTAGTGTCCATCATGCTATGACCAGGGATACAAAAATGTTTTGCCACAGGTAGATCCATTCTTTTTTCTTTTATTGTGTCATAATGAGAATTCATCCTTGTTCTCAGTTTTTGCCCTTTCTCCCCCACATACAGACCCCCAGTTGGACATTTAGTACAAATAATTAGGTACACCACATTAGATGTGATGCACCTGAAAGTACCTGGGATCTTGTAGTCCTGATGTCAGTTGGGGATCTTTATCTTGTCCGTGGTCATCATAAATGGACAGGTTTTACATTTTTTCTGTTTGCATGGAAAGGTTCCTGCAGCTGTTGGGGAGGACAGGGAGCTTCTGACAATGATGCTTCTTAGATTTGGGGGCTGCCTAAAACACAGTAGTGGGGAATCTGGAAATATGGATTGTAATCGGGCATCTTTTTGTAGTAGAGGTTGTAATTTCCGTGCAGCTCCCCTTAGCACCTCCAGATTTGGATTGTAGGTGACTACTAGAGGCACCCAGTTATTTTCATCTTTAGCTTTATAATGTATCAGGTGATTCCTTGATATTCTGGTGGCTCTTGTAATTTGGTTTTCAATTGTTCTTGGATGGTAGCCCTGGTTCAAAAAGGTCTTTATGAGGCGACCAAGGTGTTCATCTCTATCCATGGGGTTGGAACATATACGATTATATCTGATGGCTTGGCTGTAGATAGAGTTTTTTATGTGTTTTGAATGGAAACTGTCCCATTTAAGATATGTTGGACGGTCGATTGGCTTCTGATACAGGGATGTCTCTATTTCATTGTTCCTTAGCTTAATGATGGTGTCTAAACAGTTAATTTCAGTGCTGGAGTAGTTGAGTGTTAAGTTGATGATGGGATGAAATTGATTAAACTGTTCGTGGAACGTCTTTAGCTGTTTCTCAGACTCCGTCCAGATGATTAAAATATCATCAATATAGTGGTAGTAGGCCAGAGGCTTGATGGGACATGAGGACAAAAAGTCACTTTCAAGCTTGGCCATGAAAAGATTTGCATACTGTGGAGCCATTTTACTTCCCATAGCTCTGCCAGTCTCCTGTAGATATATCTTGTTGTCAAATTCAAAGAAATTGTGGGTGAGGATGAGTTTAGTGAGTTTCACCACAGAATTAGCATCATTCCCGGTGTTTTCCATGAAGACTTTGCAGGCATTTAATCCATCCTGGTGTAGAATATTATAGTACAAAGATTCCACATCCATGGTGGCCAGGATGGCTCCTTCTGGTAGAGGACCTATTGCTGCTAGTTTATTCAATAGGTCAGCAATAGGCATTTAACAAGCGCTTCCGGCAATTGCGCCTGAAATACGCTCACCGGTGAACCGCGTCACGTGATCGCAGGTCACCAGTGTGTTGTCATGAAAACCGGGGGTCTCCTGGAGATCTCTATGTTTGTCAGTGCCTGCTTGGTGTGAGCGCCACCCAGTGGTCGGCGCTCATAGCAAGTAAGTCTGCTATATAGAGGCGATCTGCTAGTTATTTTCTGATAATAAATTTCCTGTCTTTATAAGCTTTAATCAAGAGTGTGGTTTTGTAAAACTGAGAAGCAAATTTCAGGCTTTCAGTTGTTGTATAAAAACACGATAAAACAATGCTACAGGATTCATAGAAGAGAAAGATATTAGTAGGGTATGATCCATGTCCTATTAGCTTTTTTCTGTGCACAGATCTCTACTATTTGGAGTTTAACAGCCAAAAACCATTGGTCACTATTGAGTATGATTTATACCTGAAGGAATGCAGTAATGAAAAAATAAAAAGTAAAAATAAGTTAAACTATAAATGTCATGAAGAAGTACATTTTAAAGTACATGCAAGAAAATATAATGAGGTAACATTCACTTCACGCAAGTGCCATGGCTTCCATTATCACCAGTGTGACAAAAGTTATAATGGATCCTCTGCTTAACAAAGCTCATTAATTTATTTGTCCATCAAGTTTCTATTTTATAAAATAAAGAATGACATAGAATATACTGTAAGCTGTTGTGGCCACCCAAAAATAGGCTTGCAGATCAGGCTCTAATTACAGTGAACAGAGGCAAACACAGGCAGAACCTTATTTATATAATGTTTTTTTCTTACACATGAAAATAGAATACAGCATGAATTATTCCAATTATCATTCTGGTGCATGCTACAATATGCTACACAAATACTTTCAGCCCACTTTTGGATAAGGCCACAGAATAAGATGTAAGTAAATTTTAATGTCATCTCTTTTCTTTCTTCTTATAAACTGTAAATCATATATAATCTGTGATTAAGCCGCTATACTTTGATGTGAAACAAAAGCTTCTGTTAAAGATGTGAGAGCTGATATTCTGGATTCCAACATTCATAATATTCACATATTATTCTACTACTAAGTCAGCATGTAAATCTCCTTTGAAACTCAATTCTACATCAAGGAATTTTAATTGAATAGAACGTATTTCATAGAAAAATATTTTTGAACTATGATACCTGACATCAGGTATTCATAGTACTCCTGACATATGACTCCACCTTTGTAAAGGAGAAGGAATGATCCCATATTTCTTTATAAAGGCTACCATCTAACCTGCCAAGGGTAATCAGTTTTCTGACAACTACTGTATTTTTCAGATTATAAGACGCACTTTTTTCCCCCAAATTTGGGGGAAATGGGGGTGCGTCTTATAATGCAGATATACCTTACAGGCCGCGGTGGAGCAGGGTCCAAGGGTCGCGGCTGGAGGAGGAAAGAGTGGAGCATCGCTGCAGGCCACAGGCTGGGATGAGGGGGTGTTCCGATGTGCGGCGCGGTGCTCCAGGAATTTCCAGTGCTGTAGGAGTGTCCGGTGCTGTGGGAGTGTCTGGTTCCATGTTTTTTTTTTATGTGGTGGACTCCGGGAAAATGGCTGCCGGGGGTGGTGCATGCGCAGATGGAAATTTCGGCACCAAGATCTCGGGAGATAAGATTTAACGGTGAGATCTTGGTGCTGAGATATCCATCTGTGCATGCGCCGCCCCCGGCAGTCATTTTCTCAGAGTCCACCCCATAGGAAGCCATGAAACTGCGGGGGCTCTGGCCTTTCACAAAGTGTCGGCAGTGGCCCCGCAGCATCGGATACTCCCGTAGCACCATACACTCCTGCAGCACCGCGCAGCACATTGGAACACCCCCTCAATCCAGCCTGCGGTTTGCAGCAACGCTCCACTCTTTACTCCTCCAGCAGCGACCCTGGGACACAGCTTCACTACAGCCATCACCACCAGTAAGCAATAATATGCATGGATTATAAGAAGCACCACCATTTTATTAAAAAAAGTTTTTGTCCTATTTTTCTCCTCAAAATTTGGGGTGCGTTTTATAATTCGGAGCTGCCTATAATCCGTAAAATATGGTATTTAGCAAAAGAGTCTAGAGTAATAATATAAACCTGTGTACTGCAGACTATGGATCCTATACACTTAATGAGGTTGTCGCCTACTTTTTCAAAAGTTAGGTTATCAATGTCTGATCGGCTGCCACTACCATAACATCTTGTATGTGGGGTGCGTGGTTTTAGACCCTGGCCGATCAAATATTGATATCCAATTCTAAGGATAGGTCATCAATGAAAAAGCAGTAGACAACCCCTTTAACCCCTTAATGGCTGCCAATACACATTAAAACAGTGGCTGCTAAGGGGCCTCATTCCCTCATTGGTGTTTTAAAATGGTGTTCAGGAATAAGGGTATAGCGCCACTCATAGACAAGAAATCTTCGTGGTCTCAGCTACCGGACGTAGCTGAGACCCTGGAGAACATGATCATAGTGAGATTTTCCAATCCCTGATCAAATGATCACCATTATTCAGTAAATAATTATTTATCAGAAATAAATACTTGAAATAGATCACTCTGTTTGCAATGACTCTATATAATATATGAGTTTCACTTTTTGTATTGAAGGAGCACTTTTGACTTTTTGAATGAAAAATTGGCTGGAATCAAAAGCAGATGCCATGTCACATTTGGAGAGCCCCTGGTGGGCCTAAGCAGTGGAATCCCTCCAAAATTGACCCAATTTTTGGAATTTTTGAAATGACGGCTAGTGTTCAGTGCAAGTGCTTTTGTGCTCGAGTTTGCATCAGGTTCTCGGTTATGCACGAAGTATCGCAGATCCCCGCTTGTGGTTTTTTTGGCTGTCTAACAGACGTGAAACATGTGGGGAGAGATCTCGAGTCTTGGGACATGTCACTTGAGCACACGCGATACTCAATGCATAACCAAGCAGCCGATGCAAACTGGAGTAGCGAGCACTTGCGCTCAAAACTATTGATGACGTGACATATTCAAAATGATTACATATCAAAAAACTGACCGGCACATCCAAACATAGATTCAGTGTGAACAGGTGCTAAACCTAGAGTCACCAACTCATATACATACAAGAAAAAAAGGTAGCACACTGTAGCGCTATAGCTTGCACCTGGTGGTCACAGCTTTTTAATTACAACAGGTTCATCACCCCTCCACAGAGATGTAGATTTTAGTCTGAAGAGAGGATTCATATGTTCCCATGCAGACAGACTTTTCTAAGCGAGGATAGGCATTAGTTAGGACCTGATATACAAGAGGAGCCTTGACGTGGCTATCAGGCTCACATAATTTGGCCATTTTATGCGCTAAGACTTCTCAATTTTTCATATTTCTAAGGTAATGATGCAATTCATTTTTCATATTTTTCATATTTCGTGTTTGCAAGCTATAGCGCTACAGTGTGCTACCTTTTTTCTTGTATATTCAAAATGATGACTTAATGTTATCAAATTCTGTGCTGTAACTGTGGGTTAAAAATGCTCACTATACTGGCTATAGTCCTTGAAGGGTCTAGATCCTAGAGTCAGGAGGAAGAGTGGAGAGGCACATAAAACAAGCTGCTTGAGGTCTATTGTGAAGTTTCCACAATCAGTGTTGGTTTGGGGAGCCATGTCGTCTGCTGGTGTAGGTCCACTCTGTGTTATCAAGGCCAAAGTCAGCGCAGCCATCTACCAGGAAATTTTAGAGCACTTCATGCTTCCTCCTGATGGCAATATTTTGGGATATGGAAATTTAATTCTCCAGCAGGACTTAGCACCTGTCCACACTGCCAAAAGTACCAATACCTGGTTTTAAAAAACAACAGTGTCACTCTGCTTGATTGATCAGATAACTCGCCTAACCTTAACCCCTTACAGAATTTGTGGGGTATTGCTAAGAGGAAGATGAGCGTCACCAGACCTAACAATGCAAACGAGCTGTGGGCTGCTATTGTAGCAACCTGGGCTTCCATAACACCTCAGCAGTGCCACAGGCTGATCGCCTCCATGCCACGCTGCATTGATGCAGTAATTAATGCAAAATGAGCTCCGAGCAAGTACTCAGTGCATTTATTGAACATACATTTCACTATGCCAAAATTAAGGATTGTAAAATAATTTTTCAAGCTGGTTTTGTAAAGTATTAGCTGAAGAGCCTGACGATGCCAGGGCATAGTAACTAACTTTGGTTAGTTATAACAAATTATAATGATTATATTGCACATAAAAACATTTTATCCTGAGATAAATTGCACTAATTGCAATAAAAAAGAAAAATTTTGCTTTAACAAAACGGTGCTGGTGCATGCACAATAGCATTTATCGGCAAGCAATGCTCTCAATCTGCACATGCACAGCCCACTGTGTTCTGAGGATCAGTGTGGGAATGAGCAGAATAAAAAGAAATTGTTTTTGAATATAGCAACGTTCTGCACTGGTACACAACTGCTACGGAACACAACCGGTGCCATTTTGTTGAAGTAAAAAAAATTTAAACACGATATTAACCAATTAACGATTGCCGATACGACTTTAAACAATAGCAGTTAAAGGCCTTATTCCTCCTGCACCTCACGCTCCTTTTTTATACTATTATGCTACTGCAATGCAGGTAGGTGCAGGCTCCACAAGATGGCAGCAGTGGGGAAGCAGGACTGCACCTAAACAGAGCTGGTCTGCAGTGCAGCAGTAATGCTACCACAGGTGGCAGCAGAATAGTCAAACAAGCCGTGTCAAATCCTAGACTGTAGCGCAGTACCAAAGGAATTAGCAAATTCATGGTCAAAGACCAGCCACGGAATCAGCAACGGTCGGAAGCGGATAAAAGACACAAGACAGAAGAATGTCAGGATACAAGCCAAGTTAAAACAAGGGAGTCAGCACACTAAAGGGAAACACTGAGATAGGATTGGAATAGGGGCAAACAGAGACACGGGATCAGATAGCAAACATAGCAGGACCAATTAGGGCAATCAGAGTCAGCTACAGTAGCCGTAGGCAAAACTATAACTGACATCACCTGCAGTAAGCAGCAGAAATAAATAGCCAACCTGAACTCAGAAAGAGGCTGAGAAAGTTTAACCCCTGACATGACCAGACAGAGAAAATTGGAAAACAGGACTCAAAACTCGGTCTAGGTCATGACATATACACAACAGTTTTCTGCAGCACAGCTTTTCTCCTTTATAGTCACCTCCTCCGGCAGCACCTCACAATCCTCTTCCATATATAATTGGAAACACTTGATCCTGAGAGAAACTGCACTAATTGTAATAAAGCATATCGTATACATAACATACTAATTCAGCAGCGCCACACAGCAACTTCCTGTTATGAGCACAGCGGTGTAGTCCATGAGGCTCTTCCTTTTCCCTTGACGTCATGCCTCACTGAAGCAACTCCATTCTAGACACGACGGAGCTAGATGTGGCCTGTGCCTGCCGCACACTGATACTCTGAAGGCGGCGGCCCTGATTGTAGCTCGCAGCTGCTGTAATGTCGCAGCCAGTGAGTTTTGCAGGGTGGCTTATGAGGAGAATGTGTCTCCGCCTGTGTGCGATAACAACGTGGGCCATGTGGACAGGGCTTTGCGTGTGAAGTGAGTGTGGTTATGTGGAGTGGGCGGGGCTATGTTGAGTAGGCGTGGCTTGATGCATATACACACACATACATATACTCAGCTTTATATATATAGATTCTAATTTACTTAGATAAGGACTTTTGGGTTTTCATTGGCTGTAAGCCATAATCATCAATATTAATAGAAATAAACAATTGAAATAGATCACTCTGTTTGTAATGACTCTATATAATATATGAGTTTCACTTTTTGTATTGAAAAACTCAAATAAATTATCTTTTTGAGAATATTCTAATTTTGTGAGAAGCACCTGTATCTGTCGTCACTAAATTCTTGTCTAGCTCATCTTTTATATAAACTGTCCATTATAATTACCCTACTATTCTGTCAATACATCAGCCTCATGATAGTATTGATCCACTGTATAGCAGTATTTCATATTTGGCTGAAACTAATTTGCTATTGTCCAGTTTTTGCGCTTTAGAAAAGGTGGCAAGTAGAACAGGCTCGTATACACAAGGCAATGAGCCAGGATCCTTGCAGATATCACTAAACTTGTCCTTACAGTGTCACTTATAGTAATCATAATTTTCGCTACAATGTGTCAATGTCAACCTCATTTTCTCCTCCATCTGTAATCCAGTATCCCCAGGTGGCACTGCCCTATTTTTATTGTATCTTATCAAAGTGCTTGAAGGCCTTGTATTACACATCAAGCAAGCAAACGCCTGATCCACATGAGGCATGAAGAGAACAATGAACATATTTTATTCCATAGGTCTATTGTTTTATGACTAAACAAATTCTAGTTAATCCACACAGTTTCCTACCTAGTAATGTCCTAGAAATGTCTCAGCATTTTGCAACTTATTTCTCTGAAATGATGAAGTAGTTTATATTGTGTGTTGCTACAGCAATTTGGATTTTCTTCTCATATGATCAGACAAGAAGAAGTGATGTGCCCTTTTTTTCTGAGACTACTTTAACTGTTTGTAGTTACATGCGATATCCAGACCTTTATGTTCTTTCATTCAATACATTTTAATGTTATGACTGATCTACCCTTCAGCACTGTGCTATGTCCTCAATGTCTCCCAGCTCTATGACAGACTTACATGTTAGAGCAGAAAAAAATGTCTGAAATGGCTGTTTCAACGGAATCTGACAGCAGGTTCTTGCTATGTAATCCGATGGCAGCATGAAGTAGGAGCCGTGTCACTGATTTTAGCGATGTGTCACTTGTTAGGCTGTGTGCTGTTTTTCTTTTCAACTCAATGAATGTTTTTTCAGCAGGAGATTAAATCTACAGTACCACATCTCAGGTATATCCTGATCCAAACACCCAACCACCACTGATTAGCAGCTTACTGTTAACGTACAATGCATACAGAAAGTTGCTAATCAGGGCTGTGGGCGGGGTTAGCTTTCTGAGCTCTGCTGCAAACTACATCTAAAAGCTTACCACAACTGCTTCACCCAGTAAACTAGATGATACATCACTGGAATCAGGGTCTGTTTCTCTACAAAATACTGTTCTCAAATGAAACCCAAGATGAAAACAAAATAAGCAAATACCTTGCAATAAATAAATAACTAGCAATAGTGCATGAAAATAATATAAGGTACTTAGTTAAAATAATTTTGATAAAAAAAAATGTAAAAGCCATGAAAGCCCTGGGATTTCAAAGTGAAGAGGTTAATATACAATGAAATTAAATATGCCAATTGCCTATTCATAGATAAGAGAACTTGAATTCTATAGTGCCATCTACTGGAAGTAGCTATCCTAAAAGTCAATATCAACTCTTTAAAACCCGAACTCCTGGAGCTTTTTTGGTTTTGCGTTTTCATTTTTCGCTCTCCTCCTTCCCAGAGCCATAACTTTTTATTTTTCCGTCAATATGGCCGTGTGAGAGCTTATTTTTGCGGGACGAGTTGTACTTTTGAATGACACCATTTGTTTTACCATGTCGTGTACTAGAAAATGGGAAAAAATGCCAACTACGGTGAAATTGCAAAAAATGTACAATCCCACACTTGTTTTATGTTTGGCTTTTTTACTAGGTTCACTAAATGATAAAACTGACCTGCCATTATGATTCTCCAGGTCATTACAAGTTCCTATCAAAAAACTGACCGGCACATCCAAACATAGATCCAGTGTGAACAGGTGCTAAACCTAGAGTCACCAACTCATATACATACAAGAAAAAAAGGTAGCACACTGTAGCGCTGTAGCTTGCAAACACGAAATATGAAAATATGAAAAATATGAAAAATGAATTGCATAACTGCCTTAGAAATAAGAAAAATTGAGAAGTCTTAGCGCATAAGATGGCCAAATTATGTGAGCCTGATAGCCACGTCAAGGCTCTTCTCGTATATCAGGTCCTAACTAATGCCAATCCTCACTTAGGAAAGTCTGTCTGCATGGGAACATATGAATCCTCTCTTCAGACTAAAATCTACATCTCTGTGGAGGGGTAATGAACCTAGTGTAATAAAAAGCCTGTGACCAACAGATGGAGTGCTCAGGTAGAAGGTAAATGAATACATATCAAAAAACTGACCGGCACATCCAAACATAGATCCAGTGTGAACAGGTGCTAAACTAGAGTCACCAACTCATATATATACAAGAAAAAAAGGTAGCACACTGTAGCGCTGTAGCTTGCAAACACGAAATATGAAAATATGAAAAATATGAAAAATGAATTGCATAACTGCCTTAGAAATAAGAAAAATTGAGAAGTCTTAGCGCATAAGATGGCCAAATTATGTGAGCCTGATAGCCACGTCAAGGCTCTTCTCGTATATCAGGTCCTAACTAATGCCAATCCTCACTTAGGAAAGTCTGTCTACATGGGAACATACAGTTAGGTCCATAAATATTTGGACAGAGACAACATTTATCTAATTTTGGTTCTAGACATTACCACAATGAATTTGAAACAAAACAAATCAGATGCAGTTGAAGTTCAGACTTTCAGCTTTCATTTGAGGGTATCCACATTAAAATTGGATGAAGGGTTTAGGAGTTTCAGCTCCTTAACATGTGCCACCCTGTTTTTAAAGGGACCAAAAGTAATTGGACAGATTAAATAATTGTAAATAAAATGTTCATTTCTAGTACTTGGTTGAAAACCCTTTGTTAGCAATGACTGCCTGAAGTCTTGAACTCATGGACATCACCAGACACTGTGTTTCCTTCTTTTTGATGCTCTGCCAGGCCTTCACCTCAGTGGTTTTCAGTTGTTGTTTGTTTGTGGGCCTTTTTGTCTGAAGTTTAGTCTTTAACAAGTGAAATGCATGTTCAATTGGGTTGAGATCAGGTGACTGACTTGGCCATTCAAGAATATTCCACTTCTTTGCTTTAATAAACTCCTGGGTTGCTTTGGCTTTATGTTTTGGGTCATTGTCCATCTGTAGTATGAAACGACGACCAATCAGTTTGGCTGCATTTGGCTGGATCTGAGCACACAGTATGGCTCTGAATACCTCAGAATTCATTCGGCTGTTTCTGTCCTGTGTCACATCATCAATAAACACTAGTGACAAAGTGCCACTGGCAGCCATGCATGCCCAAGCCATCACACTGCTTCCGCCATGATTTACAGATGATGTGGTATGCTTTGGATCATGAGCTGTACTACGCCTTCGCCATACTTTTCTCTTTCCATCATTCTAGTAGAGGTTGATCTTGGTTTCATGTGTCCAAAGAATGTTCTTCCAGAACCGTGCTGGCTTTTTTAGATGTTTTTAAGCAAAGTCCAGCCTAGCCTTTTTATTCTTGATTCTTATGAGTGGCTTGCACCGTGCAGTGAACCCTCTGTATTTAATTTCATGCAGTCTTCTCTTTATGGTAGATTTGGATATTGATACGCCTACCTCCTGGAGAGTGTTGTTCACTTGGTTGGCTGTTGTGAAGGGGTTTCTCTTCACCATGGAGAGTATTCTGCAATCATCCACCACTGTTGTCTTCCGTGGGCGCCCAGGTCTTTTTGCATTGATGAGTTCACCAGTGCTTTCTTTCTTTCTCAGAATGTACCAAACTGTAGATTTTGCCACTCCTAAAGTTGTAGCAATTTCTCGGATGGGTTTTTTCTGTTTTTTGCAGCTTAAGGATAGCTTGTTTCACCTGCATGGAGAGCTCCTTTGACCGCATGTTTCCTTCACAGCTAAACCTTCCAAATGCAAACATCACACCTCAAATCAATACCAGCCCTTTTATCTGCTTAATTGAGAATGATATAATGAAGGGATTGCCACACCTGTCCATGAAATAGCCTTGGAGTAAATTGTCCAATTACTTTTGGTCCCTTTAAAAACAGGGTGGCACATGTTAAGGAGCTGAAACTCCTAAACCCTTCATCCAATTTTAATGTGGATACCCTCAAATGAAAGCTGAAAGTCTGAACTTCAACTGCATCTGATTTGTTTTGTTTCTAATTCATTGTGGTAATGTCTAGAACCAAAATTAGATAAATGTTGTCTCTGTCCAGATATTTATGGACCTAACTGTATAAATCCTCTCTTCAGACTAAAATCTACATCTCTTTGGAGGGGTAATGAACCTAGTGTAATTAAAAAGCCTGTGACCAACAGGTGGAGTGCTCAGGTAGAAGGTAAATGAATACATATCAAAAAACTGACCGGCACATCCAAACATAGATCCTGTGTGAACAGGTGCTAAACCTAGAGTCACCAACTCATATACATACAAGAAAAAAAGGTAGCACACTGTAGCGCTGTAGCTTGCAAACACGAAATATGAAAATATGAAAAATATGAAAATGAATTGCATCACTGCCTTAGAAATATGAAAAATTGAGAAGTCTTAGCGCATAAGATGGCCAAATTATGTGAGCCTGATAGCCACGTCAAGGCTCTTCTCGTATATCAGGTCCTAACTAATGCCAATCCTCACTTAGAAAAGTCTGTCTGCATGGGAACATATGAATCCTCTCTTCAGACTAAAATCTACATCTCTGTGGAGGGGTAATGAACCTAGTGTAATTAAAAAGCCTGTGACCAACAGGTGGAGTGCTCAGGTAGAAGGTAAATGAATACATATCAAAAACTGACTGGCACATCCAAACATAGATCCAGTGTGAACAGGTGCTAAACCTAGAGTCACCAACTCATATACATACAAGAAAAAAAGGTAGCACATAATTTGGCCATCTTATGCGCTAAGACTTCTCAATTTTTCATATTTCTAAGGCAGTGATGCAATTCATTTTTCATATTTTTCATATTTTCATATTTTCTTGTTTGCAAGCTACAGCGCTACAGTGTGCTACCTTTTTTTCTTGTATTACAAGTTCCTAGACACCAAACATGTCTAGGTTCTTTTTTATCTAAGTGGTGAAAGAAAATTCCAAAATTTGCTAAAAAAAAAAAAAAAAAATGCGACATTTTCCGAGACCAGTAGCCTCTAAATTTTTTGTGATCTCATGTCAGGTGATGGCATATTTTTTGAACGCCGAGCTAATGTTTTTAATGATACCATTTTGGTGCAGATACAATATTTTGATCGCCCGTTATTGCATTTTAATGCAATACTACGGCGACCAAAAAAACATAATTCTGTCATTTTGAATTTTTTTCTTGCTATGCCGTTTAGCGATTGGGTTAATTATTTTTTAATTGATAGATTAGGCGATTCTGAATGCGGCAATACCAAATATGTGTATGTTTGATTTATTATTGTTTTATTTTGAATGGGGCAAAACGCTGGTGATTTAAACTTTTATATTTTTTATTTTTTTTATATCAACTCGATAAGCTCAGCTAAATAGATGCGATGAGCAGATCGCCCCTATGTTGACACATCGGTTATCATGCCGACGCATCGGTAACCCGATCGTCACCGGAGTGCATATTTCCGGCCCGATGGCCGAAAGTGCCATTTAAATGCCGCTGTCAGAGTTTGACAGCAGCATTTAACCCCTTCACCCCCAAGGGTGGTTTGCACGTTAGTGACCGGGCCAATTTTTACAATTCTGACCACTGTCTCTTTATGAGGTTATAACTCTGGAACGCTTCAACGGATATTCGCGATTCTGAGATTGTTTTCTCGTGACATATTGTACTTCATGTTAGTGGTAAAATTTCTTCGATATAACTTGCGTTTAATTTTGAAAAAACGCAAATATGGCGAAAATTTTTAAAATTTTGCAATTTTCAAACTTTGAATTTTTATTCCCTTAAAACAGAGAAATATATCACACAAAATAGTTAAGAAATAACATTTCCCACATGTCTACTTTACATCAGCACAATTTTGGAACCAAAATTTTTTTTGTTAGGAAGTTATAAGGGTTAAAAGTTGACCAGCGATTTCTCATTTTTACAGCAAAATTTACAAAGCCATTTTTTTTAGGGACCACCTCACATTTGAAGTCACTTTGAGGGGTCTATATGGCAGAAAATACCCAAAAGTGACACCATTCTAAAAACTGCACCCCTCAAGGTACTCAAAACCACATTCAAGAAGTTTATTAACCCTTCAGGTGCTTCACAGTAACTAAAGCAACGTGGAAGGAAAAAATGAATATTTTACTTTTTAGCCACAAAAATTATCTTTTACAAACTTTTTTTTTATTTTCACAAGGGTAAAAGGAGAAAATGGACAGATAAGGTTGTTATGCAATTTCTCCTGAGTACGCAATACCCCATATGTGGGGGAAAACCACTGTTTGGGCACACGGCAGAGCTCGTAAGGGAAGGAGCGACGTTTGACTTTTTCAAACTAAAATTGGCTGGAATTTAGATTGGATGCCATGTCGCGTTTGGATAGCCCCTGATGCGCCTAAACAGTGGAAACCCCCCACAAGTGACACCATTTTGGAAACTAGACCCCCTAAGGTACTTATCTAGATCTGTTGTGAGCACTTTGAACCCTCAAGTGTTTCACAAAAGTTTATAAAGCCTGGGTGTGAAAAAAAAAAAATCAATTTTCCACAAAAATTATTTTTTAGTCCCAAATTTTTGAATTTTCCCAAGGAAATTGGACCCCAAAAGTTGTTGTCCAATTTGTCCTGAGTACGCTGATACCCCATATGTGGGGGGGGGGAAACTGTTTGGGCGCAGGCAGGGCTTGGAAAGGAAGTAGTAACGTTTTGGAATGCAGACGTTAATGGGGGTCATGTTCCGTTTGCAGTGCCCCAGATGAGCCTAAACAGTGGAAACCCCCCACAAGTGACCCCATTTTGGAAACTAGACCCCCTAAGGAACTTATCTAGATCTTTGGTGAGCACTTTGAACCCCCAAGTGCTTCACACAAGTTTATAATGCCCGGGCATGAAAATAAAAAATCCTATTTTTTTCCCACAAAAATTATCTTTTAGTCACTAATTTTTTATTTTCCCAAGGGTAACAGGAGAAATTGGACCACATAAGTTGTTGAACAATTTGTCCTGAGTACGCTGATACCCCATATGTGGGGGGGAACCACTGTTTGGGTGCACGGCAGAGCTCGGAATGGAAGGAGCACCATTTGACTTTTTCCAACCAAAATTGGCTGGAATTGAGTTTGGATGCCATGTTGCATTTGGAGAGCCCTTGATGTGCCTAAACAGTGGAAACCCCCACAAATGACCCCATTTGGGAAACTAGACCCCCTAAGGAACTTATCTAGATTTTTGATGAGCAATTTGAACCCCAAGTGCTTCACACAAGTTTATAACGTGCCGTAAAATTTAAAAAATCTATTTTTTCCACAAAAATGATCTTTTCACCAATTTTTATTTTTCCAAGGGTAACAAGACTCCAAAAGTTATAGTGCAATTTGTCCTGAGTGCGCTGATACCCCATATGTGGGGGGTAAACCACTGTTTGGGTGCATGGCAGAGTTTGGAAGGGAAGGAGCGCCGTTGACTTTTTCAACGCAGAATTGGCTGGACGCCATGTCTTTGTTTGGAGAGCTCCTGATCTGCCTAAACAGTGGAAACCCACCATAAATGAAACCATTTTGGAAACTAGACCCCTCAAGGAACTTATCTAGATGTTGTGAGAACTTTGAACCCCCAGTGTTCACTAAAGTTTATAACGTACAGCCGTAAAATAAAAAATCATTTTTTTTTTTTACAAAAATGATTTTTTCGCCCCCAATATTTTATTTTCACAAGGGTAACAGAAGAATTGGAACCCAAAAGTTGTTTTCCAATTTGTCCTGAGTACACTGATACCCAATATGTGGGCGAAAACTACTGTTGGGCACACGTCGGGGTCGAAGGGAAGTAGTGACGTTTTGGATTGCAGACTTTGATGAATGGTCTGGGGGCGTCATGTCACATTTGGAGAGCCCTGATGCACCTAAACAGTGGAAACCCCACAAGTGACCCATTTTGGCAAATAGACCCCCAAGGAACTTATCTAGATGTGTGGTGAGCACTTTGAACCCCGAAGTGCTTCACAGAAGTTTATAACGCACAGCCGTAAAAATAAAAAATCTTTTTTTTTTTTACAAAAATGATTTTTTCGCCCCCAATATTTTATTTTCACAAGGGTAACAGGAGAAATTGGACCCAAAAGTTGTTGTCCAATTTGTCCTGAGTACGCTGATACCCAATATGTGGGAGAAAACTACTGTATGGGCACACGTCAGGGCTCGGAAGGGAAGTAGTGACGTTTTGGATTGCAGACTTTGATGGAATGGACTGGGTGCGTCATGTCGCATTTGGAGAGCCCCTGATGCGCACTAAACAGTGGAAACCCCCCACAAGTGACCCCATTTTGGAAAATAGACCCCACAAGGAACTTATCTAGATGTGTGGTGAGCACTTTGAACCCCGAAGTGCTTCACAGAAGTTTATAACGCACAGCCGTAAAAATAAAAAATCTTTTTTTTTTTTTGCAAAAATGATTTTTTCGCCCCAATATTTTATTTTTACAAGGGTAACAGGAGAAATTGGACCCCAAAAGTTGTTGCCCAAATTGTCCTGAGTACGCTGATACCCAATATGTGGGAGAAAACTACTTTATGGGTACACGTTGGGGCTCGGAAGGGAAGTAGTGACGTTTTGGATTGCAGACTTTGATGGAATGGTCTGGGGGCGTCATGTCGCATTTGGAGAGCCCCTGATGCGCCTAAACAATGGAAATCCCCAAGTGACCCCATTTTGGAAAATAGACCCCACAAGGAACTTATCTAGGTGTGTGGTGAGCGCTATGAAGCCCCAAGTGCTTCACAGAAGTTTATAATGTACAGCCGTAAAAACAAAAAAATATTTTTTTTTGTACAAAAATGATATTTTCGCCCCCAGTTTTTTATTTTCCCAAGGGTAACAGAAGAAATAGGACAAATTGCACAATAACTCTTGGGGTCCAGAGTACGCTGATACCCCATATGTGGGGATAAACTACTGTTTGGACGCATGGCAGAGCTCAGAAGTGAAGGAGCACCGTTTGACTTTTTCAACGCAGAATTGGCTGGAATTGAGATCAGACGCCATGTCACATTTGGAGAGCCCCTGATGTGCCTAAACAGCGGAAACTCCCCAATTCTAACTCCAACCCTAACCCCAACACACCCCTAACCCTAGTCCCAACCCTAACCACAAACCTAACCCTAACACACCCCTAATCCCAACCCTAACCCTAATCCTAACTTTAGTGCCAACCCTAACCCTAACTTTAGCCGCAACCCTAACCCTAACCCTAATGGGAAAATGGAAATAAATACATTTTTTTAATTTTATTATTTTTCCCTAAGGGGGTGATAAAGGGGGGTTTGATTTACTATTTATAGCGGGTTTTTATGATTGGCAGCTGTCACGCTAAAAGACGCTTTTTATTGCAAAAATAGTTTTTTGCATCGCCACATTTTGAGAGCTATAATTTTTGCATATTTTGGCCCACAGAGTCATTTCAGGTCTTATTTTTTGCGGTACGAGTTGACGTTTTTATTTGTACCATTTTTGAGCAGGTGACATTTTTTGATCGCTTTTTATTTCGATTTTTGGGAGGTTAGAATGAACAAAAATCAGCAATTCATGAATTTCTTTTGGGGGAGGCGTTTTTATTGTTCCGCGTGTGGTAAAATTGATAAAGCAGTTTTATTCTTCGGGTCAGTACGATTATGGCGATACCTCATTTATATAATTTTTTTATGTTTTGGCGCTTTTATAGAATAAAAACAATTTTATATAAAAAATAATTATTTTTGCATCGCTTTATTCTGCGAGCTATAACTTTTTTATTTTTTCGCTGATGATGCTGTATGGCAGCTCGTTTTTTTCGGGACAAGATGACGTTTTCAGCGGTACCATGTTTATTTATATCTGTCTTTTTGATCGCGCGTTATTCCACTTTTTGTTCGGCGGTATGATGATAAAGCATTGATTTTTTGCTTCGTTTTTTTTTTTTTTTTAAGGGGTTCACTAAAGGGGTTAACTAGTGGGACAGTTTTATAGGGGGGGTCGTTACGGACGCGGCGATACCAAATATGTGTACTTTTATTGTTTTTGGTTTTTTATTTACAGGAAGAAATGAATTTATTGGGGAATATTTATTTTTTTTTTATTTATTTTGGATTTTTTTTTATAACATGTTTATTTTTATTTTTTTAACTTTTTTACTTTGTCCCAGGGTGGGACATCACTGTATTTTATCAAATCGCTGGTGTGACAGTGTGCACAGCACACTGTCATACCAGCGATCGCTCAGGCAGTGCAGCAGGCTTCTCAGTGCCTGCTCTCAGCAGGCACTGAGGAAGCCGCCTCCCTCCAGGACCCCGGCGCCATCTTGGATCCGGGTCCTGGGAGGGAGGAAGCCCTCAGAACAGCGCGATCACAACGCGCTGGTCTGAGGGTCTCAGGGGGGCGCGCAGGGAGCCCCCACCCTGCGCGATCCTCCCCTGTGCCCCCAGTACACCGCGATCATGTTTGATCGCGGTGTGCTATAGGGGTTAATGTGCCGGGAGCGGTCCGTGACCGCTCCTGACACACAGTCACGGGTGTCAGCTGTGATAATCAGCTGACACCTGGCGGCGATTAGCTGCGCTCCCCTCAGGAGAGCAGCTGATCGCCTATGACGTACTATCCCGTCCATGGGCAGAATGGCACGGGTTTTATGGACGGGATAGTACGTCTAATGTCAGAGAGGGGTTAACTAGTTAATAGCCGTGGGTTAAAAAAAGCTGACATGTCCAGGGAAAGATGTGGGCTCACTGACAGAGCCCACATCAGTGGCAGTGATGTCAGTAAGGGGTTAACAAGCCTTGCCATATGACTTACGATAAAATCCAAATCAGTATCTCAATTTGCATACTTGTTACTTCAGGATGTTATCCATCATCAGTGCAAAGCATTGTATCTCATTTGGCTAGGTGATAGGCGTATGATTGGATTCTAAGTGATAAGATTTATATTCCATGCAATGCTCCTCTGGGAAAATAAATATGCAAATTGCCTCTCCAGAGAGAAAAAGGACTAGAACTCTTATGCCCTCTATTGGAAGTAGCAATACTAAAAGTCAATATCGACCCTTTAGCATGCCTTGCAATATGATTATTTCCAATAGGTGGCACTAGAGTTCAAGTGATATTTTTCTCTGAAGAAAAATTTCTCAGAGGAGCATTGCATGGCATTTAAGCCTCTTCACGCTGACATGATAGGCTTGGCATGTAACTCTACATTAGTAGAAATGTTCCCAGCTAGATCCAGTGTTATTCCTCTCACCTAATCAAATCAGAACTCATACTTTTCACTGATGAGGGGACAAAATCCTGAATCACCATGTCTACAAATTAAGATTCTGGTTTGGCTTTTATTTTAACTCATATGGCAAGGCTTGTTAAAGGGTCCATATTGACTTTTAGAAGTGCTACTTTCAAAAAGTGGCACTAGAGTTCAAGTTCTTTTTCTCTGTGAAGACACAATTTGCATAATTTTTGCAAACAATTTTATTTTTATGTCCCACCAAAATAATGAAATAATAAAAAAAATTATAAATATGATTTCACTGTAACCATACTGCCATAGAAAATCATGTAGCCAGGTGATTTTTACTGCACAATGAATGACATAAGAACTAAGCCCCAAAAATAATGACAGAAATATATATTTTTTATTCGTCATTTTCCCTATTTTTTTTCCATTTTTCAGTATATTATATGCTAAATTGTTCCATTCAAAATTACAACACAACCCATATCGATAAGTCATCATGTAACTATGAAGGAGGGAAGGAAAAAATAAAATTATAAAAACAACAATTGGCTTAGTATTCCTATTTTCATAGATGGATATTGGGAAAGAGTGTTTGTAAAACCAATTGAAACATATTGCCCCAAAGTGACTGCTCATATTCTCCTATTTGTTGCTTCTTACTTTTCTCCCCAGTGTTCCTCTCTGTTGTCTGTGTGTGCTTTTTTGTATGTTTGTTTTTTAATTTATCCCTGTATGTCCTGCCTTGTTAGTCTGGTTTGTGAATATTCATAAGAAATTACTTCCCGCTTTCCTAGGCGAGGGAGAGGTACAGATATAGGGCTGGTTCAGGAGTCCAGCAAGGTACATGGCCCTGCGTCTTCACCATGAGAAGTAGTCCGGGGAGCATGGATAGCTAGTGCGCTCCTAGTGTTAGGGACATGGAAGGAGCTTCTGGACCCGGGTATTCCGATAACACAGTTGTGTTTTCATCTGAACACCCACTCTGAAGACTTCTTGTATGTTATTGACTTGACCTGCTGTTTTATGCGTACTACAAATATCAAAAAACTAACCAGCATTTCCAAGAAGACAGCTTGTACCTGTTCACACGTGTCTTCTTCTGTTCGGAGGTACTGGTCAGTCTTTTTGATATTTGTAGTAAACTCCTTCTGACTGAGCACACCTCCTATCAGCCTAAGGCATTTTTAATTAGAGCTGGTTCCTACATGCACTTGAAATTGTAGGCTTTTAGCCCAGGAGAGGCATCATGTTAAGTTTAGGGTCCCAACAAAGGGGTACACCTTATCGCTGGCTGTTATGCTCACATGAATTGGCCAATTTTTGCACTAAGTACCTTCATTTTAACGTATTTTCTATAGCATTTATGCAACTCCAATTTCATATATTCAATGTTTGTATATTATAGCATTTCAGAGTGCTGCTGTTTTTTCTTAGCTTTGTGCAGTCTAAAATGATAAGTCTCCAGTCACTATGTGGGACTGCAGGCTTATAAATACCCCAGCGCATGCACTGTACTTTGTGAGGTTTCACCTGTTTATGAGCCGGAACCAAAGGGTGTGTATGCTTTATACATACTCCCGACCAGAGCCCTTGTATGCACTTGTATGGAGTGAAGCCACGCTCTCTGGTTGGCCAAGCCCACTGGATGGCCAAGTCTCTAGTCGGGGCTGGGCCTTGTACGGAGTGTGGCCATATCCACTGGATGGACTCTGGCCGCAAGTATTTAGATCGAATACATAACCTCCTGTCCCAGCTCAAAAACCTGTGAGTCACCGCAACTCTTGGGGGATTCATAAGTCTACAGCCACACAGAGTGACTGCAGACATCAATTTTGACTGGCTAATCCCTTTAATGATACCAGACATTATGCTAGAAGGCAAAATTGTACAGAGATCAGCAAGGCACCAAGTAAAGAAGCCAAAAAAGTACCAAGGTAGGTGAGTAAAATGTTTTTTTTGTTATCTTCAACTTTCTGGAAGTTTTAACAGAGTTTTGGGATATTCCATGATAATCCAGACCAATAATTGGCATGCTAAGGACTGAAAATCCATATCACATTTCAATATCTGCACTGAATATTTTCACAATGTGATTTTTTTTTCATATATCTTTACCTTTGCAACTTTTATATAACACTGTCAACTTTCTGTTATAAAATTTAGGTTGAAAATTGTCTGTTTCCGCTACATGTGAATGCATCCTTACTATGAGTGGAAAGGTCTTTTTATTGTCTTCAAGGGAACACTTGACCAGGATCCAAGGTATGTTGAGGTAACAGAGAACCTTGTACTGTAGATATTGATAGAGAGTAAGATTCTATATAGTTGCCTTTCAAAGTAATGATTTGTTACTGTTAGAAGAGAATTAATCATTAATAATTGTTAAATATACAGAATACTAATAGGAAACATTTGTGGTACTTAAAAATGTGCAAAAAGCTTAATTATCACAATTATTTTTTTAATAATTCTTTATTTATTGAGCAATAAACAGTAAACAAATGATGACCAAATTGTGTAGTACAATGATCAGTATTACAAAGCAAGGTCACAGAAACAACAATAACAAAAAGATACCTAGAGTAATAATGGATAAACTGAATTGACCAAAGTATTATAAGAGATCGTATAGAAGTCAAGTTATAAAAGCAATATAAAAAGAAATACAAAAGTATGTCAGCAAAATGGACTAAATGGTGGATGGGAATGAATAGAGAAAGAGAAGGTAGGGCAGAAACAGAAGCAGGTAAGGTAGGATGCGATGAAAGCTGTAAACTTTGTTGTAGTTAGATAGGAGACTTGTCACTCCAGAGGATAAAAATTCTAAGAAACTGTGGGTGGGTTTGTGTTTCTATTCTGGAGAGTTCTTCAAGGTGGCATATCAGCTAGATTTTATTTATCTATACTGAGATGAACTGTTTTGCGGCTCCAAGCAAAAGTGATAGCAGGACATGTTTTTAACTTTAAATAATTTGAGGGGCAAGATAGTATAACTTCTGCTGGGGTTATAGAATGTTAAAAGAGGCCTAATTTTTGTAAACTTGATTGTAACTCTCTCCAAAACGGTTTTATTTTAGGACAGGACCAAAAATATGGGAGAGCATACCTTTATGGGTGTCAAATCTCCAGCATAGATTTGATTCTGATAAACCATAACTATGTAGAAATTCAGAACTTTGTATGGGTTTCTTGCAGGAATATGCACGTGGACAAACCACAGGAATTGGATAGAATGGACTTTACGTCAGTGTCAGTTAAGGACATATTCAGTTCTTTTTTCCATGAGTGAAAGAAGATCAATTTATGAGAAGTCGCTGATGATATTAAGTGATTATATATTTTTGAAATCCTTCCTGGATCAGGGTTAGAATGTTTAAAAATCAGGTCAAGTCGGTGCAGAGGGAGCTAAGGTAGGGGATAAGATTTTTTCAATATTTCAATTAATGGCTAAAGTAGTGGTTGTAATGATATCCCAGTTAGAATCAGAAGGAGGTCTGGCCTCAGTCCCGATGTGCCTATGACCATTAATACTTAATAGTAAGTATTCTATGTTCGACTTATTATTTTGTTTTGAAGAATTTACAATTTTTAACCTCTATTCAGATGAATTGCCTTATAATAAGTATGGACATCTGTCAGATCAATGCATCCTCCTGGTTTCGGCTGAGTATATAGTTTATTTGGGAGTCTTGATTATCTGAATTTCAAAATATATTGGGAATAGTGTTGAGCGATACGATACCGCAAGTATCGGGTATCGGCCGATATTAGCTCTATCGGACTTTCGATACTTAATTCCGATATTTTCGTCTTATCGGATACCGGAATCGGGATTGTCACTGTCACTGTCAGTGTCCGTCGGTCGGGTCTGTCAGGAGTCAGCGGCACTTACCTGGCAGAAGATCTCCGGCGGTCACGGGCTGGACTGCTTCATGGCCGCCATCATCTTTCCCCGGCGGTCACATGCAGTTTCTCGCGATAACTGCAGTGACTGCTGGGTAATCCCGGCCGTAAAGCAGTCAGTCCGATGACGTCACCGCCGGGGAAGCAGGTAATCAGCTGTGCTGCGTCGCGATGACAGGCTCTGCCTGTCATTGCGATGTAGCAGAGCTGGATCGTCGTGGGACTGTCGTTACTATGGACTGCGTCGGACAGGTGGTATACTGTTGGTTTTTTTTTTTCTTTTTTTACAGGACATCGATGGCGTCGCAGGAATGAGTGTATAATAAAATTAATGAAAACTGTGTTGTCTCTTTTATTTCATTAAAATACTTTTTTCTTGCTTTGTCTTTTTTTTATACATTTAATAACTTTGGGATTAATAATGGATCGGTGTCTTATTGACACCTCTCCATTATTAACCGGGCTTACTGTCACCGTGCAATCAACGGTGACATTAACCCCTTATTACCCCACTTGCCACCGCTACAGGGCAGTGGGAAGAGCCGGGTAAAGTGCCACAATTGGCACATCTTTTGATGCGCCAAATGTGGGGCTGCTGTAGCCTGGTATTATCAGGCTGTTGAGGGCCAAAATCCATGGGCCTTGACAGTCTTTTAATACCAGGCCGCAGCAGTCTGCATTTTACTTGGCTGGTTAACAAAAATAGGGGGACCCCTACGCCGTTTTTTTTTCGAGGGGATCCCCTATTTTTGTTAACCAGCCAAGCTAAGCAGACTGCTGTGGCCTGGTATTATCAGGCTTGCAAGGTCCATGGATATTGGATCCTTACCAGCCTGAAAAACCAGGCCTCAGCGGTCTGCTTCATCTGGCTGGTTAACAAAAATAGGGGGGACCCCACGCCAATTTTTTTCGAGGGGATCCCTATTTTTGTTAATCAGCCAAGATATGCAGACTGCTGTGGCCTGGTATTATCAGGCTGGCAAGGTCCATGGATCTTGGCTCCTTAACAGCCTGAAAATCCAGGCCTCAGCAGTCTGCTTCATCTGGCTGGTTAACAAAAATAGGGGGGACCCCACGCCAATTTTTTTCGAGGGGATCCCCTATTTTTGTTAATCAGCCAAGATATGCAGACTGCTGTGGCTGGTATTATCAGGCTGGCAAGGTCCATGGATCTTGGCTCCTTAACAGCCTGAAAATCCAGGCCTCAGCGGTCTGCTTCATCTGGCTGGTTAACAAAAATAGGGGGCACCTCACGCCAATTTTTTTCGAGGGGATCCCTATTTTTGTTAATCAGCCAAGATATGCAGACTGCTGTGGCCTGGTATTATCAGGCTGGCAAGGTCCATGGATCTTGGCTCCTTAACAGCCTGAAAATCCAGGCCTCAGCGGTCTGCTTCATCAGGCTGGTTAACAAAAATAGGGGGGACCCCACGCCATTTTTTATTCGAAGGGAACCCCTATTTTTGTTAATCAGTTCCCTCTGACGTCACTGATTGTGTCCCTGGCTGACCTGAAGTGAAAGTGGAAAGCAATCAATTAAGCTTTCCACTTCCTCTCCTGTCAGCCAGGAGAGGAACTCATTCATTTGGGGGTTTACTGTGAGGCTGCAGCATTAGCTGCGGTCCCTGCAGTAAACATTAACCCTTTCTGAAGGATTACACCGTGGGACCTGACTGTGCATGGGATAGGTAAGAATAATTTTGCTTTTTTATTTTATTTTTATTACAGGAAATGGTTTTGCAGTCAAATAAAAGATGGTCAAAAACATGTGTCTTTATTTCATTAAAATGATTTTTAATTAAAGTGTGTGTGTTTTATTTTTATTTCATGCAATAGGATTAATAATTGATAGTTGTCTAATTGACAGCTCTCAATTATTAACCTGGCTTAAGGTCACCTTTCAATTGCAATGTGGCTTTAACCCCATATTAACCCATTTGCCACCGCTACAGGGCAATGGGAATAGACGGGCAAAGTGCCAGAAAGGGCGAATCTAATTATAGATTTGTCTTTTCTGGGGTGTCTGGGGGCAGATGTTAGTAGCCATGGGGGGCCAAAAATAATGGTCCCTCTCTGGGCTATTATTATCTGCCCCCATTCGCTGGCTTTGTCTGTCTGGTTGCGAAAATAGGGCGGGAGCCCACGCATTTTTTTTAAACAATTTTACACCTCATATATATATATATATATATATATATATACATGTCATTGAATTTGTGACACATATATATATTTTTGTATTTATAGTTCATACACTTCTACATAGTATAATAGCCGCTAAGTCAATTGACGGCTTTTGTGAAAATGCAGAACCCGACATGAAATGACACTTGGTGTACATAGGGTTAACCATGTATTTTCATGTCCTTTGCTATCTGATTTGCACAAACAATTACATCAGTCTATGTGTGCAAAATTTCACACCTGTAGGGGTTAATTAAAGGTGTAAATTCGTAGCAAAAAAGTCCGTTTTTTTTACAACAAATTTACACCTTTAATTAACCCCTACAGGTGTGAAATTTTGCACACATAGACTGATGTAATTGTTTGTGCAAATCAGATTGCAAACGACATGAAAAGACATGGTTAACCCTATGTACACCAAGTGTCATTTCATGTCGGGTGCTTCTGTCTTTTCACAGAAGCCGGCTTTACCCGGCATTTGAATCAGAGGATATTTTACTATGTAGAAGTGTATAAACTATACATATATGTATATATATATGTCACAATGACATGTATATATATATATATATGTATTCTATGTGTGTATATTTAGTGTTTACAAGGAAATAAAGGTTTTTTTTAGTTGCGATATTTTGTTCCCATAGACTTACATGGGACTTCCGGTATCGGAATCGGATATCGCCGATATTTAGTGATATCGGCGATACCATTCCGATCCGATATTTTTAGATATCGAGCAGTATCGCTCAACACTAATTGGGATATAATTTGTCTGAATGAAGAAAATATATTATCACAATAATAATTTATATAGATATATATACACGATTCTGTTAAATTGCACATACAATATAAATTAAAAACAGTCCACAAAATGAGGGAACATGGGCCAACTGACATAAAGGTAATCACAATGCTGAAAATTGGCTCAGTAGAGCAAATCACAGAAATAATTATGAATAGTTACCTGTTGTGAATGGACTTGAGATAAGTTCTGAGCAGAGGCTCCCTCTGGTGGTTACAAGCGGTACTGGACTGTCCAGTGAAGATTGTGAGGATTGGAATCAGGTGTTACTGACTGGTCGTATATAAGGGAGTCGCCTTCCCATCAGGGTTGCCGGTGATCAATTGTTCTGGTCTCAATCCTTGATTTCTGTTTCCTTTGTAGCCTGCTGTGTCGTGTCTGCATCTCCTGCTAACAGATAAGACTTTTTCTTCTTTTTGTTTTTGTGCTTGATTTTTGCATTTTGTCCTGCACTTCTGTGGGGGCCTTCAGGGTCCCCTCCGGGGGCTTTTGCCCTCTCAGTTTAGTTCAGCCACTGATGTTTTGTACATTTGCTTTTTCCAGTTTTTTCAGTGGCTGCTGTTTTGATTTTGTTACACCAGAGAACTAATTTAGGTGGTAGAGGTCGTGTGATCTCAGGTGTTTTTGAAATTAGTAGAGTTGGTGCTTTTCAGGGTTTTTTGGGATTGCAGTAAGTGCCCTTCCTATCCTTTTCTATTTAGATAGTTTTGGCCCCAACGTTTGCTCATACTATTTTCTGTCTGTGTCAGTATTTCTTCTTGTCTAACCGCCATTACATGTTTGGGGGCCTTCTATGTTCTTTGGGGATCTGCTCCGGGGCAGATAGCTTTCCTCTTTCTATCTTTAGGTATAGTTAGTTTCTCAGGCTGTGACGAGGCGTCTAGGACCAACGTAGGAACGCTCCACGGCTGCCTCTAGTTGTGGTGGATAGTCAGGGTACTGCAATCTCATAGATTCCAACTGCTCTGGTGTATTGCCTTTTTTACCTGCACTCCTCAGCTACCAAATCATAACAGT
>JARQOD010000001.1:196550464-196641567 GCA_033576555.1 Oophaga sylvatica
AAAATATATTTTTGCTTTAATGAGTTGTCAATTTGGATACAAGTCGTTTAGTTTCACAGCAAATACTCTCTGCCAGGCATTAATCATCTGTCAAAATGTCCTCCTGTCTCTGAAAACATCTTTATTTTCCCTGAGAATTTTAAATACAGCTGTCAAAATCTGTTGGGAATACCGGAAAATTACACAAGAGACAAAATGCTTACCTAACTAGTTCACAAATTCAATGTACAGCGCTTAAAGATTGATTTTCCTCTTTCAAATTCTGGTTTTAAAAAAATGGTTACTATGAAAGTGAGGAAAAAGTATTTTCTTCTTCATCAGATGTCAACAACAAGTCTGGCAGGTGAAAAAATTATGGTGGAGCAGATGTAGCCCCAGTCACATATTTACTAAATTGAATAAAACAATTACAGTTTCTTTAGGAATCTCGGAACAAATACTATGAATACTTACATTTTTAACTGATATTGGTATCTTAGTGAAACTATTCTCTTGAAACTAGTTTTCTTTGATTCCTTGAAAGCAATTTTCTTGCTATCATAAATGAGTAAAATCGCAAATTGGTTACAAAAGCAAGAAACTTTGCAATTTACCACTTATTGCAAATCTTCCTCATTCTCAAGAACATAACGATTTTTAATCTTATTGGTTACTACTAGGGATGAATGAACATGTCTCAGCGATATTTGGATATCAGTCGAGTATCTGCATGCTCGGTGTTGAGATGCACACGGCGTTGACACAGACAGACACCTCCATACCCACTGCAGACAAAAGGCACAGGTCTTCCATGACAAAAGGCCGGACTCAGTACACACAGCTTTTCCAATGTTGACAAGACCCACGTACCCTGCTTTTCTAGCCACCAGCCACTAAAGCATAAGGTAACAGTTTGAGCTTTTGATGTTATACTATATGCATCAGCATTAATATATGTGGTTAGCAGGATCAGTGCACCCAGCTTTTCTAGCTACCTTAACCCAGGACAGCAGTTGGAACTCCTGTGTTAACCACACGCATATAAATGAGCATCATCATACATATGGTGGCCTTTTCCATTTTCTATTTCACAAGCATACCGATACCTTGGTGAAATTAAACATACTCTCCCGTAGTGGGGTTTTAACTCAAGCGTTAATATTGTAGTATACATACTGCATAACCCAGCAGGAGGACACATTTTTTTCTCCTATTTCTACCTAGTTCTGAGCACTGTTTGGAATTGTTACTTGTACCTATAATATATTTTATTTGACAGGAGGTGGCTACGGTCATCCAAACTTAGCAGCCAGAAACTCAATAGGTGTGTTAAGCGCTAGTGTGCCTTATATATTGTATTACGCGCTTTCTGTTACATTTTTGTAGTGCATAATCCTCAAAAAAAGTCTTCAAAAAATGTTTCTCTATTCAATTTCTCATCTCTATATTATTATGTGCACAGGCATACATTTCTGTGGTATATAATACTCCAAAAAAGAGTTCCAAAATGTTTTGGTTTTATATTGCTCATCCTTAGAGTATTACATGCTCTTAGGTACATTTTGGTGTTCAAAAAAGAATTAAAACATTTTTTTCTGCATTCAATAATTTGTCTGGATTCACTTAGTCATCCATACAGTATTATATGCTCTTTGTAGCAATTTGTTGGTATAAAAAGGTACAAAAATAGTAAAAAAAATGTGACTGGATTCACTTAGTCATCCGTACTGTATTGTTAGATTTCAGTGACATTTTGGTGGTATATCAGCCAACAAAAAAATGATGCAAAAATTGCCTGTAGTCAACTAGTCATCCATTTAGTATTTGGTGCTTTCTGTTACATTTCAGTTGTATATAAGTCTATATAGATCTACATATTAGATCTACTATATAAGTCTACATATTCAGAGCCATGCATCTGCACAGACGTAGTCTGCACAGGCTTACTATTTCAAATTCCATATTTCAAATTACAGATTTCTAATTACTATACTATGAATTAGACTAGAATTCTAGAATGCATTTGGCCACTCATCGCTCCTGCAATATCATCTGTACCACTCTAATCAAGCTGCTTCTCCTCTTCCTACAGGTATGAACCAAATTTCCCCAACTTTGCCAAATTGCTGTCACTGTGTTTTGTGAACTGCATTAATTTTGCATGGTATGAACCAAATTTCCCCAACTTTGCCAAATTGCTGTGACTGTGTTTTGTGAACTGCATTAATTTTGCATGGTATGAACCAAATTTCCCCAACTTTGCCAAATTGCTGTGACTGTGTTTTGTGAACTGCATTAATTTTGCATGGTATGAACCAAATTTCCCCAACTTTGCCAAATTGCTGTGACTGTGTTTTGTGAACTGCATTAATTTTGCATGGTATGAACCAAATTTCCCCAACTTTGCCAAATTGCTGTGACTGTGTTTTGTGAACTGCATTAATTTTGCATGGTATGAACCAAATTTCCCCAACTTTGCCAAATTGCTGTGACTGTGTTTTGTGAACTGCATTAATTTTGCATGGTACGCAATCATCTATGCAGCTTTTTCTCTGTTTTTGACTGTTTAAGAAGTGCATATAGTATCCCTGGCATTTCACTTACCCATCCTCCTGTATTCACAATTGCATTCATTCCCCTTGTGTCTCCCATGCATACCTGAGCTGCCAGCCCCTTCCCCCTGTTTTATTAGCTTTGCTTATCTGTGACCATGTGGTCTGGGTAATCACGCCCACATCCCCCCTCACAGCTGATCCACCTCAGTCCCAGATATATTCAGAGCCATGCATCTGCACAGACGTAGTCTGCACAGGCTTACTATTTCAAATTCCATATTTCAAATTACAGATTTCTAATTACTATACTAAGGTATGCCACACTAACAATCGCTAACGATCGCTAAAACGTCCTATTAGCATCCGTTAGCGATATTGTCAGTGCGGGAGCTTCAGCGACGAGCTTCTGCTGTGATCTCGCTCGTCGCTGGAATCGTTCGGACCTATTCATCGCTGGCGCTCCGTGGTAAGTATTTATCGCTGTTGCACCTTTTCTTAGCGATTAGCGGTACTTTGTACCGCTAAAGTCTTAAGAGATCGCTAACGGCGATAGCGTCGTTAACTTTCGCTAAATGTGGCCGCATTTAGCGATATGAAACATCCGCTACGATCGCATTAGTATGCGTCGTTATCGTGATCCTAGCGGATTTAGTGTGCAGTACCTTGAATTAGACTAGAATGGACTGGAATTGACTGTAAGTTGACCGATATATAACCACTACCATGTTCCTTTCTTTTCACTTTCACCCCATAATACTTCTCCTATTCCTGTAATCCCCCATAGTAAGAAGTAGTCATTTCCCTCCATCTCCCCAGACATCTCACCTTCTCTCAAACTGTTCCTCCACGTACAATCCTCTTTCTCCAGAAATACACGGCCACGCCATGTCTTATCCTGTTCCCACCTTTTAACGCTCTGTCTGTTACTCCTCACTGCTGGTGATATATCCCCAAATCCTGGCCCTCCTCAACACATCCCCACACTCACTTCTATCACCCTGCCACGATCCTCTACACGTCCTAGCAACCATGATAACCTCATACCCATTCACCCAGCCCCCACTCCCCCGGTCCCCCTACCTGGAGCACTATGGAACGCACGCTTTGTCTGCAACAAACTGTCATTTATCCACGACCTCTTCATCACCAATAAACTCTCCTTCCTTGGCATCACCGAAACCTGGCTCACCCCCTCTGACTCAGCCTCTCCAGCTGCACTTTCTTATGGCGGATTCCACCTATCTCACACCCCCCGCCCCAGCAACAGACGTGGTGGAGGAGTTGGTTTGCTCCTATCTGATACCTGCTCCTTTGTCCCAATTCCACTACCCCCCTCCGTTACTACTCCCTCATTTGAGGTGCACTCCGTCCGCATCTACTCCCCCTCCAACCTCCAGCTGGCTGTCATCTACCGCCCCCCAGAACTTGCCATCTCCACCTTTCTCGACCAACTTCACCACCTGGCTGCTTCATTTCCTCTCTGCTGACATCCCCACTATCATCATGGGTGACTTCAACATCCCCATTGATGCTTCCACCCCAGCGGCCTCTAAACTTTTATCGCTCACTGCCTCCTTTGGCCTCACTCAATGGTCCTCTGTGGCCACTCACAAAGATGGTCACACGCTCGACCTTATCTTCACCCGCCTCTCTTCCCTTACTAATCTCACTAACTCACCCCTTCCCCTGTCTGACCACAACCTACTGACGTTCTCTCTCTCTCCTCTTCTAATGCACAACCCCCATTCCACAAACTCACTCACTCTCGCAGAAATCTCAAACACCTCAATTTACCAATGCTCTCTGAGTCCCTCCTCCCTCTTACAGACATATCTTCACTTCACGACACAGATTCTGCTGCCACCTTTTATAACACTGCAATAACAGCAGCACTTAACTCGGCTGCCCCCCTCACACATAGCAAAACTTGTACAATCAACAGGCAGCCCTGGCTGACCAGCCTCACCAAAGAACTGAGACGGGCTTCCAGGGTTGCTGAACGGAGATGGAAAAAATCCCGCTCTGCCGAGCACCTAACCGCATACAAGCAGTCCCTCACCAGCTTCAAGTCCACGCTCACTGCTGCAAAGCAAACTTACTTCTCATCTCTCATATCCTCCCTGTCTCACAACCCTAAACAGCTCTTCAACACTTTCAATTCTCTACTCTGTCCCCCAGCACCTCCCCCTTCTCCTCTCATTTCTGCTGAAGACTTTGCCTCTTTCTTTAAGCAGAAGATCGATACGATCAGAGAAAGCTTTGGCCCACAGCCCCCACTGCCCCTCTTAGCTGCTCAACCCTCTTCCTCCAAAGCCAACTTCTCCACCATGACAGAAGATCAGCTCTCCACCCTCCTATCAAGATCACACCTCACCACTTGCACTCTTGACCCGCTGCCATCCCACCTCATCCCTAGCCTCGCCACCGTCTTCACCCCTACTCTAACACACCTCTTCAACCTCTCACTTACAAATGGTGTCTTCCCCTCATCCTTCAAACATGCCTCGATCACACCCATTCTCAAAAAGACCTCCCTTGACCCATCCTCTGTGTCTAGCTATCGCCAAATATCTCTTCTCCCTTATGCCTCAAAACTACTGGAACAGCATGTCCATCTTGAACTGTCCTCCCACCTCTCCTCCTGCTCCCTCTTTGACTGCTTACAATCAGGCTTCCGACTGCATCACTCAACTGAAACTGCCCTAACTAAAGTCACCAACGACCTACTAATTGCCAAAAGCAAGCGTCACTACTCTGTCCTCCTTCTCCTGGACCTGTCTTCTGCCTTCGACACTGTGGACCATTCCCTCCTGTTACAGATTCTCTCATCTCTTGGCATCACAGGCCTGGCCCTATCCTGGATCTCATCATATCTAACAAACCGAACATTCAGTGTCTCCCTCTCCCACACCACCTCCCCACCTTGCCCCCTGTCTGTCGGTGTTCCCCAAGGTTCAGTTCTTGGACCCCTACTCTTCTCCATCTACACCCTCGGCCTGGGACAGCTCATAGAATCCCATGGTCTTCAGTATCATCTCTACGCCGATGACACGCAGATCTACCTATCTGGACCTGACCTCACTTCCTTACTGACCAAAATCCCACAATGTCTGTCTGCTATTTCTGCTTTCTTCTCTGCTCGCTTTCTAAAACTGAACATGGACAAAACAGAATTCATCATCTTTCCCCATCTCACTCTACCCCCCACCAGACCTGTCCATTAACATCAATGGCTGCTCACTTTCCCCAGTCCCGCACGCTCGGTGCCTCGGAGTGATCCTCGACTCTGCCCTCTCTTTCAAGCCACATGTCCAAACCCTAGCCTCCTCCTGCCGTCTCAAACTCAAAAATATTTCCCGGATCCGTGCATTCCTTGACCATGAAAGTACAAAAAACACTAGTGCATGCCCTCATCATCTCCCGCCTCGACTAATGCAACCTCCTACTCTCTGGCCTTCCCTCTAGCACTCTGGCACCACTCCAATCCATCCTGCACTCTGCTGCACGACTAATACACTTGTCTCCCCGCTATTCCCCAGCCTCTCCTCTCTGCCAAGCCCTTCATTGACTTCCTATCGTTCAGAGGCTCCAGTTCAAAACCCTAACCATGACCTACAAAGCCATCCACAATCTGTCTCCTCCATACCTCTGTGACATGGTCTCCCGGTACATACCCACACGCAACCTTCGATCCTCTCAAGATCTCCTCCTCTACTCCCCTCTTATCTCTTCTTCCCACAACCGCATACAAAGCTTCTCCCGAGCCTCTCCCATACTCTGGAACTCTCTACCCCAACACATCAGACTCGCACCTACCATGGAAACCTTCAAAAAGAACCTGAAGACCCACCTCTTCCGACAAGCCTACAACCTGCAGTGATCATCAGTCTACTGAACCACCGCACGATCAGCTCTTCCCTCTCCTAGTGTATCCTCACCCATCCCTGTAGATTGTGAGCCCTCGCGGGCAGGGTCCTCTCTCCTTCTGTACTTGTGTGTGCCTTGTATTGCTCATGTTTACTGTACTTGTCTATATTTGCCCCTCTTCACATGTAAAGCGCCATGGAATAAATGGCGCTATAAAAATCTATAATAATAATAATAATAATAATAATAATAATATAGCTTTTTCTGCTTTCTGTGACATTTTAGTGGTATATAAGACTCCAAAGTATTGTTGAAAAATTTGTCTGGATTCAATTAGTCATCCATTTAGCATTTGGTGCTTTCTGTTACATTGCAGATGTATATAAGATTCCAAGAAAGCGTTGATAAATTTGTCTAAGTTCAGTTATACATATAGAATGACATGCTTTTTGTGATATTTCGGTGATATTTCAATGGTATCTAAGACAACAAAAAAGTGTTTAAAAATTTGTCTTAATTTGCTTAGTCATCCGTACAGTATTAGGAACTTTTTGTGACATTTTGGTGGTATATAAGACTATAAAAAGGAGTTGAATAATTTGTCTGGATTCAATTAGTCATCCATTTAGTATTTTGGTACTTTCTGATATTTCAATGGTATATAAGACAACAAAAAAATGTGGAAATATATGTTTGGATTCACTTAGTCATTCATTCTGTATTAGGTGCTTTCTGTAACATTTTGGTGGTATATAAGACTCAAAAAGCGTTGAAAAATTTGTTGGAATTCAATTATACATAAAGTATTAGGTGCTTTCTGTGACATTTCGGTGGTATACAAAACTACAAAGTGTTGAAAAATTGTCTGTAGTCAACTAGTCATCTATATAGCATTTTCTGCTTTCTGTGAAATTTTGGTGGTATATTAGACTCCAAAATAGTGTTGAAAAATTTGTCTGGATTCAATTAGTCATCCATATAGTATTTTGGTACTTTCTGTGGCATTTCAGTGGTATATAAGTTTTCAAGAAAGCGTTGATAAATTTGTCTAAATTTAATTAGTTATACTTATAGAATTATATGCTTTCTGTTATATTTCTGTGACATTTCGATGGTATCTAAGACAACAAAAAAGTGTTTAAAATTTGCCTGTATTCAATTAGTCATCCATTTAATGGTCAGTGCTTTCTGTTACATTTCAGTGGTTTATAAGACTACGAAAAATTTGGCTGGATTCAGTTAGTCATTCATGTAGTATTTAGAGATTTCTGTGACATTTCGGTGGTATATAAGACTACAAAACGCGTTTAAAAATGTTTCTGCATTTAATTAGTCATCCTTGACTAATTTTTTTATGAATTCAATTAGTCATTCATATAGTATTGAGTGCTTTATTTTAAATTTTGGTGGTACATAAGACTCCAAAAATGCTTTGAAAAATTTGTCTGTAATCAACTCGTGATTCTTATAGTATTTGGTGCGTTATGTTGCATTTCGGTGGTATATAAGACTCCAAGAAAGCATTGATAAATTTGTTTCAATTCAGTTATACATACAGTATAATGTGCTTTCTGTGATATTTCAGTGGTCTACAAGACTACCAAAAAAGTGTTGAAAATTTGTCTTAATTCACTTAGTCATACTTACAATATTAGGGACATTTTGTGACATTTTGGTGGTATGCAATACTACAAAAAAGAGTTGAATAATTGTCTAAATTCAAATAGTCATCCATACAGTATTATAGGCTTTCTTTGACATTTTAGTGGTACATAAGACTCCAAAAAATGTTAAAAAATTTGACTGTATTCAATTAGCCATCCTTATAGTATTTGGTGTTTCTGTGACATTTCGGTAGTATATAAGACTCCAAAAAACGATGAGAAATTTGGATTCAATTTGTCATACAAAGTATTAGTTGCTTTCTGTGACATTTCAGTGGTAAACAATAATAAAAAAAAAGTGTTGAAAAATGTGTCTGGATTCACTTATCATACATATACAGTGGGTATGGAAAGTATTCAGACCCTTTTAAATTTTTCACTCTTTGTTTCATTGCAGCCATTTTGTAAATTCAAAAAAGTTCATTGTTGTCTCATTCATGTACATTCTGCATCCCATCTTGACTGAAAAAAACATAAATGTACAGTACAGACCAAAAGTTTGGACACACCTTCTCTGTAAGGGTCTGCGGAATGCACCAAATATATGATGTAGAGAGGTGCGTTCGCAGCCCGGGGTCCACCGTGCAGGCGGAGCCTGCTGCTGGTAAAATGGCACAAGAAGCGAACTCTGTTATCCCGCAGAGTCGCCAAAATAAACGCCGTAATGCGCTGCGGCAATAAGTGCGAACTCTGCTATTCCACAGAGCCGCTAGAAGGAGTGCCGCAGCGCTATATGGTGATGTGTGCGAACTCACTAAACACAACTGAGTCGCAAAGTAAACACGCTAGGGCGCTGTCTAGCGTTGAAAGCGAACCCTGTTACGTCACAGAGCCGCTGAGAAAAAGTTCTGTGTCCTGTCAGGTACCCAGGTACACAGTTCATTGCTAAGCGAACATAGAACATGATCATGCGCTAATGTCCTCGCGGGAGTCACCCGCAATCTATGGCATCTGAACGCCAGGCCCTGAATACGGCAATCAATGAATACGGCAATCAAACTCCTCACCGGTTATGTCGGTAATCTAGGGCATCTAGGACACCGACCCTGACCAGCTAGCATACCAAACTCCTCACCGATTAAGTCAGTATTCTAAGGGCTTATTTCAGCCGGGGCCCTAACCACACACACGCATGACCACACTGGCGCAAAGCATATAATGGTTGATACTAGCGCATGGCGGCTCAGTATTGCCACCCTTTTATAATAACAGCTACAGGACCTGCCAGAAACAAGGACCAATGAAACTTGTTCCAGAACTCCAGAAGGGGAAACGCAGGACTTCGTCCAAAAGACGTCTGCTCCAGCACTGGCTATAATAGCAGATCCAGGAGAGGCAGCAGCAAGTCACTGCACAGTACTGGAATGGGCAAGACGCTGGGACGTACGTCTCTGCTGAGCAGGCTACACTGCGGCCGGAGATGAATGGGGAACTGCAGTGGGACTGGTTCGAGACTCCCCTTGTGCAGCAGCAGGAACTCGAACCCTAACATTGCCCCCCCCTTCTTTGGGCCTCGCTGCGCTCAAAGGCAATGATGAGCTGCAGAACCTGAACACGCTCAGCAGGCTCCATTGCTAGCAACTCCCTGTCCCCGATGGAATAATTCCTCTTCTCTGCTGAGCAGGCTCCACTGTGGCCGGAGATGAATGGGGGACTGCAGTGGGACTGGTTCGAGACTCCCCTTGTGCAGCAGCGGGAACTCGAACCCTAACATTCTCATTTAATGATTTTTCTGTATTTTCATGACTAAGAAAATTGTAGAATCACACTGAAGGCATCAAAACTATGAATTAACACATGTGGAATTATACATTACACTTTAAAAAAAAGTGTGAAACAACTGAAAATATGTCTTATATTCTAGGTTCCTCAAAGTAGCCACCTTTTGCTTTGATTACTGCTTTGCACACAGAAAAGGTGAACGTATGGACTCTACATGCCTGGTTCCCACCGTGAAGCATGGAGGAGGTGGTGTGATGGTGTGGGGGTGCTTTGCTGGTGACATTGTTGGGGATTTATTCAAAATTGAAGGCATACTGAAACAGCATGGCTACCACAGCATCTTGCAGCAGCATGCTATTCCATCCGGTTTGCGTATAGTTGGACCATCATTTATTTTTCAACAGGACAATGACCCCAAACTCACCTCAGGCTGTGTAAGGGCTACTTAACCAAGAAGGAGGACCTGCCAGAAACAAGGACCAATGAAACTTGTTCCAGAACTCCAGTAGTCACAGGACCTTCCTGGCAGACCAATAGGAGCTGCTAAAGTACCTGAGCATGTGACCCCTGATCTCCAATGAGTGATCTCACCCTGGGCATGCTCAGAAGGGGAAACGCAGGACTTCGTCCCAAAGACGTCTGCTCCAGCACTGGACCTACGTCTCTGCTGAGCAGGCTACACTGCGGCCGGAGATGAATGGGGAACTGCAGTGGGACTGGTTCGAGACTCCCCTTGTGCAGCAGCAGGAACTCGAACCCTAACATTGCCCCCCCTTCTTTGGGCCTCGCTGCGCTCAAAGGCAATGATGAGCTGCAGAACCTGAACACGCTCAGCAGGCTCCCATGACCTATTCTCAGGCCCATAACCCCTCCAATCCACCAAACAAAACTTTTTGCCACGTACCACCTTGCACCCAGAATAGCATTCACCTCATAATCGTCCGTAGACGAACCCGATATCCTGGCAGATGACTCGGAAAACCAGGACAAGTATACGGGTTTCAGGAGGGAGACAAGGAATGTGTCGGTGATACCCAGGCATGGCGGAAGGGCTAACCGGTAGGCCACAGGATTGACCTGTTCAAGGACCTTGAAGGGACCCAAGAAGCGAGGTGCGAACTTAGTGAACTCTACAAGCAGCCTGATGTTACGGGCGGAGAGCCACACTAAATCGCCAGGGGCAAAAGTAGGAGCAGGGCGCCGATGTGCGTCTGCGGATGACCTCATTCTCTCCTTGGAGGCCTGAATGGCATCCTGAGTGCGGTCCCAAATGTCCCGTGCTTCCACAGCCCAGTCTGCCACCCTGGAGTCGGCGGCAGACACGGGCATAGGTACAGGAACCCGCGGGTGCTGACCGTAATTAAGGAGAAATGGGGTTTGTCCAGTGGAATCAGCCACAGCGTTGTTTAATGCAAACTCCGCCCACGGTAACAAGGATGCCCAGTCATCCTGCCTAGCTGAAACAAAATGTCGAAGATATGTGACCAAGGTCTGGTTGGCCCTCTCTACCAACCCATTTGTCTCAGGATGATAAGCAGAAGAGAGATTTAACTCAACACTGAGAAGGCGACAAAGCTCTCTCCAGAACCGAGACGCAAACTGGGGACCCCGATCGCTGACAATTTTGTCCGGCATACCGTGTAAGCGGAAGATATGTTTGAAAAACAGTGTCGCCAAGGCCCGTGCAGAAGGTAACCGGGGTAGCGGCACCAAGTGCACCATTTTAGAGAAGTGATCGGTGATAACCCATATGATGGTACACCCACGAGATTTGGGCAAGCCTACCACAAAGTCCATCCCGACCATTTCCCAAGGCCTGTCTGCCACCGGCAATGGGTAAAGTAACCCAGCTGGCCGTTGACGAGGGGACTTATTTTTGGCACAGGAGACACATGCCCGAATATAATCTCCAACATCCCGGACCATATGCGGCCACCAGTATGTCCTCGCGAGTAGCTCAGATGTCCTTTTTTTCCCAAAATGTCCACCCACCCTGGATGAATGGGCCCAAGAGAGAACCTCCGGTCACAAATTAGATGGTACAAAGGTCTTGCCCGTAGAGACAGACTCTATCGAGACCGGAGCTACAGTTCTCAGGCTCTCAGAGGGGACAATAAGCCGTGGCTCCCCCTCCTCCTCAGAAGAAGACACAACGGAGAGAGAGAGAGCGTCAGCCCGAATGTTCTTCTCTCCCGACAGAAAATGGAGGGTGAAGTGAAAGCGGGAGAAAAACAAGGACCATCTGGCCTGACGGGAATTTAGCCGCTGGGCAGTCTGTAAATACACCAGATTTTTGTGATCCGTGAAGACTTGGAAGCGAAAGCGAGCCCCCTCCAACAGATGTCTCCACTCCGAGAAGGCCAACTTCATTGCTAGCAACTCCCTGTCCCCGATGGAATAATTCCTCTCCGCTGGTGTGAAGGTCTTGGAGAAAAAGAAGCATGGATGCTTCCGACCTTGAGCATCCTTTTGGAAGAGGACTGCTCCAGAACCAACGGACGAGGCATCCACCTTCAATATAAATGGCTTATCAACATCGGGGCGATGTAGGATGGGAGCGCTAGCAGAATGGGACTTAATAGAAGTGAAGGCCTTGGAGACCTCTTCAGACCACAATTTGGGATTTGCTCCCTTTTTGGTGAGGGCAACCACGGGAGCTATCAAAGTTGAGAAGTGAGGGATAAACTGGGGTAGTAATTAATGAACCCCATAAAGCGCTGCACCGCCTTCAGAGAATGGGGTTCTTGCCAGTCCATCACCGCCTGTAGTTTGGCAGGATCCATAGCCAATCCCTGGGCGGAGATGATATAGCCCAGGAAAGGTAAGAACTCCTGCTCAAACACACATTTCTCCAACTTTGCATAGAGGGAATTTGCCCATAAGAGGTCGAAGACTCTGCAGACATCTCTCCGGTGGGAGTCAATATCTGGGGTAAAGATGAGAATATCATCCAGATAGACTACGACTGAGGTGGAGAGCATATCCCAGAAGATGTCATTAACAAAGTCTTGGAAGACGGCTGGGGCATTACAGAGCCCGAAGGGCATCACCAGATATTCATAGTGCCCGTCCTTGGTATTAAAAGCCGTCTTCCATTCGTCCCCCTCACGGATGCGAATCAGGTTATAAGCACCCCGCAGATCTAATTTCGTAAATACCCTTGCCCCCCATAGCCTATCAAATAGCTCAGAAATCAGGGGCAATGGGTATTTATTCTTAACGGTGATGGCATTAAGACCCCTGTAATCGATGCATGGACATAATTCTCCGTTCTTCTTCTGCACGAAGAAGAACCCCGCCCCTGCAGGTGACACTGACTTCCTAATGAATCCTCTTGCCAGGTTCTCCTGAATATATTGGGACATAGCCTCCATCTCCGGGAGAGAATGGGGATAGACCCGTCCATGAGGAGGTTCTGCTCCAGGCAAGAGGTCAATAGGACAGTCATAAGGACGGTGAGGTGGAAGGACTTATGCAGCCTTTTTGGAGAATACGTCTGCATATGACCAATAGTATTTAGGAAGTGAAGTAAGATCTGCGGGCATCTCTGTAGTGGCCACCTGAATGCATTCTCTCATACATCTGCCTTTACATGACTCACCCCAACCCAATATCCTCCCAGAGTTCCACTCAATGTGTGGGGAGTGGAAACGGAGCCAGGGCATCCCTAACAAAATCTCGTCTATTCCCTCGGGAATGACCAGAAGTGAGATAATCTCCTGATGGGAAGGGGACATTGACAACGTGAAAGGGATGGTCTGATGTGTGATTGGTGAAGGCAGTGTCAACCCATTCACTACTCGAACAGTCACGGGTTTGGCGAGCATCACCAGAGGTATAGAGTGGCGGAGAGCGAAGGTAGAAGACATGAAATTTCCTTCGGCTCCAGAATCCACACAAAGCGTGACTGTTAAAGTGGATGAGCCAAAATTGATTGTCCCCCTAAAGGACAACTTGGAGGCGTGTACTGCTGTGTCTAGTGAACCCCCCAATGGTTACTAGACGCGGTCGTTTCCCGACCGCCGAGGACATTTATTAGCATAATGCCCTATTTGTTGGCAAGCATTACAAGTCACAGATACTCGAGCGGCCCGAGACTTAGGTCTCGCTCGAGAAATCTCCATGGCCTCAGGGGAATCGGACGCCTGAATGGAAGATTCAAGAGGTCTGGCGAAGGTGGGCGCCAGACGGAACCTCTGCATACACTGGCCCGCTCCAACCTCCGCTTGTTAAAACGGAGGTCGATGCGGGTAGATATGGTAATGAGCTCCTCCAGTGAGGCAGGAATCTCCCTGGTGGACAAGGCGTCCTTCACATGGTCTGCCAGTCCCCTCCAGTACACGGGTATAAGGACTTTATCTGGCCAGTCCAGCTCAGAGACCAGAGTCCGAAATTGGACGGCAAACTGGCTGACCATGGATGAACCCTGGGTGATAGCCAACAGTTGAAGAGCTGTATCGTGGGTGACGCGAGGTCCTAAAAAGACCTGTTTCAGAGTGTCCAAGAAGAGAGGAGCACTCTGCACCACACGATCATCGCGCTCCCACAACGCCGTGGCCACTCCAACGCCCTGCCCAACAAAAGGGATATGATAAAACCCACTTTTGCCCGCTCCGTGGGAAAATGTGCAGCCAGAAGCTCTAGATGTATGGAGCACTGACTGACGAAACCCCGACATTATTTACTGTCGCCGGTAAACTTGTCTGGAAGTGGGAGGTGGGAAATAGTCGGAGCAGGGATGGCAGAGGACAAACTGGCGGCGGCCACACTAGCAGCCTGAACCGCGACTGCGGTAACATCCACAGATGAGGTTGTGCGCTCTAGAGTCGCCAACCTACCCTCCACCTGCTGGATATACCGCTGCAGATGCTGGTCGTCCGCCATTTTACCAGCCAGACCCTGGCGCTAGTATTATGTAAGGGTCTGCGGAACGCACCAAATATTTGATGTAGAGAGGTGCGTTCGCAGCCCGGGTCCACCGTGCAGGCGGAGCCTGCTGCTGGTAAAATGGCGCAAGAAGCGAACTCTGTTATCCCGCAGAGTCGCCAAAATAAACGCCGTAACGCGCTGTGGCAATAAGTGCGAACTCTGTTATTCCACAGAGCCGCTAGAAGGAGTGCCGCAGCGCTAATATGGTGATGTGTGCGAACTCACTAAACACAACTGAGTCGCAAAGTAAACACGCTAGGGCGCTGTCTAGCGTTGAAAGCGAACCCTGTTACGTCACAGAGCCGCTGAGAAAAAGTTCTGTGTCCTATCAGGCACCCAGGTACACACTTAAGTGCTAAGCGAACATAGAACGTGATCATGCGCTAAGTTCCTCGTGGGAGTCACCCGCAATCTATGGCGTCTGAACGCCAGGCCCTGAATACGGCAGTCAAACTCCTCACCGGTTATGCCGGTAATTTAGGGCATCTTGGACACCGACCCTGACCAGCTTGCATACGAAACTCCTCACCGATTAATTCGGTATTCTAGGGGCTTATTTCAGCTGGGGCCCTAACCACACACACGCATGACTTTTTTTTTTTTTTTTTCCCTCAGATGGGAAGTTCCACAGTCAGATAACCAAAACTATAAGGAACTCGACTCCCAAACAGCGTGTACACTTACATAATGCAGCAGCTATTCCCATCATCATCGAAAACCAACTTTATTTACAAGCACAAAAAAACACAAAACTAAGACACATTAACAAGATGTTTCCACTTTTTAACTTTCCAAATTCCCTCTGCGTCCTCCTCCCCCTCTTTCTCTTATCACACACAAAACAAAAGTACAATTTTCCCAAAACAATTTTTAAACAATTTTTAACCTCAATCTCCTTCCTCTTAAACACATACACGTTCCTCACATCCCACAACACCTCTTTTATACATGCAAGCATCAACCACAACACTCTCTCCTTTTCTCCACACATACCCAACCCAAACATAAATAACTCAAACGTCAAAAAATTCACATCACACAACTCCTTACACAACGGCCCAAACCTGAAATCACATTTCTAGCATACTGACAATTCCAAAACAAATGCACCACACTCTCTCTCCCACCACATCCCCTCCTCGGACACATCTCACTCCTCACTAAACCCCGGTTTCTCTGGAAGTCTTTCACCGGTAACACCTCATGCAATGACTGCCACACAATCTCGCTCTGTCTATTTGTCATACCATCCATACGTACCTTCTTCCATACCTTCTGCACATCACTTCCTCTCACCATATAGATACCACATTCCATCTCTCTACACTCAATCATCCTATATACCGCTTTCTTCTTCTCTAACAACCTCACATCCACATCACACAGTTCATACTTCACCAAAAATTTGTAAACCCACACATACCACACAGGCACCTCAAAAGCCACTGGGCACCTTAGATCCCTTTCCCGCCACTTCAAACGGAACAGAAAACTTCCAAACAAATACCTGCACATACATGCACACTTCCCATCCATCCTAATCACACCCAATACAAACACCATAATATTCACGCCAAAAAATACATTCAAATTTGGGAATCCCAGCCCCCCCTTATCCATTCTCTTCATCACAACCTCTCTCCTTGCACGCTCCATACTTGAACGCCAAAAAAATACAAACAAAACCCTATTTAATCTTCTAACACACATATAACCTGGTGGAAAAACCACCGCAACATGCAAAAAAATTGGTAACACCACACTCTTAATAACTAAAATTTTACCAAAAAACGTCAAATCTCTCATTTTCCAAAAATTTAACTTGCGCTCCACTCTCTCTCTCACATCCACCCAACTTTCCTCTCCATCCAACTTCTCTGAAAATTTCACACCCAGCACCTTTATCGGTCCACTCACCACATTCACCCCAATATCATTGCTCAGAGTCCTCCCACCAAAAATCTTACATTCAGTCTTCTCCCAATTCACTTTAAACGCAGACGCTCCACAAAAAACGGATACCAACAACTTCACACGACGCACCGAACACTCTGAATCACACAAAACACACACATCATCCATGTAACCATTCACCTTCCACTCCCTCACCCCCGCCCCCGGCACTTGCACACCCCGAATCACCTTATCTTTCCTCAACATACACAACAACGGCTCAATCGCGCAAATGAACACAACAGGGGACAATGGGCACCCCTGCCGTACACCGGAAAACACATTCACTCTCCTCCCTACATTCCCATTCAACAAAACACAACTATAAATATTTTTATACAAACTTCTCACTCTCTCAACAAACTCAGCCGGAAAACCCATCTTCACCAACACTCTAAACAGAAAACCATGCGCCAACCTATCATACGCCTTCTCAAAATCCAAACTCAACACATACACCCCCTTCTTACGGTTCAAACAGTCCCACAAACAATCTCTCAGCATACACACACCCTCATGTAACCGCCTTCCAGGCACCGAACAACACTGCTCCTCACCCACCACACTCCCAACCACATCACGCATCCTATTTGCCAAAAGCTTCGCATAGATTTTATAATCACAATTAAGCAACGTGATCGGCCTCCAGTTTTTTAGATTTTTCAAATCACCTTTTTTTGGCAACAGCACAACCACTCCTGCACGCATACCATTCGCCACCTCTGCATTCGCCCACATATACTTACATACATCAACAAAATCCTTCCCAATCACATCCCACATCACACGATAAAATTCCACCGGGAGACCATCATCCCCCGGCGTTTTATTCAGCGCCATGCTACACACCACCTTCCATATTTCTTCACTCGTCACCTCCCCCATCAAACTCTCCCTTTCTGTCCCATTCAATCTATTTTCCAAAACACTCAGCACATCACTCTCCAAACCTTCATCCCTCCATTTCACTGCATACAAATCATCATAAAACTTTGCCACTTCCTCACATAAGTCCGCACCACTCACTTCATTTCCATCCACTCCATTCAAAACACTCATGCTCTGTCTTTTTCCAAAAACTTTCTTGAAAAAAAACCGCGAACACTTCTCATTCTTTTCCAAGTTCTCTATTTTAGCCCTATACACAATACTCCTCCCTCTCTCTCTCAAAAACTCATTCACTTCTTTTTTCACTCTCAACAAATCTTCACTCACATCCATCCCCCCTCTCTTAGCTTATATAACACACTCAATCTTGCATTCAACCCAGCAAACCTTTCTCTCTTAGCAGCTGCACACTTGTAACCAAGTTTTTTAAAAAAAACCTTGGTTTTCCATTTAACCCAATCCCACCATTCACACACATTACTGAATTCACTTCTGCTCTCACACCACTCCTTATAATGTCTCTCATACTCCTCTCTCACCTCCACCCCATCCAGTAAACTCACATTCAGCTTCCATATACCTTTCCCAGTTACCTCCTCAGTATGCACATCCACTTCACACTTCATACACACATGATCTGAAAACGGCACACTCTCCTGTGCATAACTAACAGCAATCAAGTTTTTGAAACAAAACAATAGTCCAGTCTAGACGCCACCCTCCCACTCTCAGAAAAAAATGTATTTAACAATGGAGTTACTTTACACTCCCTCTGCATATCCCTCAAACCAAAATCACTCACCATGTCCATTAACTCTTTCCTTGACACATCCACATTCACCTTTCCCACATCAACATTCATATCACCCACAATCACAACAGGCACTCTACCTGGAATAAAAAACTTAATTTTTTCAAATAAAACTTTACGCTCCTGTTTTTTCACAGGAGCATACACATTAATAACACTAAAACGAATATTTCTAAACTCAAAATTTGCTAACACGCATCTCCCAACCTCAATCACCATATAGTCACACAAACTCACATTACGCCCCTTCACCAAAAAACCAACACCGTCATTTCTATTACATGCACTCCCTGACCACATAGACGCACCATGAGGCCATTCACTCCCCTTCACACCATCCACAATCCCACACTCCTGTAAACAAAAATTTCCGCATTTTGCGCTGCAAAAAACTCAAAAATGGCCGCACGCCGCAACTTATTTTTAAAAACCCTCACATTTTGAGATATAATTCTAACACCCATACTAAACACAAACCAAAAGGCTTAAAAAAAACACTTGTCCAAAAAAGCCAAAAAAGGAAAAAAAAATACAAAAACAACCTACAGATATAACTTGACACACATTACATAAAACACACAAAAAAAAAAGATAGCCATTGCTTAAAGAGCAAAGCTATGTACACAAAAAAAACCTACCTGGCTACTGGAAAAGTAAAACGTACTTAACCAGTACCGCCAGTGTCCTCCTCCACCATTTGTGCCGAGCAGCCTTCCGAGCCGCTGGCCTCCATATACTCCTCCACCCGTGCCTTTTTCTGCCCAGTCTTCCTCTGGGCCATTCCTTCTTCCACCACCTCAATGTCTCTGTTTTCCCCACCACCCTCCCTGTGACACTTTAACCCTCCTGAGTCCTCTTCCGAGGAGAAGGCACCAATATTTCTCGGATCAGACTCATGAACTAAAACCTCAGCCTCCTCCTCTGCCACAGATATATCGAAATCCATCAGGCATTCTGACCATGATTCAGCAACTGGGACTTCTTTTTTTACTTCTTTTTTAGGCCATGAACGCTCCTCTCGCCTTATGGCCTTCCAAAATTCCTTGTCCTCCTTTTCCTCCTGTTGCTTCTCCTTCCTTCTCTCAGCCTCCTTGTCCTCCTGCCGCTTTTCCCTCCGTCTCTCGGCAGGAGTGGGTGGTGCCCTCACAACGCTTTGCAGCGCGGCGACTTCGCCTTCCCTCCGCTTCTTCTCCTTCTCCCGCCTCTTAACCTCCTCCTCTCTCTTCCTTTCTTCCTCCCGCCTCCGCTCCTCCTCACGTCTCTTTCTTTCCTCCTCCTCTCTAGTTGACCTCCTCGGCACACCAAACGGGCAGTCTCTATACATGTGCTCTGAACTGCCACACCTGTCACATTCACGAGGCATCGGACACCTAGCCGCCACATGACCCTCTTGCTTGCAATTACGGCAAACCAACTCCTTGCTACACATGTTTAGCAGGTGCCCGAACTGAAAGCACTTCCTGCAGTATAGTGGCTGCCCTGGGTATGACAGGAAGCCCCTATGACCCGCCACTGAAAAGTTCGCTGGTGGGTGGGTGAAACCTCCCAAACAACCTGGGTCCGTCTTCAATTTCACCCGAAACACATACTTGCAGTTGAAAATGCCCAAGACATTTTTCTGCTTCTCCCCTCCCTTCACGTATTCACAGTACCGCTCCAGGAACTGCTCCAGTAGTGCTACTTCTGTATAGGGGTTGTACACAGTCACAGTCACCACTTTTTCCATGAGCCCAAACAGGGGCTCCACCCGCACTCCCTCCAGGCATGGATCACCTTCATTACTTCTGAGCCATTCAAAGACGGTCAAACAGCATCCCTCATTCACAAAGGTTACATCATATGTACCTTGACTCCGGAATTCATTGACGCTGTAGATATCCTGATGATGGGCTCCAGCCTTTCCCTCCAACAGGTCACGAACGACGTACACCAGGTTGTTTTTCTCACCACCTTCCACCACCACACGGATCGTATTCTTAATGAACATCCTCAGTCCAGACTGCCAGTACGGATACCGCAGTAGAAAATCAGCAGCACGCTGCCAGCAAAGCCCCTGGATCACTCCAGGAAAACTCGCACCCTCTGACCGCGACACACGATCGCAGCCAAAAGGCCGAGATCACACTGGCGCATAGCATACAATGGTTGATATTAGCACATGGCGGCTCAGCATTGCCACCCTTTTATAACAGCTACAGGACCTGCCAGAAACAAGGACCAATGAAACTTGTTCCAGAACTCCAGTAGTCACAGGACCTTCCTGGCAGACCAATAGGAGCTGCTGAAGTACCTGAGCATGTGACCCCTGATCTCCAATGACAGATCTCACCCTGGGCATGCTCAGAAGGGGAAACGCAGGACTTCGTCCCAAAGACATCTGCTCCAGCACTGGCTATAATAGCAGATCCAGTAGAGGCAGCAGCAAGTCACTGCACAGTATTGGAATGGGCAAGATGCTGGGACCTATGTCTCTGCTGAGCAGGCTCCACTGCAGCCAGAGATGAATGGGGGACCGCAGTGGGACTGGTTCAAGACTCCCCTTGGGCAGCAGCGGGAACTCGAACCCTAACATTCTCATTCAATGATTTTTCTGTATTTTCATGACTATGAAAATTGTAGAATCACACTGAAGGCATCAAAACTATGAATTAACACATGTGGAATTATACATTACAACTGATAATATGTCTTATATTCTAGTTTCTTCAAAGTAGCCACCTTTTGCTTTGATTACTGCTTTGCACACAGAAAAGGTGAACATATGGACTCTACATGCCTGGTTCCCACCGTGAAGCATGGAGGAGGTGGTGTGATGGTGTGGGGGTGCTTTGCTGGTGACATTGTTGGGTATTTATTCAAAATTAAAGGCATACTGAACCAGCATGGCTACCACAGCATCTTGCAGCAGCATGCTATTCCATCCGGTTTGCGTATAGTTGGACCATCATTTATTTTTCAATAGGACAATGACCCCAAACATACCTCCAGGCTGTGTAAGGGCTATTTGACCAAGAAGGAGAGTGTTGGGGTGCTACGCCAGATGACCTGGCCTCCACAGTCACCAGACCTGAACCCAATCGAGTTGGTTTGGGGTGAGCTGGACCGCTCACCGCTTCAATTTTGAATAAATCCCCAACAGTGTCACCAGCAAAGCACCCCCACACCATCACACCACCTCCTCCATGCTTCACGGTGGGAACTAGGCATGTAAAGTCCATCGGTTCACCTTTTCTGCGTGCAAAGCAGTAATCAAAGCAAAAGGTGGATACTTTGAAGAACCTAGAATATAAGACATATTTTCAGTTGTTTCACACTTTTCTGTAAAGTGTGATGTATAATTTCACATGTGTTAATTCATAGTTTTGATGCCTTCAGTGTGATTCTACAAATTTCATAGTCATGAAATTACAGAAAAATGTTTGAATGAGAAGGTGTGTCCAAACTTTTGGTCTGTACTGTAGAAATTTTTGCAAATTTATTAAAAAAGAAAAACTGAAATATCACATGGTCATAAGTATTCAGACCCTTTGCTCAGTATTGAGTAAAAGAACCCTTTTGAGCTAGTACAGCCATGAGTCTTCTTGGGAATGATGCAACAAGTTTTACTCACCTGGATTTGGGAATCCTCTGCCATTCTTCCTTGCAGATCCTCTCCAGTTCCGTCAGGTTGGATGGTGAACGTTGGTGGACAGACATTTTCAGGTCTCTCCAGAGATGCTTAATTGGGTTTAGGTCAGGGCTCTGGCTGTGCCAGTCAAGAATGGTCACAGAGTTACTCTGAAGCCACTCCGTTGTTATTTTAGCTGGGTGCTTAGGGTCATTGTCTTGTTGGAAGGTGAACCTTCGGCCAAGTCAGAGGTCCAGAGCACTCTGGAAGAGGTTTTCATCCAGCATATCTCTGTACTTGTTCACATTCATGTTTCCTTCAATTGCAACCAGTCTTCCTGTCCATGCAACTGAAAACACCCCTAAAGCATGATGCTGCCACTACCATGTTTCACTGTTGGGATTGTATTGGGCAGGTGATGAGCAGTGCCTGGTTTTCTCCATACATGCCGCTTAGAATTATCACCAAAAAGTGCTATCTTTGTGTCATCAGACCAGAGAATCTTATTTCTCATAGTCTGGGAGTCCTTCATGTGTTTTTTTTAGCAAACTCTATGCTGGCATTCATATGTCTAGCACTGAGGAGAGGTTTCTGCTGGGCCAATCTGCCCAAAAGGCCTGACTGCTGGAGTGCTACAGTGACAGTTGACTTTGTGGAACTTTCTCCCATCTCCCTACTGCATCTGTGGATCTCAGCCACAGTGATCTTGGGGTTCTTCTTTACCTCTCTCACCAAGGCTCTTCTCCCACAATTGCTCAGTTTGGGTGGACGGCCAGGTCTAGGAAGACTTCTGATGGTCCCAAACTTCTTCCATTTAAGGATTATGGAGGCCACTGTGCTCTTAGGAGCCTTGAGTACTGCAGAAATTATTTTGTAACCTTGGTCAGATGTGTGCCTTGCCAGAATAATGTCTCTAAACTCCTTGGCCAGTTCATTTGACCTCATGATTCTCATTTGGTCTGACATGCACTGTGAGCTGTGAGGTCTTATATATACAGGTATGTGCTTTTACAAATCAAGTCCTATCAATTTAATAAAACACAGATGGACTCTAGTGAAGGAGTAGAACCATCTCAAGGAGGATCACAAGGAAATGGACAGCATTTGACTTAAATATGTGTTTGAGCAAAGGGTCTGAATACTTATGACCATGTTACATTTCAGTTTTTCTTTTTTAATAAATTTGCAAAAATTTCTACATTTCTGTTTTTTTTTCAATCAAGATGGGGTGCAGAGTGTACCAAATGGCTGCAATGAAACAAAAAGTGAAAAACTTAAAGGGGTCTGAATACTTTCCGTTCCCATTGTATATATGTAGCAGCACAGTCCTATTGTTTTGGGTGTAAAATTGCCACAATCAACCAGGTGAAAGCCTTCAAATATAGAATGGAAGCAGTGCTCCAATGGAAATACGTGAAAAAGGTGGGACTCTGTTCACCGAGATTAGATGAGTGATTAAAGTTGACCTTTTTCACTTATTTCCACTGGAGCGCTGCTGCCACTCTATTATAGACATATATATAGACACACTTGCTCTGTGTTTAGCCATTAGATGTAAATGTGAATTTTTATTAGCTGATATGGGTAACTTTTTTTCTGGCTCCACACACACAGTATAAACTGTAAGTGTATATACCTTATTTTTCAGATTATAGAGACACATCTTTTTTACCCAAAATTTTTGGGGAAGTGGTGGTGCACCTTATAATTCGAATGTACAGTCATGGCCAAAAGTTTTGAGAATGACACAAATATTAATTTTTACAAAGTCTACTGCTTCACTTTTTCTAATGGCAATTTGCATATATTCCAGAATGTTATAAAGAGTGATCAGCTTAACAGCAATTACTTGCAAAGTCAATATTTGGCTAGAAAATGAACTTTATCCCCCAAAACACATTTCAACATCATTGCAGCCCTGCCTTAAAAGGACCAGCTAACCTTTTTTCAGTGATTGCTCCATTAACACAGGTGTGGGTGTTGATGAGGACATGGCTGGAGATCAATCTGTCATGATTAAGTAAGAATGACACCACTGGACACTTTAAAAGGAGGCTGGTGCTTGGCATCATTGTTTCTCTTCTGTTAACCATGGTAATCTCTAAAGAAACACGTGCAGTCATCATTGCAATGCACAAAAATGGCCTAACAGGGAAGAGTATCGCAGCTAGAAAGATTGCACCTCAGTCAACAATCTATCGCATCATCAAGAACTTCAAGGAGAGAGGTTCCATTGTTGCCAAAAAGGCTCCAGGGCGCCCAAGAAAGACCAGCAAGCGCCAGGACCGTCTCTTAAAAGTGTTTCAGCTGCGGGATCGGGCTACCAGCAGTGCAGACCTTGCTCAGGAATGGCAGCAGGCAGGTGTGAGTGCATCTGCATGCACTGTGAGGCGGAGACTCTTGGAGCAAGGCCTGGTCTCAAGGAGGGCAGCAAAGAAGCCACTTCTCTCCAGAAAAAACATCATGGACAGACTGATATTCTGCAAAAGGTACAGGCAATGGACTGCTGAGGACTGAGGTAAAGTTATTTTCTCTGACGACTCCCCTTTTCGATTGTTTGGGACATCAGGAAAACGCCTCATTCGTAGAAGACAAGGTGAGCGCTACCACCTGTCTTGTCTCATGCCAACTGTTAAGCATCCTGAAACCATTCATGTGTGGGGTTGCTTCTCAGCCAAGGGAATCGGCTCTCTCACAGTCTTGCCTAAAATCACAGCCATGAATAAAGAATGGTACCAGAATGTCCTCCAAGAGCAACTTCTCCCAACCCTCCAAGAGCAGTTTGGCGATCAACAATGCCTTTTCCAGCATGATGGAGTGCCTTGCCATAAAGCAAAGGTGATAACTAAATGGCTCAGGGAACAAAACATAGAGATTTTGGGTCCATGGCCTGGAAACTCCCCAGATCTTAATCCCATTGAGAACTTGTGGTCAATCATCAAGAGACGGGTGGACAAACAAAAACCTAAAAATTCTGACAAAATGAAAGCATTGATTGTGCAAGAATGGACTGCTATCAGTCAGGATGTGGTCCAGAAGTTGATTGAGAGCATGCCAGGGAGAATTGCAGAGGTCCTGAAGAAGAAGGGTCAACACTACAAATATTGACTTGCTGCATGAACTCATTCTAACTGTCAATATAAGCTTTTGTTACTCATATGTTTGCAATTATATTTCTGTCTGTGATAAAAACATCTGTCAAACACACATAAAAACCAGAGGGCAGCAGATCATGTGAAAATATAAAAATTTGTGTCATTCTCAAAACTTTTGGCCATGACTGTAGCTTACCTGGTGGAGCAGGGTCCAAGGAGGCAGGAACACTGCTGCAGGAAGCTGGCGGCTGTTGTGACAAGAGTGGGGTAATGCTGAGGGTCCCAAGCTGGGAGGAGGGGTTGTTTGGCGCTGCGAGGATGCGGCGGGCCCCAGGCTTTCAAAAAATTTTGCCGTAGCCCCCACACTTCCATGGTTTTCAATGTGTTCTACTTTGGGAAAATGGCCTCCAGAGGCAGCACATGCACAGATTGAGATCTTGGCATTGAGATCTCAATTTGCACATGCGCCGCCTCCTATCATTGAGTAACTGAATAGATTAAAGGTACATCATTTCATGTGTCTGTTTTAATATATTTTTGCACTTATCATAGGAAAATTCTAGAAAATCCTATGCAATTTATGAATACATTGACAAATGGGGATACCCAGATGGGGGGTAGGTGTCCGTATGCAAAATGGCACTGTCCAATCACAGCTGACAGGACTACAATGTGTAGGGATACATCCGTTGGACAAATCAGAAACACACACACAATTCATAATAACTGCAAGGTAATAATGAGAATGATATTTAAAGGTAATTGGCTCAATCCATAGCAAAGCAAATTTGAGTGGATTTTCCTGATATTCAGATATTTCTTAGCTTTAAGTGAGTTCAATTTGTGATTCGATTCACCCAGATTTAAAAAATAAAAATGCCCAGCACCAATCCACACACTGCTGAAGAGTCACAGAGCAGGGTAACGACAAGCATGACCAGGCAGGCTTCTCCGCAATGCAATGCAGGTACAACATTCGAAGGTCTCCAAGAGCAGCCAACCATGGGGGGACTAACTAAGGCATCATTCACAAGTCAGTGAAAAAATGGTATAATTGTCATCAGTGTTATACATCAGTGTGTCAACAGTGTGTCCGTTTTTACCATCAATGCATCCTCAGTTTGTCCGTTCATTTTTAGCATCAGTGCATGGTCCGTGTGTCTGTTTTTACCATCAGTGTATATGCGTATGTCCATTTTTACCATCACTGTGTCATCCGTGTTCTTTGAGTATGGAGAGAGACAGAAATAAATTGAGAATCTTCTCCTATATGTCTCAATGTTAAACATGTACAGCACATGGATGGCTGGCACACGGATACTATACATGTGCTGTACGTGTTTTTCACGAACCCATAGACTTGTATTGGCCCATTTCATTCATGCTGGTGCTGCAAAAATGGACCTGTCTCCGTGTCTTTTACACAGACACACGGTCCATGAAAAACAAGGACATGTGAGCAGCATCATATGTTATATAAAAATATTTTTTGTAAATAAATTTATCTATTAGCTATTTATCTATATATTTGTTTGTGTGTCTGTTAACTACAGATAGCAAACCAGGCAGTTTCTATCTGTTTCCTATAGTATATTCTGTATGGTATATATTATTTTTCAGGCATTTTTTCCTATATAACTGCATTTTTTCTAATATCCAGGGTTGAAAGAGGCTGTACTGAATCTCAAAGTAGAAAAAGAGAAAAAAGCTGCAGAACTAAATATAAATCCATCAGTTTCCTGTCGCTCCACCATATTCTTCGGTGTGGAGGAGCCGCTTAGTGTACAGTGAGATTAAGGGGTTGTAATACAAATGGTAATAAAGCTACTGTCAGTACTGTGCAAACAAATCAAAATTCAGGACTCACAAGAAAGCTGGCTCCGGCTTTTCAGAAATATGGCTCTGCATGTAAATGGAACATCTAGATGCTGGCATGAACAGAGGCTGGAGAATATGATCCGAAATGTATTCACAACATGAGCACATCTGTCTGTTCCTTTCGCTGGTTTAGACTCTGTTCCTGCTGCATCACTTTTCTGAATGCCATTAGATACAGTACATTGGAAGTTTTTACAGCTAATTTAAGCATTGTAGGCAAGCAAGGATTTAGAGCAGAGAGATTTTCTGCTTTTGAGAGAAACGCTATAGGACACACTGGCTCATTTTCATCTACGCACCATCCAATGCTGCTACTGCAGAACGCTCTTTAAATTAGACCCATAGAGACATACTGTACAATTTGTACGAGCCGACTGACTGCCAATGAGCTGCTAATGTGGACATTTTTTCTGCCTTTCTCTCTATCCATACCATCTTTTCTGCTCTGTGACTAAAGTCTCTCAACGCTAAGCAATTAACTTACATTTTAATGATGATCAGGTAAATGATTTCCATTCTTCTGCATTGATGGGCCGTGACCTTCCCAAGTAACCCACCACATAGGGGACACCTTAGATTGTCACTTTCTAAATCATATAGTCTTCTGACCACTTTACATTGATTTGTCAGAGCTTGTGGGATGAATACTTAAATGTTTAAATAGGGTCAAAGGAGCATCAATTCTCTTTTAGTGACTCACAGCCAATGCAATTGCTCTTCATCAGATATCTATTAGATTTAGGCCTTTCCGAGAGACAGATGGTGGATACACATGTTCGCAGCTTAATGCAGTGGTCACTTATTATGACAGATTTTTGGGCGTACAGAGAGTATATGCATAGAAAGAAATCAATGTTAAAAGGAAACATTAAAAAAAAGAAACTGATACTTATAGGAACAACTGTTATTGATTAACTGCGGCTTTACTTACCCTCAGCTTTCTTGTATGTTAGACACAAGCATATGGACTCTCATTAGTAGAGCGGCCTCTGAAAGCAGACCATGAACTTTATGTGTGTAGGTGGTAAAGGGAAAATAGAAGCATTGAGAAATGAACTTATCAGGACACAAAAACTGTTTTTACTTCTTTCACTTTTTTACTTATTTCAAGGATTGCTCGTCTGGACTGTTTCCATAAAAACTGAAAAGGTTAAATAAGAAAGTTACGTTAAACATTGTTTTTAATAATTTTATGTTAAACATTTATAAACCTATAGAAAAATCTGCTGCAAATACTGATATGTTGGCAGGAAAAACGAAGCATAAAATACATGCACTTTTGATGCGTTTTTGATGAGTTTTCGGCATGCATTTTTTAATGCGTTTTTACTTTTCATCATTATGCGTGAAATCTGAAGCAAAATTTCTGAAATAATTGACATACTGCAGATTTAATACTGATGCGAAACTCCAAGGGAAAAAAAAAGTGATGGGTGCACGAGACTTCAGGAATCACATTCATTTTGCTGGTACCTTCAGGTCTTGTTATAAATCTCCACAGAAAAAACGTGACAAAAACCTGACAAAATCGCAACGCATGGACAGATTCTAAGAGTACACACCTATTATGAGTTTTTTGGAGAGTTTTTAGGGTATGTGCACACGTTGCAGATTGGTATGCAGAATTTTCTGCACAGAATCTGCATCTCTTGGCAGAAACTGCAGGTTAAAATCTGCGCAGTTTTTATCCTTTTTTTGTGCTTTTTATCTGCAGATTTACTGCAGTTTTTGTGCAGATTTCCCCTGCGTTTTGAGACCTGCAGATTCCTATAATGGAGCAGGTCTCAAAACGCTGCAGTTCTGCACAAGTGAAGTGACATGCTGCAGTTTTAAATCAGCACCAAATCTGTGCGGAAAAATCTGCAGCATGTGCACTGTGTTTTTTGATTTCCATTGACTAGAATGGTACTGTACATCACTTGCAGTTCTGCTGCAGATCCGCAGGGCAAAATCCACTGCAGAACTGCAACAGAATCTGCAACGTGTGCACATACCCGTAATATTGTAGATTTTCAGCAGCATTTCTGCACCTATTAAGTAGGTGATTTGCATTTTTTTCAAACAAGCAGTGTCAGAAAATCACCAAAAACTCTGTGGAATATTTAAGATCGATAGATAGAATGTATAGAAACTATATATATATATGCAGCTCTGGCAAAAGTTAAGAGACCACTTTCAAATGTTCAGTTTGTCTGATTTTTTTCTTTATAGATATATTTTTGAGTAAAAAGTAAATTGCTCTTTTAGTCTATAGACTTCTCACATGTCACTGAATTTCCAAGCAATAAATTTTGAATTTTTTTCTGACAAAAAAAACCCAGTGCTTTCAGACCTCAAATAATGCAAAGAAAACAAGTTCATAATCATTTAGAAACAACAATACTAATGTTTTAATTCAGGAAGAGTTTTGAGGGGGGTGTGGTTTGCTGCTAGATGTGAGCAGACATCTTTCTGCTGGCTCCTGAAGCCCCCTGCTTTAGCAATGAAATAAGCTACGTTTGGAGGAGGCTGGGAGAAAAATCTTCGACACCGGAGGACCCCTGATCACATAAGGATTACAAAAATCCTAATTTGGACTGTTTTGGAGCCAGATTGCGAGGAGGAACGTTTGCGGCCTACAGAGAAGGGAGAAGCCGGGCCTGGAGTAGACCTGTGCAGCCCAGTGCAGCCGCATCCTGTCTGAGCCTCCAGCACTGGTTTGGGACCTGTGCCCCCCTTCTAAAGTGAGCGGTTTGCCCCCTGACTTCATCGGGTGCAAGAAGACCTGGATATAAAGAAGATATAGAAGAATTCTACTCACCGTTGTAGTCTCCTGAGCGTCCCTGAGGCTTCCTCCATTGCCTGAAGCGGTGTGGAGATCTTCAAACACCAGCGGTCTTCTCAGGATTAAGCCGACGTCTTCTTCAATCAAGTTCCAGGAGGGACCGGAGACCGAGACCTCTTCACCCGAAGCCGTGACGCCCTGTGAGCTGCAGCTGCACCGTCGGTTTCTGTGAAGGTAAGCGGTGAACGCCGCCATTACCGTAAAGCGATACCATTGCAGTAAAGCGATTTTGAGCTCTGAAAGGAGTCGCTAAACTGGATAGCGTCACTAAAAGCATCGCTAAGGAGGATTGCGACTTGGAATAAGTCGCACAACAAGCCTGCGTTCTGGAAATTATCGCATAGTTCAAGTGAGACTCTAACGACGACACAAACCCTCTAAAGGCTTTATTGGAGTCCCGGATTGCGACGTCATCTACATCTTGATTCGTGTCTCTTCTCTCTAAAGGAGGATTTTACTTGTTCTTTAACATCTGGTAAGCTGGTTCGCTCCTGGATTTTACCATTAAGGAGGAATCCCATTCTTGAAGAAGTCTGCATTTGCCTGACGTTGCCTATCTTTTTGGAACTAAACTCGCTAAAATCATTCAGCGAGCTCAGTCATTCCTGTCTTCTTATCCTGACAGTTCTTATTTCAGCAAATCTTGCAGGCTGTATTTCAAAGAAAAAAGACGCGTTGCTTGGTTAATCATTCACTTGTGTTACTTTGTATTGCTTTTGATTCTTTCCTCTTTGTTGAAAGGTTACCCCTCTTTAAAAATGAGTACTAGAAGTAACAAAAAAACTCAGGGGGAAAAGTCATCACACAAATCAGCACTGAAATCTGCTGTCAGGAAGGATATCACTGATCTTGATGAGGCAATTTGTATTAGCCCCTCCGCATCTCCGCCTGCGGAGGGCTATAAAATTGGCTTAAAAGATGACACTAGCATGCTGAAAGAAATTCAAGACATAATTGATACTCAGGCTGATATGGATACCACTGTCACTAAAAAAAGAAACATAATTAAAGCTTGGTCTGACTCTGAGGAGGAGTTTCATGACACTTCTCCTACTCAGAGTCCAGATAGAAGTAGGCCTAGGCTATCTGAGGAGGCACCCAAAATATGCCCTATTGAAGGGATTCAAGCTTCCAATGAGGGTGTATCCCAAGCTTACGTGAAAGACCTAATAGTCGCCCTAAACAATAGTCTTAGATTGACAATGGAGGAAAATACCAATCGTTTACAAGCCAAATTTGAAGTTATCAATTCTCGGATTGATAAACACGATAAAAAAATTGTTGTCTTGGAAAAGAGTTCTTCTTCTTTACAGAAGCAGCAAGCAGATACACAAAAAGAGGTGCAATACCTAAGAATGAAGCTTGCTGACATCGAGGACCGCAGTAGGCGGAACAACATTAAATTGAGGGGAATTTCTGAAAAAGTAAGCCAGGCAAATTTACAGAACTACACTATGGGGATCCTAAAAAAAATCTTTCCGGATTCTCCGGAACTTGAGCTAATGATTGACAGATACATAGGTTACCAAGACCCAGAGCTATTTCGGAAGATATTCCGAGGGACACAATACTAAGATTTCATTTTTACCCCACTAAAGAAAGACTCCTAGCTTTTATGAGGGACAAGAAGCAGCTCCCTCCCCCTTTTGATCATATTAAAGTATTTGTTGACTTGTCCAAAGATACAATCCAGCTAAGAAAGAGCTTTGGGGAAGTCACTTCAATTTTACGCAGGATGAGTATTCAATACAGATGGGGCTTCCCAACTAAATTACTTGTAAATAGAGGAGGTAGGATTGTTTCATTACTCACACCACATGATGGTATGTCCTTTATCTCCTCTCTGAACAAAATTGGGGATAATCCGGGTTAAGAAGTTGTGTACTTTATTCTTTGTAAATGTGTCATTTGCAGGGGGCTTCAAATGCCATCCATGAACTTTCCCATTTAAGGAGAACATCCTTCGAATTCGAGGATTCTTCACAAGACTGTTTAGTTGGTTATCAAAGTTTTGTGTGTTTTGTTTTTCTGTTTGTTAGCATTACTACATAGGAGAAAATGGTTAAAATATTATCATTTAACGTGAGAGGCCTAAATAGCCCGGTTAAGAGTCACTCTACATGGAGAGAGATCAAGAGAAGCAGTGCCGAAATCATTTGCTTACAGGAGGTCAAGCTTGCCAAGTCAGGTCACCCAAGATTCGAAAATAAAAATTATTCTCATATCTTTGAAGCCCTAAATGATAAAAAGAGGGAGGGGTTATTACCCTTATCAAAAATTCATTAGATTTCCGCAGCATCGAGACTCACTCAGACCCAGAGGGTAAATATATAATACTGGTGGCCATGGTCAATAATCAATTGACTACTATCATCAATGTTTATGCGCCTCAAAACGCTCAGATTAAATTTTTCAACGAGCTTGACAGTAAAATCCAGGAGGTTAAGAAGGGGGTGGTGATTGTAGTAGGAGACTTTAATATTGTCCCTGACGCCCAGCTGGATTCTACTGCAAGGTCTAGGTCTTCTTACCCAGTTTTAAAAGGATGGCTCCACAGCCATGAATATCTGGATGTTTTTCGGTGCATAAACACTACATCATTGGAATATACACATTATTCAGAGGTACATAAGACCTTTTCGAGAATCGACCTATTCCTTACCGATTACTTTTCAATTTCCAGATTTAGGAGAATAGATATCCTACCAAAGTCCTTTCAGACCACTCTCCTGTAATCTGTGAAGTAGATCTTGGTCTATCACATAAGAGAGACTTTCTCTGGAGATGTAATTCCTCACTTTTGTACAACCCAATCTTCAGAGAAAAATCGAGAAAGCCATCACTGACTATTTTAAGGAAAACGAGTCGGAAGATGTGAGCCCGTTCACATTGTGGAATGCCCACAAATGCGTTATAAGAGGAGTGATGATAGGCTTACTGAACCAAAAAAAAAAACAGGACAAGTAAAAGATCCACAATTTACAAATGGATCTTAAGAATAAGGAAGATGCACAACAAAAATTAGTGGCACCTTCTTCAGAACTGCACTCAGAGATTGTCAACCTCAGAATTGCGCTGAGAGTAGCTTTATTCGAAGACTATGATGGGTATGCCAAGAGGATGAAAGCAAATTTCTACTCCTCATATAACAAACCTTCCAAGCTTATGGCCCAGAGATTCCAGGCCAAAAGAGTTAGGAATAGGAGTAATAGGATTAAATATAACGGGATGATCTCCGACCACCCTAAAGAAATAGCGGATCATTTCGCAGATTATTTCTCTTCCCTATACAATCTTAAGTACGACCCAGATACATCCCAGCCAGACAAACTCCACATCCAAAAATTCTTATCAAGTATTAACCTACCTGAACTTTCTGCTGAGCAATTGACGGCCATTGACGCCCCTTTTACTCAGCATGAAATTTCCGAATCCATCAAGAAACTAAAACTTAAGAAATCACCGGGACCTGATGGATTCACGAATGAGTATTTTAAAGTGTTTGCCCCTCACCTGGTTCCCTGCTCGGCTCAGTGTTCAATAAAGCATCTTCGATTGGCGAATTCCTACCGGAAATGCTAAAGGCCACTATAATCTTAATTCCCAAAACTAAAGGAGACCTGGAGTCGGTCAAAAATTATAGGCCAATTTCACTAATTAACACTGACGTAAAAATATATTCAAAAATCATTGCCGATAGAATCAAATTTATTCTTCCAAGCATTATTCACAAAGATCAGATGGGCTTTATCCTGGGACGTCAGACCAGTGACGGTACTAGAAAGGTATTCAATCTAATTCACTCTATCAGATCTAAAAGAACTCCTTCAATTCTCCTAGCGTTGGATGCTGAGAAGGCATTTGATAGAGTGAATTGGGACTTTTTGGTAGCGGCCCTTAAAAAATTTGGATTTAGCCTCAATATAATTAAAACAATCATGGCCTTATATGCTTATCCCTCAGCAAACGTGTATGTAAATTGTCACCTATCTAAAAACAATCCAATAACGAATGGTACAAGACAGGGATGTCCCTTGTCCCCTCTGCTATTCGCTATTATCATGGAGCCACTTGCTGAGAGAATAAGAGGGAATGAGTCGATTAGGGGAATCCAGATGGGGCAAAACAGTACAAAATTAGCCTGTTTGCGGATGATGTCATCCTCAGCCTTACAAATCCTTCATGTTCTATTATGCATGTCCTCCAGGATTTTGGAGATTTTTCAAAGGCATCGTTGTTCAAAATTAACGAATCAAAGTCTAAAATTTTGGACTTTTTCTTGAGCCAGGATGATATCTGCGGTATTAAAGGGAATACTAATTTTGATTGGGAAAAGGAGTCGCTGACATATCTTGGCATACTTATCTCTAGAGTTTTTCGCAAGACGATTGATCTTAACCTCCAAAAAATCACTAAGAAAGTGCAATCTGAACTTAATAATCTTGGGAAGCAGGAAATTTCTTGGGCCGGGAGAATTACTTTATTTAAACTTTTTACTCTCTCCAAAATTTTATACACCTTTAGAGCTTTACCTTTACTTATTCCGTTAAAGCTAATCAAAAAACTACAAAGTATAGTTAACACATTCGTATGGAACAAGAAGAGAGCAAGGATAGCATTCACCACTATCACCAAAATTAAAACAAATGGAGGCCTTGCTCTCTCAAATTTGGTTAACTATTACTACTCCTCCTTGGTGAAACAGTCTCGTATTTGGCTCAGGCCGGATAATGGCCCGGCTTGGTCAGAGATTGAAAGACACTATAATAGGAACACTCCTCTGGCAAAATTAATTTTAAGTAATGTCCTATCATCCTCTGTATCGCATATCTTGCCGACTATTTCTGCTACCTTATATGCCTGGACCTATATGGCCAAAATTCAAACACAAAGCAGGAAGAGGTTCAGATATGACCAAATCAAGGACATATCACTGAAGTTTTTTGGCTTGATAATGGAAAAGGAGATTCCTAGTCTTGGAGATTGGCTAGTTTAAGAAAGTACAGGATATTTTTGATGGCAAAGATTTCATTGAATATGAAGCGTTGTTGTCAGTACATAAACTTCCTCCTGAAGATGCCCAAATCTTTTATTTCATTAAAAAACTCATCTCCAAATTTATCAGGAAAAAGTCTCTTATCACGGAGATGGTAGGCATGTTAATTTGTAATCCGGACAATAACCTTTATTGGAAATCCAAATTTATTTATAACTTTTTAAACGAAGATCTAGTACCCAAGGAAACCCTTTTCGAGACTAACTGGCAAAGGGATATGAACTTGAATTTCTCTCACGATCAATGGCGGAAAGCACTTAAAGCTACTTATTCCTCAAACATATGTGCTTCCCTCCATGAGTTGTATTATAAATTAGTCTCCCGATGGTATTTCACACCTGCTAAAATGGCAAGAATTTTTCCGGGAGTGTCCTCTAATTGTTGGAGAGATTGTGGTTTCGCAGGGAATCTTCTTCATGTTATTTGGGAGTGCCCCAAGATAAGGTTACTATGGTCAAATGTCTCTGACTTGGTGGACAAGATCACTTCTAGAACTGTGACGTTGACCCCTCAATTGGCCTTATTGTCTCTCGATCTTGAGGAAATCCCTCACTCAAACAGACATCTAATCATTCCACTTATTCTTGGTAACCAACAACCAAATAGCTTCTCTTTGGAAGGAAGAAGCGGTTCCTAAAATAGCCGACATTGTAGACAAAATGTCTCTGCACATGTCATACGAGAAAAGCCATGCACTGGCTAATAACAGCTTTACTTCCTTCTGTAAAAAATTGAATCCTTGGCAAGACTTGATCTCTTAAACTCGCTTATGTTGGCTTGACTCTCTCCTATATCCTCTCACGGCAAAGATTCTCTTTGATTGATTAGCAATTGATATCCTCTACTGTTAGTTTAGTAATGTTATTGTTATGGTTATGTTATTATTATTTATTAATATCCTTACTGTCGAGCTATTTGACATATTCTACAGTTAGATTTCTTCAGCTCCATGATTAACTCGATTGATGTCTAGTACTGTTAAGTATGGAAAGTTATATTCTATTTGAGACGTAAGACTGTAATACCCTACTCTCATTGCTAAAAATTATAATAAAGTTATTTTGAAAAAGGAAGAGTTTTGAAATCAATATTTTGTGAAATAACCATGATTTTTAAAAACAGCTTTCATGCGTCTTGGCTAGTGTTGAGCGATAGTGCTCGATATCTAAAAATATCGTATCGAAATTGTATCGCCGATAGCACTAAATATCGTCGATATCGATTTCGATAGCGGAAGTCCCATGTAAGTCTATGGGAACAAAATATCGCAACAAAAAAAACCCTTTCTTACGTTGTAAACACAAAATATACACACATAGAATACATATATATATATATATATATATATATATATATATATATACATGTCATTGTGACATATATATACATATATTTATAGTTTATACACTTCTACATAGTAAAATAGACTCTGATTCAATTGCCGGGTAAAGCCGTGACATACCCCATAGAAGTCGACGGGCTCGGTGCCGAGTACCCCCAAAACCTCTGGCTCTGTGCGACTCAACTTGGGCGTCACGAACAGGATTCTGTAGCTCGCTATAAGCGAGTCTGTGTGCCTGAATTGAACTGGTTTTGTGCTTGAGAATTGCTAAAATCATCAGAGAATGTATTTGCCATTTTTCCGCCATATCTGCGTCACGACGAGGCACTGGTGAAGAAGAAGGGCGTGCTCTTCATGGGTGTACTGTACACTCACTCAGTGACGCGAAAACGATGGCTCTAAATGGTACTGCAATGTAAGATCGTGCCCACAGCTCTTCAGTTCCGCCTCCTCATCCTCCTCAGTGTGTGGAAACTAACACGAAGGTCCCGCCTCCCTACAAAAGAGGGGCCCTCTCCAGATGCTAATGACACATGTGACTTGGCAGAGATGGCTAATGGACACGAGCAGAAGTGTGAAGGATGGAGCAGTCAGAGCTCTCCCCCCACGGAAGCGACCCGATCGCCACGGAACCACCGTTGGGCACCCGGCCTGGAAACCCTCCTACGCTGCAAGAAGCGGAGGATACCCTAAGAGGCCTGGCCCGGCACCGGGAGGAGGTCGCCAGGATGGAAGCGAGCTGGCGTGCCCTAAAACTAAACTTGGAGCGGCGCCAATCCCTCTTACCTGAAGTGTCTGTAACGGAAGGTGAGGCACCCATTCTAGTAGAGGAGTCCTTGCAATGTGATCCGGTTGACGTTGTCGCAGTGGAGGCACCCGTTCCTGCAAAAACCGCAGCACCGTCAGCACCCCAGATCCCGCTGTCTGCCCCGGTCGCTGAGACAGAAGAAGCGACACCGGTCCTCATGGAGGAGGCCGCGCAGGCACCAGAGCACTACCTGCCTGTACCGGAGCCCCGACTGTCATCTGATTTAGAGCCGTCTGCTTCCTCCGCAGGGAGCGCCGCCAGGACTGGGGGGCGCCAGGAGAGCTGCCGCAAACCGGATACTGTAAGCTGCAGTGGAGTGGGGGAGACATGGAGCAACTGGTGGAGGAGAATTACAACCGGCATCAGGAGGAAGAGTGGAGACGTTGGGAGCGGGAAGCAGAGCGACAAAGGGAGCAGCGAGAAACCCTAAAACTTCGGCAACGTAACCTGGAGAAGGACCGGGCAGATAAGGACCAGATGAGAAAGGATAAAGGAACCCTGTGTGAGCCGCGGCGTAAGGGTGCAGTACGGAGCTTTAAATTGAAAGTGGTTGGGGCTTCATCAAGGAGCCTGGACTTTATTTAGAAGTCTTTGTGAACCGGCGGGACGTGGAGGCTCACCTCCCAGAAGGACACCCGGGGAGGGACCTGTTGCCAGGAGACTTGGTGACTTACACCCGACACTGGGGTTACAATGGATGGTACGCCCTAAATGTTACCAGGTGCGACCCCTACTCCCCAGTGTGTCAGGAACCTGTGAGACCCTCGGAGCCTTCAGCCTCCCACATCCAGGCCTCTGCAAAAGTGCCCACCCCACGCCGTAAATCTCCCAAGCCTCCCTCAGTGGTCTCCTCAGCAGCCCCAGCTATGGACATGATAAGTATAGCTGGCCCATACCCGGCGCCTGTTAGGCCCCCTGGGGTTCGTTCAGTCCGGGACATAGGGCTCCAGACCCGGAGGGAGATGAAAGAGGTGGCCACACAGACCCAGATAGCGGGTCACGACTTGACTGTACAGGCAACACAACGTCATCAGGTCCTGGTGGTCCTTGGTGCCTCGGATGTTTGGCAAGCATCAGAAGAGTACCAGGTGGTACCTGGAACACCCCTGCCAAAGAAGTATAAATAACCCGGACAGGGTCCCTGTATGTAAAAAGTTAAATTGTTGATAAATAGTTAAATTGTTTATGTACCCGGACGGGTGAATGTTTATAAAAAAGTTTTTTAATTTAATAAAAAAAAACAAAACACAGTTTTCAATACTTTTATTACAGTCTCATCCTGCGACGCCATCGATCTCCTGTAAAAAAATGAAAAAAAAAAAGTATACCACCTGACCGACGCAGTCCATAGTAACGAGTTTCCCACGACGATCCAGCTCTGCTACATCAGAATCCCGGCGCAGCACAGCTGATTACTTGCTTCCCCGGCGGTGACGTCATCGGACTGGTTTACGGCCGGGATTACCCTGCAGTCACTGCAGTTATCGCGAAAAACTGCATGTGACCGCCAGTGAGAAGATAATGGCGGCCATCAAGCAGTCCAGGACGTGACCGCCGGAGATCTTCTGCCAGGTAAGTGCCGCTGACTCCTGACAGACCCGACCGACGGACACTCACAGTGACAGTGACAAATCCGATTCCGGTATTCGATAAGACGAAAATATCGAAACAAATTATCGAAAGGCGATAGAGCTAATATCGGCCGATAGCCGATATTTGCATTATCGTATCGCTCAACACTAGTCTTGGCATGATTTCCACCAGTCTCTCACATTGCTTTTGGCGCAAATATTTAAGCAGTTCTTCTTTGTTTGATGACTTGTGACTATCCATCATCCTCTTGATCACATTACGGAGGTATGCAATGGGCTTCAGGTCTGGAGAATGGGCTGCCCATCACAGGGTTTTGATGTGGTGGTCTCTTAATTTTTGCCAGAGCTGTATATATATTTTGCCAGAGCGGCGGCTGTGGCACAGTGACAGCTGCAGCCACCGGCTTTTAGAAGACATCATACTCTCCCTCCTAGCTCCATCGCTGCATCTCTGATTCTGCCACTCTGTCCGGGCGCCGGCAGCTCTTCCTGACTGTGCTGAGCTGTCACGTGGTATGGCTCATTAAGGTAATGAATATGCACGCATCTCCACTCACATAAGCATGCAGCGCATATTCATTACCTTAACCCCTTTCTGCCATGCGACATACTATCCCGTCCATGGTACCTGGGCCCGTATGACCAGGGACGGGATAGTAAGTCGCATGCAATCGGACGCGCTCCCAGGGGGAAAGCGCGGCCAAAAGTGGTCGGGTGTCAGCTGTTTATCACAGCTGACACCCACCACTATGTGCCAGGAGCAGTCACGGACCACTCCCGGCACATTAACCCCTGGCACATCGCGATCAAACATGATTGCGGTGTACCGGGGGCACAGGGGAGCATCGAGCAGGGAGGGGGCTCTCTGCATGCTACCCTGAGGCCCTCAGAACAGCGTGATGTGACCCGCGCTGTTCTGAAGGCCTCTTCCCTGTAGGACCCCAGATCCAAGATGGCCACCGGGTCCTGCAGGGAGGCGGCTTCCTCAGTGCCTGCTGAGAGCAGGTGCTGAGGAAGCCTGCAGCACTGCCTGTCACATCGCTGGTGTGACAGAGTGCTGTGCACACTGTCAGTCCAGCAATCTGACCCTATACAGTGATGTCCCACCTTGGGACAAAGTAAAAAGTAAAAAAAATAAAAATCACACATGTAAAAAAAAATTCCCAAATAATAAAAAAAAATATTCCCAATAAATTCATTTCTTCATGTAAAGAAAAAAAAAACTATAAAAGTACACATATTTGGTATCGCCGTGTCCGTAACGACCCGCTCTATAAAACTTTCCCACTAGTTAACCCCTTTAGTGAACCCTTTAAAAAAATAAATAAAAACAAAGCAAAAAACAATGCTTTATCACCATACTGCTGAACAAAAAGTGGAATAACACGTGATCAAAAAGACAGATATAAATATACATGGTACCGCTGAAAACAATATCTTGTCCTGCAAAAAACAAGCTGCCATACAGCATCATCAGCGAAAAAATAAAAAAGTTATAGCTCGCAGAATAAAGAGATGCAAAAATAACTATTTTTTATATAAAATTGTTTTTATTGTATAAAAGCGCCAAAACATAAAAAAAGATACAAATGAGGTATCGCCGTAATCGTACTAACCCGAAGAATAAAACTGCTTTATCAATTTTACCACACATGGAATGGTATAAAGCCCCCCTCAAAATAAATTAATGAATTGCTGATTTTTGTTCATTCTAATGTCCCAAAAATTGTAATAAAAAGCGATCAAAAATGTCACATGCCCAAAAATGGTACCAATAAAAACGACAACTTGTCCCGCAAAAAATAAGACCTCACATGACTCTGTGGGCCAAAATATGCAAAAATTATAACTCTCAAAATGTGGTGATGCAAACACTTTTTTTTTGCAATAAAAGAATCTTTTAGCGTGTGACAGCTGCCAAAAAACCCGCTATAAAAAGTAAATCAAACCCCCCTTTATCACACCCTTAGTTAGAGAAAAATAATAAAATTAAAAAAATGTATTTATTTCCATTTTTCCATTAGGGTTAGGGTTGGGGCTAAAGTTAGAATTAGGGTTAGGGTTGGGATTAGGATTAGGAGTGTGTAAGGGTGTGTTTCCACAGTCAGTAATTGCTGCGTGTTTGACGCTGTGCGCTGGCTCAGCGTCAAACACGCAGCGTCCAGATGTTAAAGCATAGTGGAGCGGATTTCAAGAAATCCCATCTCCAGTATGCGTAAAAACATGCAGGCGGCAGACCTGCGTTAATGGACGTGCGGCGCGACTTTTTAGATCACAGCATGACCTTTTCCCTTGCGGCGACGCACCGTCACCGCAAGGGAAATAACACAGGCCTATGTAGCGCTGCGGCGATTTCGAATATGTTCAATAAACACATCCGTATTCACCGCGTGTTCACAATGGGGCGGGGCTTTGGCGGAGCGGACTTTCCGCTCCGTCCAAAGCACTGTGGTTCCAGACCGTGGAACCACAGCCTTAGCGTTAGCTTTGTGGTTAGGGTTATGATTATGGTTGGGATTAGATTTAGGGGTGTGTTGGGGTAAGGGTTCGGGTTAGAATTGGGGGGTTTCCACTGTTTAGGCACAACAGGGGCTATCCAAATGTGACATGGCGTCTGATCTCAATTCCAGCCAATTCTGCGTTGAAAAAAGTCAAGCGGTGCTCTTTCCCTTCTGAGCTCTGCCATGAGCCCAAACAGTAGTTTACCCCCACATATGTGGTATCAGGTACTCAGGACAAATTGCAAAATAACTCTTGGAGTCTAATTTCTTCAGTTACCCTTGGGAAATTTAAAATTTAGGGCGAAAATATCATTTTTGTGGAAAAAATTATGATTTTTTATTTTTATGGCTCTATGTTATAAACTTCTGTGAAGCACTTGGGGTTAAAAGTTCTCCCCACACATTTAGATAAGTTCCTTGGGTGGTCTAATTTCCAAAATGGGGTCATTTGTGGTGGTTTTCCAATGTTTAGGCACATCAGGGGCTCTCCAAACATGACATGACACCCGCAAACCATTCCATCAAAGTCTGCAATCCAAAGCGTTACTACTTCCCTTCTGAGCCCCGACATGTGCCCATACAGTAGTTTTCTCCCACATATGGGGTATCAGCATACTCAGGACAAATTGGACAACAAAGTTTGGGGTCCAATTTTATCTGTTACTCTTATGAAAATAAAATATTGGGGGTGAAAAAATCATTTCTGTAAAAAAAAAATATTTTTTTTGTTTTTACGGCTGTACGTTATAAACTTCTGTGAAGCACTTGCGGGTCCATAGCGCTCACCACACATCTATATAAGTTCCTTGGGGGGTCCATTTTCCAAAATGGGGTCACTTGAGGGGGGTTTCCACTGTTTAGGCACATCACGGGCTCTCCATATGCGACATGACACCTGCAGACCATTCCATCAAAGTCTGCAATCCAAAACGTCACTACTTCCCTTCCGAGCCCCGACGTGTACCCATACAGTAGTTTTCTCCCACATATAGGGTATCAGCGTACTCAGGACAAATTGGACAACAACTTTTGGGGTCCAATTTTTCCTGCTACCCTTGGGAAAATAAAAAAATGGGGGCGAAAATATCATTTTTGTGGAAAAAAAATTATGATTTCTTATTTTTATGGAACTACGTTATAAACTTCTGTGAAGCACTTGGGGGTTCAAAGTTCTCCCCACACATCTAGATAAGTTCCTTGGGTGGTCTATTTTCCAAAATGGGGTCACTTGTGGGGGGTTTCCACTGTTTAGGCACATCAGGGACTCTCCAAATGCGACATGACGCCCGCAGACCATTCCATCAAAGTCTGCAATCCAAAACATCATTACTTCCCTTCCGAGCCCCGACGTGTGCCCATACAGTAGTTTTCTCCCACATATAGGGTATCAGCGTACTCGGGACTAATTGCACAACAACTTTTGGGGTCCAATTTCTCCTGTTACCCTTGGGGAAAATAAAAAGTTGGGGACTAAAAGATCATGTTTGTGGAAAAAATATGATTTTTTTTATTTTCATGCTCGGGCGTTATAAACTTTAGTGAAACACCTGGGGTTCAAAGCTCTCACCACACATCTATATAAGTTCCTTGAAGGGTTTAGTTTCCAAAATGGTGTCATTTGTGGGGGGGGTTTCCACTGTTTAGGCACATCAGGGGCTCTCCAAACACGACATGGCGTCCAATCTCAATTCCAGCCAATTTTGGTTGGAAAAAGTCAAATGGCTCTCCTTTCATTCCGAGCTCTGTCGTGCACCCAAACAGTGGTTTCCCCTCACATATGGGGTATCAGCGTACTCAGGAAAAATTGGACAACAACTTTTGTGGTCGTATTTCTTTTTTTACCCTTGGGAAAATAAAAAATTGGTGACTAAAAGATAATTTTTGTGGGCCTGAGCAGGCGGGGGGGCCCACTCGCAGTCTGGCACCCCCGCGCCCGTTAGCAGAGGAGAGCGGTGTCAGCTCCGCCACTGGGCCGCCCCCGCTTGCTCAGGGCCCCGGTATCAGCTGGCACAATACTTACCTCTCCCGTGCCTCCGCTGCCGCAGCTCGGGGCTCCAGGGGGCGCCGGCGCTTCCTCTCACAGCAGCGCCGCTGAATGACGTCATCATTCAGCGGCCGGCTGTGGCAGAGAGCGCGGGGACGCCGGACAGGTAAGACGTGTGTGTGTGTGTCTCTGTGTGTGTCTGTGTGTATGTAGTGCGGTGCTTTGTGTGTGTATGTGTGTGTATGTATGTGAGAGAGTGCTTGTGTGCTGTGGTGCTGTCTGTGTGTGATGATGGACAGGCATTGCTGATAGTGGAGAGGCATTGATGATGATGATGGGGAGAAGATGATGATAATGGGCAGGCATTGTTGATAATGGGCAGGCATTGATGATGGGGAGAAGATGATGATGGGCAGGCATTGCTGATAATGGGGAGGCATTGATGATATGGGGAGAAGATGATGATAATGGGCAGGCATTGATGATAATGGGCAGGCATTGATGATGGGGAGAAGATGATGATGGGCAGGCATTGATGATGATGGGGAGAGATGATGATGGGCAGGCATTGCTGATAATGGGGAGGCATTGATGATGATGGGGAGAAGATGATGATAATGGGCAGGCATTGATGATAATGGGCAGGCATTGATGATGGGGAGAAGATGATGATGGGGAGATGATGATGATGGGCAGGCATTGATGATAATGGGGAGGCCATGATGATGATGGGGAGGCAATGATGATGATAAGGAGGCAATGATGTTGATGGGGAGACAATCATGATGATAATGGGGAGTCTTTCCACAGCACCCTTTCCTGAGCCGTAACAGTGCAGAACGCAGTACAGCGCAGAGGAGAGCTCCATATTTTGTATGGAGCATTATATGGGGACCAGTATCCTGTATGGAGCATTATATGGGGACCAGTATCCTGTATGGAGCATTATATTGGGTCCAGTATTCTGTATGGAGCATTATATGGGGGGTGACATCCTGCATGGGGTATTATATGGGTGATGAGGGGGAGACTGTGGTGCCCATAATATTGTATGGAGGACTGTACTGTCCAGTCTGTTCTGTGCGCTGTGAGGATTTGGCGGTTTTTGAGCTATTGTACAATTTACAATAGATATCACTCATGTAATGGAAGAAGTGAAGTATTTGGCATTGTACTGTACCTATATTTCTCTGCTGTATCTGTGCATCATGAATCGTGGTCTGTGTTAAAGGGGCCCACTGAGGCTCTTTCGCCCGGGGCCCATAAAAACCTGGAGCCGGCCCTGATGACACCCATCAAAGTCTGCATTCCAAAACGTTATTACTTCCTTTCCAAGCCCTGCCGTACGCCCAAACAGCTTCCCCTCCCCACATATGGGGTATCAGCGTACTCAGGACAAATTGGACAACAACTTTTGGGGTCCAATTTTCTTGGGAAAAATCAAAAATTGGGGACTAAAAAATCATTTTTGTGGAATTTTTTTTTTCACGCCCAGGCATTATAAACTTTAGTGAGACACTTGGGGGTTCAAAGTGTTCACAACAGATCTAGATAAGTTCTATAGGGGGTCTAATTTCCAAAATGGTATCATTTGTGGGGGGTGTTCACTGTTTAGGGCATCAGGGGCTCTCCCAACGCGACATGGCGTCCAATCTCAACTCCAGTCAATTTTGGTTTGAAAAAGTCAAATGGCGCTCCATCCCTTACGAGCTCTGCCGTGCTCCCAAACAGTGGTTTTCCCCCACATATGGGGTATTGCCGTACTCAGAAGAAATTGTACAACAACTTTATCTGTCCATTTTCTCCTTTTACCCTTGTGAAAATAAAAAAATGTTTGTAAAAATCATTTTTGTGGCTAAAAAGTTAAATGTTCATTTTTTCCTTCCACGTTGCCTCAGCTCCTGTGAAGCACCTGAAGGGTTAATAAACTTCTTGAATGTGGTTTTGAGTACCTTGAGGGGTGCAGTTTTCATAATGGTGTTACTTTTAGGTATTTTCTGCCGACAGGACGGGGTGAGCCATGCATACAAAGAGACTGGGGAGAAGCCATTCATACACCAGGACCGGGGAAGTGAGCCATGCATATAACAGGACCGGGGGAGCCATGCACAGCAGGACAGGGACCGGGGAGCTATGTACAGCAGGACAGGGACCAGGGAGCCATGCATACAATGACAAGGAAAGGGGAGTCATGCATACCAGGACAGGGACGGGAGACAATGCATACCCGTCTTATACTCGAGTAAATAAGCTTACTCAGCTTTCCGTGGCAAAATTAGGTACCTCAGCTTACACTAGGGACGGCTTATACTCGAGTATATATGGTATATATACATATACAGTACAGACCAAAAGTTTGGACACACCTTCTCATTTAAAGATTTTTCTGTATTTTCATGACTATGAAAATTGTACATTCACACTGAAGGCATCAAAACTATGAATTAACACATGTGGAATTATATACTTAACAAAAAAGTGTGAAACAACTGAAAATATTTCTTATATTCAAGGTTCTTCAAAGTAGCCACCTTTTGCTTTGATGACTGCTTTGCACACTCTTGGCATTCTCTTGATGAGCTTCAAGAGGTAGTCCCTGGAAATGGTCTTCCAACAATCTTGAAGGCGTTCCCAGAGATGCTTAGCACTTGTTGGCCCTTTTGCCTTCACTCTGCGGTCCAGCTCACCCTAAACCATCTTGATTGGGTTCAAGCCTGGTGACTGTGGAGGCCAGGTCATCTGGCGTAGCACCCCATCACTCGCCTTCTTGGTAAAATAGCCCTTACACAGCTTGGAGGTGTGTTTGGGGTCATTGTCCTGTTGAAAAATAAATGATGGTCCAACTAAACGCAAACCGGATAGAATAGCATGCCGCTGCAAGATGCTGTGGTAGCCATGCTGGTTCAGTATGCCTTCAATTTTGAATAAAACCCCAACAGTGTCTATAGCAAAGCATCCCCACACCATCACACCTCCTCCTCCATGCTTCACCGTGGGAACCAGGCATGTAGAGTCCATCCGTTCACCTTTTCTGCGTCGCACAAAGACACGGTGGTTGGAACCAAAGATCTCAAATTTGGACTCATCACACCAAAGAACAGATTTCCACTGGTCTAATGTCCATTCCTTGTGTTCTTTAGCCCAAACAAGTCTCTTCTGCTTGTTGCCTGTCCTTAGCAGTGGTTTCCTAGCAGCTATTTTACCATGAAGGCCTGCTGCACAAAGTCTCCTCTTAACAGTTGTTGTAGAGATGTGTCTGCTGCTAGAACTCTGTGTTGCATTGACCTGAGCTGCTGTAAACCTGCGATTTCTGAGGCTGGTGACTCGGATAAACTTATCCTCAGAAACAGAGGTGACTCTTGGTCTTCCTGTCCTGGGCGGTCCTCATGTGAGCCAGTTTCTTTGTAGCACATGATGGTTTTTGCAACTGCACTTGGGGACACTTTCAAAGTTTTCCCAATTTTTCAGACTGACTGACCTTCATTTCTTAAAGTAATGATGGCCACTCGTTTTTCTTTACTTAGCTGCTTTTTTCTTGCCATAATACAAATTCTAACAGTCTATTCAGTAGGACTATCAGCTGTGTAACCACCAGACTTCTGCACAACACAACTGATGGTCCCAACCCCATTTATAAGGCCAGAAATCCCACTTATCAAACCTGACAGGGCACACCTGTTAAGTGAAAACCATTTCCGGTGACTACCTATTGAAGCTCATCAAGAGAATGCCAAGAGTTTGCAAAGCAGTCATCAAAGCAAAAGGTGGCTACTTTGAAGAACCTACAGTCATGGCTAGTGTTGAGCGATACTGCTCGATATCTAAAAATATCGTATCGGGATGGTATCGCCGATATCACTAAATATCGTCGATATCCGATTCCGATACCGGAAGTCCCATGTAAGTCTATGGGAACAAAATATCGCAACAAAAAAACCCTTTCTTTCGTTGTAAACACAAAATATACACACATAGAATACATATATATATATATATTCATGTCATTGTGACATGTATATATACATATATTTATAGTTTATACACTTCTACATAGTAAAATAGACTCTGATTCAATTGCCGGGTAAAGCCGTGACATACCCCATAGAAGTCGACGGGCTCGGTGCCGAGTACCCCCAAAACCTCTGGCTCTGTGCGACTCAACTTGGGCGTCACGAACAGGATTCTGTAGCTCGCTATAAGCGAGTCCTGTGTGCCTGAATTGAACTGGTTTTGTGCTTGAGAATTGCTAAAATCATCAGAGAATGTATTTGCCATTTTTTCGGCATATCTGCGTCACGACGAGGCACTGGTGAAGAAGAAGGGCGTGCTCTTCGTGGGTGTACACTCACTCAGTGGCGCGAAAACGATGGCTCTAAATGGTACTGCAATGTAAGATCGTGCCCCACAGCTCTTCAGTTCCGCCTCCTCATCCTCCTCAGTGTGCGGAAACTAACACGAAGGTCCCGCCTCCCTACAAAAGAGGGGCCCTCTCCAGATGCTAATGACACATGTGACTTGGCAGAGATGGCTAATGGACACGAGCAGAAGTGTGAAGGGATGGAGCAGTCAGAGCTCTCCCCCCACGGAAGCGACCCGATCGCCACGGAACCACCGTTGGGCACCCGGCCTGGAAACCCTCCTACGCTGCAAGAAGCGGAGGATACCCTAAGAGGCCTGGCCCGGCACCGGGAGGAGGTCGCCAGGATGGAAGCCAGCTGGCGTGCCCTAAAACTAAACTTGGAGCGGCGCCAATCCCTCTTACCTGAAGTGTCTGTACCGGAAGGTGAGACACCCGTTCTAGTAGAGGAGTCCGTGCGGGCATCCCAGCCCTTGCAATGTGATCCGGTTGACGTTGTCGCAGTGGAGGCACCCGTTCCTGCAAAAAACGCTGCACCGGCAGCACCCCAGATCCCGCTGTCTGCCCCCATCGCTGAGACAGAAGAAGCGACACCCGTCCTCATGGAGGAGGCCGCGCAGGCACCAGAGGTCTACCTGTCTGTACCGGAGCCCCGACTGTCATCTGTTCCAGAGCCGGCTGCTTCTTCCACAGGTGAGCGCCGCCAGGACTGGGGGGCGCCAGGAGAGCTGCCCAAACCGGACATTGTAAGCTGCAGTTTAATGGTGGAGACATGGAGCTGCTGATGGAGGAGAATTACAACCGGCGTCAGGAGGAAGAGTGGAGACGTTGGGAGCGGGAAGCAGAGCGACAAAGGGAGCAGCGAGAAACCCAAAAGCTTCGGCAACGTAACCTGGAGAAGGACCGGGCAGATAAGGACCGATGAGAAAAGATAAAGGAACCCTGTGGGAGCCGCGGCGTAAGGGTGCAGTACGGAACTTTAAATTGAAAGATGGTTGGGGCTTCATCCAGGAGCCTGGACTTTATTTAGAAGTTTTTGTGAACCAGCGGAACGTGGAGGCTCACCTCCCAGAAAGACACCCGGGAGGGACCTGTTGCCAGGAGACTTGGTGACTTACACCCGACACTGGGGTTACAATGGATGGTACGCCCTAAATGTTACCAGGTGCGACCCCTACTCCCCAGAGTGTCAGGAACCTGTGAGACCCTCGGAGCCTACAGCCTCCCACATCCAGGCCTCTGCACAAGTGCCCACCCCACGCCGTAAATCTCCCCAGCCTCCCTCAGTGGTCTCCTCAGCAGGCCCAGCTATGGACATGATATCTATAGCTGGCCCGTACCCGGCACCTGTTAGGCCCCCTGGGGTTCGTTCAGTCCGGGACATAGGGCTCCAGACCCGGAGGGAGATGGAAGAGGTGGCCACACAGACCCAGATAGCGGGTCACGACTTGACTGTACAGGCCACACGACGTCATCAGGTCCTGGTGGTCCTTGGTGTCTCGGATGTTTGGCAAGCATCAGAAGAGTACCAGGTGGTACCTGGAACACCCCTGCCAAAGAATTATAAATAACCCGGACAGGGTCCCTGTATGTAAATAGTTAAATTGTTGATGTACCCGGACAGGTGAATGTTCATAAAAAAGTTTTTTAATTTAATAAAAAACACAACACAGTTTTCATTACTTTTATTACAGACTCATCCTGCGACGCCATCGATCTCTAGTAAAAAAATGAAAAAAAAAAACAGCAGTATACCACCTGTCCGACGCAGTCCATAGTAACGAGTGTCCCACGACGATCCAGCTCTGCTACATCAGAATGACAGGCAGAGCCTGTCATCCCGGCGCAGCACAGCTGATTACCTGCTTCCCCGGCGGTGACGTCATCGGACTGGTTTACGGCCGGGATTACCCTGCAGTCACTGCAGTTATCGCGAAAAACTGCATGTGACCGCCAGGGAGAAGATAATGGCGGCCATCAAGCAGTCCAGGACGTGACCGCCGGAGATCTTCTGCCAGGTAAGTGCCGCTGACTCCTGACAGACCCGACCGACGGACACTCACAGTGACAGTGACAAATCCGATTCCGGTATCCGATATGACGAAAATATCGGTACTCGGAATCGAAAGCCCGATACAGCTAATATCGGCCGATACCCGATATTTGCAGTATCGTATCGCTCAACACTAGTCATGGCCAAAAGTTTTGAGAATGACACAAATGTTATATTTTCACATGATCTGCTGCCCTCTGGTTTTTATGTGTGTTTGACAGATGTTTTTATCACAGACAGAAATGTAATAATTGCAAACATATGAGTAACAAAAGCTTATATTGACAGTTAGAATGAGTTAATGCAGCAAGTCAATATTTGCAGTGTTGACCATTCTTCTTCAGGACCTCTGCAATTCTCCCTGGCATGCTCTCAATCAACTTCTGGACCAAATCCTGACTGATAGCAGTCCATTCTTGCACAATCAATGCTTTCATTTTGTCAGAATTTTTAGGTTTTTGTTTGTCCACCCGTCTCTTGATGATTGACCACAAATTCTCAATGGGATTATGATCTGGGGAGTTTCCAGGCCATGGACCCAAAATCTCTATGTTTTGTTCCCTGAGCCATTTAGTTATCACCTTTGCTTTATGGTAAGGTGCTCCATCATGCTGGAAAAGGCATTGTTGATCGCCAAACTGCTCTTGGAGGGTTGGGAGAAGTTGCTCTTGGAGAACATTCTGGTACCATTCTTTATTCATGGCTGTGTTTTTAGGCAAGACTGTGAGAGAGCCGATTCCCTTGGCTGAGAAGCAACCCCACACATGAATGGTTTCAGGATGCTTAACAGTTGGCATGAGACAAGACTGGTGGTAGCGCTCACCTTGTCTTCTCCGAATGAGGCATTTTCCTGATGTCCCAAACAATCGAAAAGGGTATTCATCAGAGAAAATAACTTTACCCCAGTCCTCAGCAGTCCACTGCCTGTACTTTTTGCAGAATATCAGTCTGTCCATGATGTTTTTTCTGGAGAGAAGTGGCTTCTTTGCTGCCCTCCTTGAGACCAGGCCTTGCTCCAAGAGTCTCCGCCTCACAGTGCGTGCAGATGCACTCACACCTGCCTGCTGCCATTCCTGAGCAAGCTCTGCACTGCTGGTAGCCCGATCCCGCAGCTGAAACACTCTTTCTAGCTGCGATACTCTTCCCTGTTAGGTCATTTTTGTGCATTGCAATGATAACTGCACGTGTTTCTTTAGAGATAACCATGGTTAACAGAAGAAAAACAATGATGCCAAGCACCAGCCTCCTTTTAAAGTGTCCAGTGGTGTCATTCTTACTTACTCATGACAGATTGATCTCCAGCCATGTCCTCATCAACACCCACACCTGTGTTAATGGAGCAATCACTGAAAAGAGGTTAGCTGGTCCTTTTAAGGCAGGGCTGCAATGATGTTGAAATGTGTTTTGGGGGATAAAGTTCATTTTCTAGCCAAATATTGACTTTGCAAGTAATTGCTGTTAAGCTGATCACTCTTTATAACATTCTGGAGTATATGCAAATTGCCATTAGAAAAAGTGAAGCAGTAGACTTTGTAAAAATTAATATTTGTGTCATTCTCAAAACTTTTGGCCATGACTGTAGAATATAAGACATAATTTTAGTAGTTACACACTTTTTTGTTAAGTATATGATTCCACATGTGTTAATTCATAGTTTTGATGCCTTCAGTGTGAATTTACAATTTTTCATAGTCATGAAAATACAGAAAAATCTTTAAATAAAAGGTGTGTCCAAACTTTTGGTCTGTACTGTATATATGCATATATAAGCTGACAGACACTTCACATAGAAAAGCAGCACATTTGTAAAAGTTAGATTAACCCTTTTACCCCCAAGCCTGTTTTCACCTTCATGACCAGGCCAAATTTAACAAATCTGACCAATGTCAATTTATGTGGTAATAACTGTGAAACATCAACAGATCTCACTGATTCTGAGATTGCTTTTATCGTGACATATTGCACTGCATAATAGTGGCAAAATTTGCTTGACATGACTTGCATTTATTTATGACACAATCGGAAACTTGGCAAAAATGTTGAAATTGTGGCAATTTTCCATTTTTAAAATGTGATGTCACACAAAATGCTTATGTTAGAAGGGTTAGAAGTTGCCCAGCGGTTTCTCATCTTTCCTACTAAATGAAAAAAAAACAGTTAATTAGGGACCACATCACATTTGAAGTGACTTTGAGGGCCTATATGACAGAAAATAACCATAATTGACACCATTCTAAAAACTGCACCCCTCAAAGTGCTCAAAATCATGTTCAAGAAGTTTATTGAATCTTCAACTGCTTCACAAGAACTTAAGCAATATGGAATGAAAAATGAACTTTTCTCACAAAAAGTTTACTTTAGACCCAATTTGTTTTTATTTTAACAAGGGTAACAGGGGAAATTGGACTCAAAAATGTATTGTGCAGTTTCTCCTGAGGATGCAGATACCCAATATGTGGGGGAAAACTTCTGTTTGGGCACACAGCAGGGAAGGGATGGAGATAGCAGTGAGAGCAGGCACCGCTGATGGGATTATTCATCAGCCAACGCCTTCGCTATAAATAAATAAATACAAAAGAAAGAAATGACATTGGGACTGTTCTATTTTTGATAACCAGAGCTGGCAAAACTGACAGCTGAGGGCTGCAACCCTCAACTGTCAGCTTTATCATGGTTGGTTGTCAAGAATATAGGGGTCCCCAGGCCATTTTTTTGTAATTATTTCAATAAAAAATTAAAAAAAAACAGTGTGGGGTCCCTCCTATTTTTGACAACCAGACAAGCTAAAGCAGACAGCTGGGGGATGGTATTTTCAGGCTGATAAGGGGCCATGGATATTGTCACCTGCCTTAAAATAGCAGTCACAAGCCACCTCAGAAGATGTGCATCTATTAGATGCACCAATTCTGGCTCTTTGCCCTGTGGCGTTGGCAAGTGGGGTAATATTTGTGCAGTTGATGTCAGCTGTTTTATGGCTGCTTACATCAATTCCACAGATTAATAATAGAGAGGCGTCTATCAGACATCTCCATTACTAACCCCATAGTAAACTTTTATAAAGACACAGACAATATAAAGTGCTTAAATTGAAATAAACACACTTTAATTAAAATAAAAATTCCCCAACCCTCTTTTACCAATTTATGCAATAAAAATTAAAATAAAAAGAAAGTTATACTCACTTTTTTGCCGATATTTCATTGATGGCCATGTCCCACAGCGATTCAAATTATTTGGCGAGTAGTCAGATCAGTGATGCAACTGCTCTACATGCCAGCTGAAACACACTGAGCAGAGTGAGAGAGCCTCTGCCTCTGACTGGCGGTAACTTTAATGGCATCATCACCGGTCACAGGCAGTGCCTCTCATGCTCTGCTCAATATGAGTCGGCTGGCGTGAAGAGCAGTCGCATCACTGATGTAAACATTGTTCAAACCATCTGGATCATTGTGGGTTATGGTCATTAATGGATTGTCGGCGTATAAGTGAGTGTAACTTTGCCTTTTTTATTTTAATTTTTGGTGAATAGATGGGTAAAGGAGGGTCGGGGAGTTTTATTTCAAATAAAGGTGTGTGTTTATTTCAATTAATTGACTTTACGCTGTGTCTTTATTACATTTGACTATGAGGTTAGTAATGGGAGCGTTCTATAGATGCTTCTTCATTACCAGCTCCTGCGCTTGATGTCAGCAGCCATAAAACAGCTGACATAAACCCAGCTATTACCCCACTTTCCACTGCACCACACCAGGGCAAATGGGAAGAGCAAGGCTATGTGCCAGAATTGGTGCATCTTATGGATGTGCCATTTCTGGGGCAGCTGAGGGCTGATGTTCTTAGTCTAGGTGGGGGCCCTATCCTAGGTTATTAATATCAGTCCGAAGCTGTCTGCATAGCCTTTGGTGGTTAGTAAATATAGGGGGATCCCACGTTATTTTTGTGGGGAGTCTCCCCTAGAATAACCATTAAAGGCTAAGCAAATAGCTGTGAGCTGATATTAATAATCTGGGAACCTTTATTGATATTGGCCCCATACTAGAATATTAACATCAGCCCCCAGCCGTCGGCTTTCCTACAACTGGTTATGAAAATTATGAGGGACTCACACCATTTTTTTATTTATTTTTTTTATTTATTAACAAGTACAGTAAATTACACACCCAAGGTAACCTTAGTTCACAGCCTCCAGGTGCTCCAGCAGCTGGAAATACAAATAACCTTTAAGTGTCCCTCAAAGTTTTCCATTAAGTTTCCAGGCCTTGTAGCTGCTGGTAGACTAGTGATTGTGAACGCTTGTAACCTTTACCTGAGATTATAGTCACTGGGTCTCACGGTAGCTCGACTGCCGAACTTATGAATGCTGGAGTGCCAAGGGTCAGATTCAAAGTTGTTCATCAGTCTGGAACTGGCACTCCACAGCATGATAACCAGATGGTATGAACTCAGGTGATCATACAGTAAGGTTATTTCAGTCCACAGCAGCCCTCTCCTTGTGAGATAATAGCACTGTGAGCTAACTTTACTAACTTCGCTTTAGTTCCCAGCAGCCGGGTCTTGCAGAGCGCAGCTCCAGTGTATTTAAATAAATCAATGAAATAAAAAAAGGTGTGAAGTCCCCTTTATTCTTGATAACCAGTGCAAGGAAAAGTGTCAGCTCCGGGATGCATGCCTCAGCTGTAAGCTTTATTTTTGCTGTTTATTAAAAATAGAGGGTCTCCAAGCATTTTTTATTATTATTTAAATAAATAATAAAGAAAAGGTGTGGACTTGCCCCATTTTTAACAACTAGCCAAACTACAGAAGACAGATGGGTGCTGGTTTCATTTCACTGGGAAGGGGCTATGGATATTGGCCCTCCCCAGTCTAAAAATAGCAATCCACAGCCACCCCAGAAAAGGTGCTGCTATTAGATGCTCCAATTCTGATGCTTTGCATGACTATTCCCACTTGCACTGGTGTGGTGGATAGTGGGGTAAAAGTTGAAGTGTTGATGTCAGCTGCTTTATTGCTGCTGACATCAAGCCAAAGGGATAGCATTGAAACAAACACACAAATTCCTTTTTTTTTTTATAAAAACACCCCAATCCTCCTTTACCTATTTATTATGTTCAAAATAACAATAAAAAACACATTATTAGTCACCTTTCTGGTGATAAGCCGTTTGTCCTGCAAAGAGCCCAGCTCTGCTGCATCAGGATGCATGGCTGAGCGATGTCATGATGTGAACGTTCAACCGTGCATCCAGGAGATACTGAGCAGAGCGTGAGAACGTTCCTGCAATGATTGGCGGTAACCTTAATTATGTCACCATCGGTCACAGGCAGACCTCATGCTATGCTCAGTTTCAGCAGGCTGGTGTGGAAAGCAGTCACATCACTGATGTGACCATTCTCCAAACCATCCAGATCATCGTAGCACTTGGCCAACAATAGATTATCTTCGAAAAGGTGAATAGAGCTTTGCTTTTTTATTTTTTTTGTTGAATAAATAGGTAAAAGAGGGTCGGGGAGTTTTTATTTCAAATAGAGGACTTTTCTGTGTGTCTGTATTTTATTAAACTTGACTATTGGGTTAGCAATGGGGGTGTCTGAAAAATGCATCTAAATCACTAACCCCTTGGTTTGATGTCAACGCACATAAAATAGCTAACATTAAACTCAAAATAATTACCTAACTTGCTACCGCAAGCCTGTGGTGGCTGTGGGCTGCTAATTTTAGGCTGAAGGTGGCCAATATCAATTGACCCTTACCAGTCTGAGAATACCAGCCTCAGCTGTCTGCTTTAGTTTGGCTGGTTGTCAAAAATGGGGGGGAACCCCATGCCATTTTTAATTTTTTTTTTTAAATAATTTTAAAAAATGAAATGGGGACTCATCTATTTTTTGATAACCAGCCCAGATAAGGCCCGACACTGAGGGCTGCATCCTGCAGCTGTCGGTTTTGCCTGCGCTGGTTCTGAAAAATAGAGTGGACAACTTTTTTTCTTTTTTTTATACAATGTGCACAGGCCAATTACAGCCATGCCATTAATTGTCATGGATGTGATATAGCCGGATGTGCCCACACATTAAAGCTAGTTGATTGGCTGTGCTGCAGTTTTTCAAGAAGCTTTGTTTGGGCCCCCAAACCAGAACAATAAAACAGACTACCTGGAGAAGTCAGTGTTCAGGGTCTGTGCATGGACACTAGGTGTTCGGTACAGACACCCAACTTTACCATTCAGGTTCACCCATCCCTATTTATAATTTTCAGTGATGCCCTGATAATCCCCTAAGACCATGATCTGTGCATATTTTAAGGGGCTTGTTGTAGCCTGGTGACCTGGATGTCATTATGATGACATTGGGTCGCCATGGCAATGATCAGACCCTCGGCAACATTATCGTGTCTGGCAGCATATCAGGTGTCAGGTTCCCTTTAAACGACAATTACTCTTTAAGCTTGGCTGGCAGCCAATTCTGGCTCAAATTTAGCATACAGAAATCACAGCACTCCACAATATAAATGTTTTTTTTAAATAACAATAACATTTCAGTCCAAACATGTTACTTTCTTGACATGGAAGAAATTTAAACACATTTTTACCAGATGCAGTCTTGCAATATTTTTATAGATGGATAGTTGCTTTGCTTGCTGCTGCCGCTGTTCCTTGGTCACTCTTCTCCTGCTTTCCTGTTGTAGCCACATGGCTGCTGACATGCTCCTCTGGCTGGCACTCTGGTATTGGTGCTTCCTCTAGGTCATGCTCCTACAAAATTCTGTTCTCCTTAATAGCCAGGGTACACCCAAGAACATCTTTCCAAACTAAAGCTCAGATGACCATCCTTTTGTCCTACAATTTCCTGCCAGTCTTTTATTCTGACCTTGATTCTCATCTTTCACCAACCTTGACCTTCTATTTGACCACAGTTTTGATGGAACTCTATTTGTCTTGACCCGAGATAATTACATTTTTGAAATTTTAAAAAGTGCAGTATAAAAGTGAAGTGTGAATAACCATTAATATAACAAAATGCCATATGTTCAACATAAGTAATATATCTTTAACTTCAAAAGAGATTGGAATTTGATCAAAGTAAAACAGGTCAACCTTTCCCAAATTTGTCCATTAGGAAGAGTTCTTAATCTGTTGTTTGCTGCAAAGTATACCATGCTCACAGTGACTGATCACACAGTCATGTAATATAGCCTAAGGACTCAATTAGGAAAACTGAATCTAAAGCATGTTTTCACTTTTAAAATATAGACTAATTCAAGGGATGATAAATGTAAGCTTAGTTCAGTGTTACCCTGCTAGGGTCTCTGTGTTTTTTTCCTCCACTATATGGATCTTAAATGTGTCTATTAAGGACATGTTACAAGTAAGTGGTAGATGTAGGTACTCTTACACTACAGGATACATGCCCATACCATTCGTGTCTGTAGTTCCACATTCAAGAAAAAAGAGTAGCACACTGCAGCGCTATAGCTTGCAAACACGAAATATGAAAAATGAATTGCATCACTGCCTTAGAAATATGAAAAATTGAGAAGTCTTAGCGCATAAGATGGCCAAATTATGTGAGCCTGATAGCCACGTCAAGGCTCTTCTCGTATATCAGGTCCCAACTAATGCCAATCCTCGCCTAGAAAAGTCTGTCTGCATGGGAACATATGAATCCTCTCTTAAGACTACAATCTACATCTCTGTGGAGGGGTAATGAACCTGGTGTAATTAAAAAAGCCTGTGACCAACAGGTGGAGTGCTCAGGTAGAAGGTAAATGAATGTGTAGTTCCACATTGACATGTATATATGTGAACTGAAATACACACTGCTACTGCCCACTAAATGCATTTAGGGTTACATACACATCCATATCTCACCTTAAGGCCACATACACGCGTTGAATATTTGGACAGTATTTCACATTAGTACTTGTAAGCTAAAACCAGGAGTGGGTGAAAAATTTTGAAGTGGTGCACGTTTCTATTAGACTTTTTTTCTGCTAATTGTTCCACTCCTGGTTTTATTTACAAATATTAATGTGAAATACTTACAAAATAGTGAAAGTGTTCATAGAACCGTTATCTCAGCTGAGAAAATCGGTCCGAATATGCTAATTACACTTTGTGTGTGATCACAGTGCGATCCAAATTTCTCGGATATAGAGAAAAAAAAAGTTTCTCCATCTTCTAAATGCAGATGTCATCTTAGTGTGGTCCAATGTTTTCCATAGACCCATAGACATGAATAGTCAAGTGTGATTTGATTATCGGAGGCAACTTGTGCATGGTGTGATTTTTTTTCTAACAGAATCGGTTCGGGAACAAAAAATCAGCATGTGCTTGGCCTCATAGAATAATATGGGGATGAATGATATCCATCAAAATGACGGGCAGCACTAGTGATAAGTGAAGGTGCTTGGATCAGATCTTTTCTGAGCATGCCATTGTCCCAATTGAGTTTTTTCGGCGTTTTTAAAAAAATATGCTCGAGTTCATGAGGCTGCATGTCTCCTGGTTGTTTGACACCGCAACACATGCAGGGATTGCCTAACGAACAGGCAATCCCTGCTCGTGTTGCGGCTGTCAAACAACCAGGAGACATGCAGCGGCAGCGACTCTAGCATATTTTTTGAGCACGCTGAAATACTCAATTAGGACATGAACATGTTCGAATAACAACTTATTCAAGCACGCTCACTCATCACTACATAGCACTCGTCTGATTTTTTCGGTCGTCTGCCAAGACCTAAAAAACATTTCTTGCATGAAGGGATGGACAAAGCCACGGATAACTGATGGCAAAAGAAAGGAATCTTGTAAGAAGAAAATCTCAGAGCTACACTGGCTTACTGCTTTAGCATTCAAATTGTCACATGTACTCAGACAACTACATATTAAAATTGATGTATTACAAATCAGAAATGCAGACTCTTTACTATTAAAGGGAACTGGTCTATAGATTTTCTATACAAAACTGTATCTATCACCTTTCAGACATCTAGAAAAGTATTCCTGCAAAAGATCTCAGTGCCTCACATAGCTAAGAAATGGACTTTAATAATTGTTCCTCTCTATATGCTAATCAGCTAACCTGTAGTCCGATAGGAGTCTCTGTCCTGTGTTCTGTGCTTCAGCTCCTCAGCCTTGATTCATGTAGAAGACATTAGCCTGTTGCAGGATTGCTATTAAACACAAAGGCGGTGGATACAGTTTATGTAAGCAAAAACTAGTGACAGGTTCCCTTAAAATACAGTATTTAATAGGGATATTCTGAAGCATTTGTCTAAACTGAAACATCCCATTTAAGTTTAATTTTTTTGATCTTAAAACCTTTCATGACCTTTGATAAACATGTCAAAGGTCGTGTCCCTGCCTTTGATGTGGGCTGACACGCACATGGTGACTGATTTAATCAGCTATCATGTACCTTTAACAACCGCGGGTAGAGCGTTGCTTTGTCCGCTGCTGTTAACCAGTTAAATCCTCCTCAGTCATCCTCCTCTGTCATGCCATCGGTGAGCATCAATGGATTGTATGACAGCTAGTGGTCTGTTGATGACACACGTGTCTGGCATTATGATGCTCCTGTGAATGCCAGCGCATGGCCAGCGTTCATAGGAAAGCATGATTTTCTCTATACATGGCAGAGCTGATACACTGCTATGTATAACACAAGTGATCAGATAATTGAAAATTCAAATCCCCTAAGAGGACTATTTAATACAGTAAAAAGTGAAAAAAAGTTTTTACAGATATGAAATAAATAAATAAAAAGCATAAAAATTCAAATCACCCCCTTTGACCTCATAAAAAAATACACATATTTGGTGTCAATGCGTTTGTAAAAGTCCAATCTACCAAAATATAAAAATAAAAAATCAGATCGACTTTATCATCTCCCAATTTGGCAATTATTCTTGAAATTACAGAAAAAGGAACAGCTTTCTTTTTCTTTGACTCTTTTTCACCACCTCCCCTTACTATATTAACCCAGCGATATTCCCTCTAACTCTGACCCATTTGGAAAGATGTATTTTTATTAAGGGGATTTTTTACAAGATTGGGAAAAAGGGTAAAGAATAGAGATGGATGGACCCTTAGATGTTCGGGACCTGGCAGATCCAACCGAACAGTTAGGCCGATGTTACACTTGCGTGTGTGATGCGAGAAACTCGCACGAGTCTCTTGCATCAACACCCGGCAATCGGACCGGAGTGTGTGGCTGCATAGAAATACATGTAGCCACACGCTCCGTTCCGAGTGCTGGTGGCAGTGCCGGGTATTGATGTGAGAGACTCATGTGAGTTTCCGCATCACAACAAGCAAATGTGACACCGGCCTTAAAAAAAATTCATGTTCGGTTACCAGAACAGTACCCGGACCTGAACTCGAAACCCATTTAATTGAAAGGGGGGCCTGAACATCCAGTGTTTGCCACACTGTCAGTGCATGACAGCACGGCAAACACTGCTTCTGATCGGCATCATTACTGCTGCTAAGACAGCTGCAGTTCCCATGCTGTCAAATGACAGCATGAGCCCGCAGCTGTGATTGAAGGTAAAAAATTTACCTCGGGTCAATGCCTGCTACCACAAATAACAGTGAGAGTAGTTGGTGGCTGATGGGAGTATTCATCAGCCAGCACTTGCACACTAAATAAATAATTAAAAAAAAAACAGCGTGGGTTTCCCTGTATTTTTGATAACCAGCCAGGCAAAACTGAAAGCTGGGGTTGCCAGCTTTAGCAAATGTTGGTTATCGAGAATAGAGGGGTCCCCATGCTGTTTTTTTTTTTTAAATTATTATGGTCTTTATTAGTGGATGTGGCTCACAGGTTTCTCCCTTGGTTTAGACCGTAACATTTATACTAAATGATATTAAATATATATTAAAAATAAAACAAAAACAGAAAAATAAAATACCCAAACAGAATATTCAGGTGACCAGGGGGAACAAAAGAGGAACAAAACTGACCAACTTTGACCTGGTGACAGGTCCTCTTTTAGTTACAGTCCTTGAACTTCTTTTTTCAACACCTGTTTTTAAGTCCCACTAGTTTCTTTGCCGCTGATTTAGCAAGCCTCAGAAGTCAGCACACTCTATGCTTCAGAGCCTGCTCATGTCCTTCTGAAGCTGGACGGATCACTGGATCCAACCAACTTCAGTGCTCCTGTGCTTCTCATATGTTGCAGAGGCAAAGCTTCCTCTGCTTACAGCCTGAGAGAGGGTTCACATTAGATCATGCCTCGTCTCAACTATCAATCTTCAGGAGGATAGCGTCCCCTACAAAGCAAGAATCTGGGCTATGAATGGTACCCTTTACATAAATACATGCATACACAAATAAATGCTCCCCTGAATAAATAATACATTACAGTCTTCAATACAAAAGGAATTGTCTTTATGTGGAACTGAGCTTTTAAAATCCCTTTGCTCTATTATTCAAAGTTTTTCAAGTATGTTAATAGCTCTTGAGGGCATCTATTTCTTGTGTTTCTTTGTTATAATCAATTATTCACTCGTATCTGGGCAGCTACCAAACACGACACATATTATTTGAAGCTTTCTTGGCTTCCATCGGGCATTTTAACCTTGCTGATGTGTGCTAGTTACAGGGAGCCTCTAAGCGAAATGGCACCTACAGTAATTGAAAAGACAGATCAAGCACTAGAGCAACAAATGAGAATTAGAAGGAGAACTAAAAAGAAGACTATCTAGTTTTATTCACCTTGCCCAACTACTTGATTAAATCCTGATCCAGCAGTTGTAAAGTGTCCAGGGGGCAGGTAATGACAGAAAAAAACACATTCCCTCTAACTGGCACAAAGCCAACTCCATCTCTGACTGTTCTCATTATGAAAGTCAGATATTATGGAAAGCATTTTAAGTAAGTTAAATTGTATTTAACATATTTGCAATGCAAATGCATAGCGATTCTCGTAGAGGTATTGACTTGCAAATAGCAAAAACATAGTTTAAACATGCACCTGCTGGAAGATGTATTTTAAACATTAATTGTAGTGTTACGAGATTTAATTATAATCTGCCATAATATACATTGCTCATAAGGCACAAGTTATAATATTGTGTTCTGCAATTGTAAAGGATGGAGCTTATTTTTTCTTTAAAGAAGAAAGCACAAGTTAACATTTGACCTTGCTATTTCAGTATTACTCATAAAAGACAAAATTTCATAAAATAAATATCTTATTAACAAAGTGGTAAACTAAATTTTTAGAACCATAAGCGTAACGCCAAATGGAGGAGCAGGATCGCAGAAATGTGACCCTATCAATTGGCTGCTTGGATTTGCAAATGAAACAACTGTTTCCTTGCGAAATCAATTAATTTCTTATCACAAACCTACATTATGGCCACTGATTTGGCCTTACCCAAATTTTAAGGTAACTTCAATCAACCTGTATAAATTCTATATGTTTGCATTTACAAGCAGGGCTGGCCTTAGGTGTATAGATATGCAAATGAATCCAGGAAGGACCACATTGTGTTGAATTTCCTGTAATTCACGGTTTTTGCACAAATTCAAACATTTTGATATTTGATTCATGGTTCACAGAAAAAAAAGTGCCCTGAACCTTTCCCACACTGCTGAAGCATCAGAGAGCAGGCTAATATAGTTTTGCATTACTGCACAGACCTCGCTATAATGCCCTGCAGCTAGACATCTTATGGATTAACATACATTGTGCCTGGTAGTCAGGGCCATCTGAGATCAATGGTTCCAAGCAGAGCACAGCTTGTGCTGAGTTGGTTTCCATCTCCAGAGTCATTGGGTAAGGTCATGTTCACACATTCAGTATTTGGTCAGTAATTTTACAACAGTATTTGTAAATCAGGAGTGTAACAATCAGAGGCAGTTATAATAGAAACATGTGCACTATTTCTGCATTTTTTAACCCAGTCTTGCTATGGCTTACAAATATTGACTTGTATTTCTATACAGCCGCACACTCTGGTCCGAGTGCCGGCGGCAGTGTGGGGTTTTGCTGCGTGAGACTCATGCGAGTTTCTCGCATCACACACTCAAGGTGACACCAGCCTTATGCAGTTTGTAAACTCTTATGATCAGCAGGGTCCTCTCTTTTTCTCTTTTGTCGCTTGTAAGCTATTATTGTCAGCAGGGCTATCTGTCTCTCCTATGGAGTGTGTGAAGATTGAGGCTGCTGTTGTATTAATCACCTAGGCAGGTTAACATGCATGTTATATGTATTTCTTCATTCCACAGTCATACAGGAACTCCATGTAGATGGCCAAAATACAATGCCTTCCGTTCACAAGTTCCCAACTCAGGATCGATAGTTCCACTGCCCCAATACTAGGTGATACCCACTGACTCTCAAATTTTGGTTGGCCCACAGTTTTGGTATCTCTTGCCGGTATAGTCTGCTGGTATAGTCTGCAGTCACACCTATATTCCTCCAGACGACGATATCATGATCGTAGCACATGTATACCCCTCTAGCCAGGATTAACACCTCCATTTCCTGGTCAGTGTCCTAAATACCCCTAGCTTCTCTGCATAATTAAGCCCAGCAAAGGTAACTGTACATTGGTAGAAGCTATTTTCCTCAGGTCGACCCCAATTACCTGGAACTGCATGTGAGACCCACTGTGGTGAATAGTGACTGGCAGAACCAGGGCCGGCTCCAGGTTTTTGAGGATCCGGGCTAAAGAGTCTCAGTGGGCCCCCCGCCCCCCTTTAACACATAACGACCACGATTCATGATGCACGGATACAGCAGAGAAATATGTAGTATAGTATGGATTAGACCAGAATATAAAAAGCAGAAAAACGGTACTGTATCAGAGCATACAGCGTATACAATGTAGGGGTAATTGTAAATCTCCGTATATATTTCCAGAGTCAGACACAGACGTTCATCAGTATGGATTTGACCAAATAAAAAAAGCAGAAAAAAGGTACTGTATCAGAAGATACCAAAGGGTGTGTATAGTATTCACTTAAGCCAAACAAAACAAATTGATGGCACAAAGAGTGTATAAATTAATTCAAATCCTTCTTTATTCACAAGCAGTTGTAATAAAACCCCAATCAATGTATATATAGAGTACCTCCAAAACCAGACTAGAAAAGGCATGCAGCTAAAATGGGTGCAAAAAAACTACATTGGTTTATATATAAGTGCTAATTGTGCCTTTAAATGTGACCCACAAAATTGATCATTAATACTCACTATTACTGCCTGAAAACAAGATACTAAGTAAAATGATCAAGGTGGAGTACATAAGGAACCATGAAAAGTGCTGTAACATAGAAATACCTGTGGTAGACTGCGATACAATTTCAACATAGTGGTCATACTAGCTAATACTACACAGTATATTTGCTGCTGGGGGGGGTCACAAACTGTCGGTCTGGTCTGTGCAGGATGAAATCTGAGAAGTGCTGTAAATCTACTTGTGACCACCCCCAACAGCTAGTATACTGTGTTTGTGTACGTAACCTTTCCTCTGGAATAAAACAGGAGCCAGGAGAAGCATTAATCAGCTCTTTCAGGAACCACTTGTCTGTACTCACTTACTATCACTGCCGCAGCCCACAGGACTCAGGAACCTCAGCGTCAGCGGCGCCGGGGAAACTTGCAGGATACAGGAGTGAGACAGTGCCAGCCTGGATTCGGGACCATTTTCAATGCTGCCTGCAGGCAGCCTGCACACAAACTTGCTTCCGTTCCGTCCTCTGCCGCTCGCCTCTTCCTATCTCAGGGTTGTCACTTCCTCCCTGGCTGCGGCACCAGTGAGAAGAGACAGGGGCAGAGCTCGCCTCTACTAGACCCATCCTGACCTTCTGGAAGGTGTCTGTCTGCTGCCATGACTCTGAGTGAGCGTGAGAGGACCCCCCCGTCTCACCAGGGCCCCGGCACTTGCCCGGGTTGCCGGGTGCTGACGCCGGCCCTGGGCAGAACAATGGCTTTGAGACACCGAGGAGAGAAATGGAATGATATACCTACCTGATTAACAATCTTTTATCTGGCCTTATGTATGCATAAGATCCAGCCCGCACATCTTGCTCTGCTACAGTCATTGAATGGAAGCAATGATTCCTGAGGCTGAACTGACAAGCAAGCAAATCTCTAATAACACAAAATAAGAATGATGTAACCGGTGCTCCATGATGCATCCCTTAGAGCCATGGATTCTGTTCTACATGAATTGGTCCAATGGTCTTTAGAACAAGGCCAGCTCTCACCCGAATGTAAGCTCTTATTGTGAGAGAGGTCCTTTCTCTCTTCTGTGCTGTGTAAGCTGTTATGGTCAGCAGGGGCCTCTGTCCTTGTTCTCTTTTATGCAGTGTGTAAGTTCTTATAGTCCCATTAAAAGGGGATATGTATACACACTGTAAAACAATGGTATTAGATACAGAGAAAATTCTGAAATGCAAGGTTGCGTTTACTTCCTTTGCTTTCCTAGAACCAAAATGTCACCATAATTCCTATAAATACCCAAGCTAATTAAAAACAAATTATTTGTGCAATACAGCAATATTTTTAGTCTACTAAATCACCGAATTTAGGGGGTCCTGTAACCTCCCCATATATGAGCTACAAAGACTGAGATGGAACATTGGTGCAATGACTTCTAAAGCTCATTACATTGACATCTCCCACTACATTGCACAGCTCTTTTTATCCTGGGTGTGGGGCTCAGGGAAACCAAAAGACAAAGTGAAAATACTGATGGAAGATTTATTCTGTCCACTTTTTGTTAAGAAGGTATTTAATCGAATGTAGCATCCATATATGTATACACTCACATGTGCTCTTATATACAGTAGATATACATACTCTCACACTCATATTTGGATGCTACATTTGACTTTCCCTCCTGTACCTCTTTAAAAGTAGATAGAAATCAATTTTCCTCCAGTACTTTAGCTTAATTTTTTAATTCTCAGCACCTGAACCATGATAAGGAGAGATGTGCAGAGTAGTAAGAATTGTCAATGTAAGGAACTACAGTCATGGCCAAAAGTTTTGAGAATGACACAAATATTAATTTTTACAAAGTCTACTGCTTCACTTTTTCTAATGGCAATTTGCATATACTCCAGAATGTTATAAAGAGTGATCAGCTTAACAGCAATTACTTGCAAAGTCAATATTTGGCTAGAAAATGAACTTTATCCCCAAAACACATTTCAACATCATTACAGCCCTGCCTTAAAAGGACCAGTTAACCTCTTTTCAGTGATTGCTCCATTAACACAGGTGTGGGTGTTGATGAGGACATGGCTGGAGATCAATCTGTCATGATTAAGTAAGAATGACACCACTGGACACTTTAAAAGGAGGCTGGTGCTTGGCATCATTGTTTCTCTTCTGTTAACCATGGTTAACCATCTCTAAAGAAACACGTGCAGTCATCATTGCAATGCACAAAAATGGCCTAACAGGAAGAGTATTGCAGCTAGAAAGATTGCACCTCAGTCAACAATCGCATCATCAAGATCTTCAAGGAGAGAGGTTCCATTGTTGCCAAAAGGCTTCAGGGCGCCCAAGAAAGACCAGCAAGCGCCAGGACCGTCTCTTAAAAGTGTTTCAGCTGCGGGATCGGACTACCAGCAGTGCAGAGCTTGCTCAGGAATGGCAGCAGGCAGGTGTGAGTGCATCTGCACGCACTGTAAGGTGGAGACTCTTGGAGCAAGGCCTGGTCTCAAGGAGGGCAGCAAAGAAGCCACTTCTCTCCAGAAAAAACATCATGGACAGACTGATATTCTGCAAAAGGTAAAGGCAGTGGACTGCTGAGGACTGGGGTAAAGTTATTATCTCTGATGAATCCCCTTTCGATTGTTTGGGACATCAGGAAAATGCCTCATTCGGAGAAGACAAGGTGAGCGCTACCACCAGTCTTGTCTCATGCTAACTGTTAAGCATCCTGAAACCATTCGTGTGTGGGGTTGCTTCTCACCCAAAGGGGAATCGGCTCTCTCACAGTCTTGCCTAAAAACACAGCCATGAATAAAGAATAATACCAGAATGTCCTCCAAGAGCAACTGTCATGTGTGCATCGCCACGAAGATCGTCGCGGTTGCACATTCTGACTTCTCACAGCTGAGTTGCTGTTTCTTTGTGTTTGGCAGTTAGGGAGTTAATTCTGTCTGTGCTCAGTTCTGGGAATGGGTGCAGTTTCTCCCGACTGCAATTAATTATTTGTTGATTGGTTTCCTTTAAATCTCTGGTTGTCTGTTTGGGAGTTGCCAGTGAAATTCTTCATGCAGACCACAGATAGGATTGTATCTGTATAGACTTAAGTTAAAGAGCTCCTTAGTTGTTTTAAGCTCACCTTGCTTAGAGTTTAATATCCCAGATCATTTATGTTCCTTCTGTGTTTGAGTGTGTATGCAAGTCTGTGTTTTCTCCAGTCTGTCTTATATGTCTTATCTGTGTATTTAGCAGAGATCAGCCCATATCCCTTTGGTGGTAATCAGAATCCTTCTTAGGACTGATTACAGGGTTCAGGGACTGATAGGAGACAGGGTTAGGCTGGAGACTTGGACCTCTGAACCATTATCAGTACCTCCAAGGTGAGGGATTAGTTAGGACCCCAGTTTAGGGTCAGGTTAGACCCCCGGTCCTCCTCTTTCCTGTGACAGTGTATCAAGTCCTCAAGATTTATCCTGAGTTCAGCAGATATCGTGTCAGGTAAATCTATTCTATATTTACATGCTGATGTTGCTAATCTATATGTTGTATAGAGTGTTGTTCTTTTAAGAATAGTTTACTGACATCGTACACATATCATAAGACCGCGTGACATTTTCACTGGACAATAAAATTATTCCCAGTTGCCATGGATCCAGTAGCCCAGCTGGCTCTGCAGTTGCAGGGATTATCCATGGAGCTGACGGACATTAAGTCCAAAGTTTTGTCTCCCTCGGAGCAAACCAGATTTGAACCTAAAGTAGCTCTCCCGGACAGGTTCACTGGTGGGCGAGACAAATTTTTTACCTTCAGGGAAGCATGTAAATTGTATTTTCGGCTTCGGCCTCGATCATCAGGGAGTGAAGAGCAGAGAGTGGGAATTGTTATCTCGCTCCTACAAGGGGACCCTCAATCCTGGGCATTTTCCCTTCCTCCGGGATCCCCGGCTCTACAGTCAGTAGATCGATTTTTTACTGCCCTGGGTTTGGTATATGATGACCCAGATCGGTCTCTCTTGCTGAGACAAAATTACGTAAGATACAGCAGGGAGATCGTCCGGCGGAGGAATTTGCTTCTGAGTTCCGTAGATGGGCCACAGATACTCAGTGGAATGACCCAGCTCTTAGGAGCCAGTTTTGTCATGGGCTTTCTGACAAATTAAAGGACGTTTTGGCTCAGTATGATTCTCCTCCATCACTGGAGGCTGCTATGGCCCTGGCTATCCGTACTGATAGACGGCTCCGGGAGAGGTGTGAGGTAACTCCGCCCCCTGTTGTTACTCCACCTACTACTAAAGTCCCTTATGTTGAGGTTCCCCTTGTCTGTTCGGAGGAGCCTATGCAGTTGGGAGGGACATCATTTCGTAGGAGGGATTGGCGGTACGCCGCAGGACTAGAAGGTGTTTCTTCTGCGGGAAAGAGGGACATTTTGTTGGGGGATGTCCGTCCCGTGCCTTGTTGAACAAGAAGTCGCCGGAAAACTGTTAATCCCAGGTTGTGTGGTGGACGACAACCTGGGAGTATGTATTTCGTCCGCTAGTTCTTCTCAGTTCCTTGTACCAGTGGAGGTGGTGGTTGGTACGAGAGTGGAGAGATTTTCTGTTCTTCTTGATAGTGGGTCCGGGGCTAATCTGGTTGACGCTCAGTTTGCTCAGGCTCAAGGTATGCATCTGAGTGTATTGGTCAAACCGATCCCTATATTCTCCATTGACGCCAGGCCTCTCGGCCAAGGTAGCTTTGTTCATGAGGTTCATAACATTGACCTTCGGGTAGGGGCAATACATAGGGAACTATTATCTTGTTATGTGTTGGAGGGTCTACCTACTCCTATTGTGTTGGGACTTCCTTGGTTGGTTAAACATAACCCTGTGATTAATTGGCAGTCCAGAGAGATAAGCCAATGGGGTGAGTTTTGCAAAAGTAACTGCATGAACACAGTCATCAGTGCGGTCGTGCCTAGTACTTTGCCTCCTTTTTTGGAGGACTTTGGGGATGTGTTCTCTGAGGAGGGGTGTCAGGAGTTGCCTCCTCATCGCATGTATGACTGCTCTATTAATTTACTTCCTGATGCTAAGTTACCTAAAGCTAGGTTATATAACCTTTCTGGTCCTGAGAGGCAGGCTATGAAAGATTATATTTCGGAAAGTCTGGCCAAAGGGCATATTAGACCTTCATCTTCCCCAGTGGCCGCGGGGTTCTTCTTTGTGAAGAAAAAAGATGGAGGCCTACGCCCTTGCTTGGATTTCCGCGAACTTAATCGGATTACTGTTCGAGATCCGTATCCACTCCCTCTGATTCCTGATCTCTTCAATCAAATTGTTGGCGCCAAATGGTTCTCTAAATTGGATCTCAGGGGGGCGTATAATCTGATTAGGATAAAAGAGGGGGATGAGTGGAAAACGGCGTTTAACACGCCGGAGGGACATTATGAGAACCTTGTCATGCCTTTTGGTCTGACTACTGCACCAGCAGTATTCCAACATTTTGTTAATGACATTTTTCGTCATCTGGTGGGGCTGTTTGTGGTCGTATATTTGGATGACATTTTAATTTACTCGCCAGATCTTGTGTCTCACCAGGAGCATGTGAGACAGGTGTTGCAGATCTTGCGAGACAATAAACTATACGCCAAACTGGAAAAGGGTGTATTCGCCGTACAGGAACTTCAGTTTTTGGGTTTCTTGGTGTCAGCCTCCGGTTTCCGTATGGACCCTGAAAAGGTGAGAGCAGTGCTTGAATGGGATCAGCCAGAGGATCTTAAGGCTCTGCAGCGTTTTCTGGGGTTTGCTAACTACTACCGGAAATTTATTTGTAATTTCTCATCTGTTGTCAAACCTCTCACTGACATGACAAGAAAAGGGACGGATTTTTCTAAATGGTCGGACAAAGCCTGCCAAGCTTTTTCCTCTTTGAAAAAATGTTTTGCTTCGGCACCCGTTCTCATCCAACCAGATGCATCACAGCCGTTCGTTGTGGAGGTGGACGCGTCTGACGTAGGGGTGGGTGCAATATTGTCCCAGGGTCCGTCCCCTGGTAAATGGCATCCGTGCGCTTTCTTTTCTAAGAAATTGTCGTCCGCCGAAAGGAATTATGATATCGGCAATAGGGAACTTTTGGCCATTAAGTTGGCTTTTGAAGAATGGCGTCACTTTTTGGAGGGGGCAGTCCACCCGGTCACCGTCATTACTGATCGCAAGAACCTGCTGTATTTGGAATCTGCTAAGCGTCTGAATTCCAGACAAGCTCGATGGTCGTTGTTTTTTCCCAGGTTTAATTTTGTTGTCACTTATCGCCCTGGATCTAAGAATGTTAAGGCGGATGCCTTGTCTCGCAGTTTCCCAGGGGCCGGGAAAATGGATGACCCGATTCCTATCCTTCAGGAGGGGGTGGTAGTGTTGGCTGTATGTTCTGAGCTTGAGGAGGAGGTATTAGAGGTTCAGGGGGACGCCCCTGCAGGACCTCCAGGGAGACTGTTTGTCCCAAATCAGTTGAGACAAAAGGTTATTGAGGCACATCATAATTCTGCTTTAGCAGGACATCCAGGGAGTAAGGCTACTTTAGATCTCCTTTCTCGCCGGTTTTGGTGGCCTAACGTTAATAAAGATGTTTTAACTTTTGTCGCGTCCTGTGGGGTTTGTGCTCGCTCTAAGACCCCTCATACCCGTCCGTCTGGGACCCTCTTACCCTTGAAACTTCCGGAGCGTCCATGGACTCATTTGTCTATGGACTTCATCACGGACCTTCCTCAGTCGTCAGGGAAGACTGTCATACTGGTGGTTGTTGACAGGTTCAGTAAGATGGCACATTTCATTGCTCTTCCTGCCCTCCCTAATGCTAAAACTCTGGCGCAGGTGTTCATTGGGGAGATTGTGAGACTTCATGGGTTGCCTTCTGATGTGGTGTCACATAGGGGGTCTCAGTTTGTGTCCAAGTTTTGGAGGGCATTTTGTTTACGTCGGGGGATGCAATTGTCATTTTCCTCGGCTTTTCATCCGCAGACCAATGGTCAGACAGAGCGTCTGAATCAAAGCCTAGAGACTTATCTTCGGTGTTTTGTCTCAGAGAACCAGGAGGACTGGTCTTCTTTCTTGCCTCTGGCAGAGTTCGCTCTTAACAACAGGCGGAGCGAGTCCACTGGTAAATCCCCGTTTTTTGGGGCATATGGTTTTCATCCCCAGTTTTGTACTTTCAATGGGGGGGGCCCTTCTGGGGTTCCTGAGGAGGAGCGTTTCTCGTCGTCACTTGCTTCAGTGTGTAGAGGTGTATTGAATAATCTGAGTGCTATGGGGAACCGTTATAAACGTATGGCTGATAGGAGGAGAGTTTCTGGTCCAGATCTTAATGTGAACGATCTGGTATGGTTGTCTACCAGGAATATAAAACTTAAAGTTCCCTCCTGGAAGCTGGGCCCCAGATTCATCGGGCCGTACAGGATCAGTTCCATAATTAATCCTGTGGCATTTCGTCTGGACCTCCCTCCTACGTTTAAGATTCATAATGTGTTCCACAAGTCATTACTTAAGAGGTACGTGGCACCAGTCATACCATCACCTCTACCTCCTCCTCCAGTGGTGGTCAATGGTAACTTGGAGTTTCAAGTGTCAAAGATCATTGACTCACGTCTGAATCGCCGGTCCCTTCAGTACTTGGTGCATTGGAAGGGGTATGGTCCAGAGGAGAGGACGTGGGTTCCTGCGTCTGACATTAACGCAGATCGTTTGGTGCGGACCTTCCACAGAACTCACCCGGGCAAACCTGGCCCTGAGGGTCCGGAGGCCCCTCGTAGAAGGGGGGGTACTGTCATGTGTGCATCGCCACGAAGATCGTCGCGGTTGCACATTCTGACTTCTCACAGCTGAGTTGCTGTTTCTTTGTGTTTGGCAGTTAGGGAGTTAATTCTGTCTGTGCTCAGTTCTGGGAATGGGTGCAGTTTCTCCCGGCTGCAATTAATTATTTGTTGATTGGTTTCCTTTAAATCTCTGGTTGTCTTTTTGAGAGTTGCCAGTGAAATTCTTCATGCAGACCACAGATAGGATTGTATCTGTATAGACTTAAGTTAAAGAGCTCCTTAGTTGTTTTAAGCTCACCTTGCTTAGAGTTTAATATCCCAGATCATTTATGTTCCTTCTGTGTTTGAGTGTGTATGCAAGTCTGTGTTTTCTCCAGTCTGTCTTATATGTCTTATCTGTGTATTTAGCAGAGATCAGCCCATATCCCTTTGGTGGTAATCAGAATCCTTCTTAGGACTGATTACAGGGTTCAGGGACTAATAGGAGACAGGGTTAGGCTGGAGACTTGGACCTCTGAACCATTATCAGTACCTCCAAGGTGAGGGATTAGTTAGGACCCCAGTTTAGGGTCAGGTTAGACCCCCGGTCCTCCTCTTTCCTGTGACAGTGTATCAAGTCCTCAATATTTATCCTGAGTTCAGCAGATATCGTGTCAGGTAAATCTATTCTATATTTACATGCTGATGTTGCTAATCTATATGTTGTATAGAGTGTTGTTCTTTTAAGAATAGTTTACTGACATCGTACACATATCATAAGACCGCGTGAAAGCAACTTCTCCCAACCCTCCAAGAGCAGTTTGGCGATCAACAATGCCTTTTCCAGCATGATGGAGCACCTTGCCATAAAGCAAAGGTGATAACTAAATGGCTCAGGGAACAAAACATAGAGATTTTGGGTCCATGGCCTGGAAACTCCCCAGATCTTAATCCCATTGAGAACTTGTGGTCAATCACCAAGAGAAGGGTGGACAAACAAAAACCTAAAAATTCTGACAAAATGAAAGCATTGATTGTGCAAGAATGGACTGCTATCAGTCAGGATTTGGTCCAGAAGTTGATTGAGAGCATGCCAGGGAGAATTGCAGAGGTCCTGAAGAAGAAGGGTCAACACTGCAAATATTGACTTGCTGCATTAACTCATTCTAACTGTCAATATAAGCTTTTGTTACTCATATGTTTGCAATTATTATATTTCTGTCTGTGATAAAAACATCTGTCAAACACACATAAAAACCAGAGGGCAGCAGATCATGTGAAAATATAATATTTGTGTCATTCTCAAAACTTTTGGCCATGACTGTATATGAGTTGTAGGTCCCAATGTTCCCTTTAAGTTTTTGTAGCTCTTAAGCAAAACTGTCATCAGGTATGACCAATATAAGATGCGGCCACTGCCTATCAGGGCTAATCTACAGCATTCTATAATGCTGTAGATAAGCCCCCGATATGACATGAAAGTTAAGAAAAATAAGTTTTATTATACTCACCCGGGGAGTGCAGTCCAGTCCGATAGGTGTCGCAGGTCCGGGTCCGGCGCCTCCCATCTTCTTGTGATGCCGCCCTCCAATCAGGAGTCAATCAGATGTTAATTTTTAGTGTACGTGTTCTATTCTTAGTTTTTACTGATCAAACACATACTCGTTATACAGTCATGGCCAAAAGTTTTGAGAATGACACAAATATTAATTTTACAAAGTCTACTGCTTCACTTTTTCTAATGGCAATTTGCATATACTCCAGAATGTTATATAGAGTGATCAGCTTAACAGCAATTACTTGCAAAGTCAATATTTGGCTAGAAAATGAACTTTATCCCCAAAACACATTTCAACATCATTGCAGCCCTGCCTTAAAAGGACCAGCTAACCTCTTTTCAGTGATTGCTCCATTAACACAGGTGTGGGTGTTGATGAGGACATGACTGGAGATCAATCTGTCATGATTAAGTAAGAATGACAGCACTGGACACTTTAAAAGGAGGCTGGTGCTTGGCATCATTGTTTCTCTTCTGTTAACCATGGTTATCTCTAAAGAAACACGTGCAGTAATCATTGCAATACACAAAAATGGCCTAACAGGGAAGAGTATCGCAGCTAGAAAGATTGCACCTCAGTCATCAATCTATCGCATCATCAAGAACTTCAAGGAGAGAGGTTCCATTGTTGCCAAAAAGGCTCCAGGGTGCCCAAGAAAGACCTGCAAGCGCCAGGATCGTCTCTTAAAAGTGTTTCAGCTGCGGGATCGGGCTACCAGCAGTGCAGAGCTTGCTCAGGAATGGCAGCAGGCAGGTGTGAGTGCATCTGCACGCACTGTGAGGCGAAGACTCTTGGAGCAAGGCCTGGTCTCAAGGAGGGCAGCAAAGAAGCCACTTCTCTCCAGAAAAAACATCATGGACAGACTGATATTCTGCAAAAGGTACAGGCAGTGGACTGCTGAGGACTGGGGTAAAGTTATTTTCTCTGATGAATCCCCTTTTCGATTGTTTGGGACATGAGGAAAACGCCTCATTTGGAGAAGACAAGGTGAGCGCTACCACCAGTCTTGTCTCATGCCAACTGTTAAGCATCCTGAAACCATTCATGTGTGGGGTTGCTTCTCAGCCAAGGGAATCGGCTCTCTCACAGTCTTGCCTAAAAACACAGCCATGAATAAAGAATTGTACCAGAATGTCCTCCAAGAGCAACTTCTCCCAACCCTCCAAGAGCAGTTTGGCGATCAACAATGCCTTTTCCAGCATGATGGAGCACCTTGCCATAAAGCAAAGGTGATAACTAAATGGCTCAGGGAACAAAACAGAGATTTTGTGTCCATGGCCTGGAAACTCCCCAGTTCTTAATCCCATTGAGAACTTGTGGTCAATCATCAAGAGACGGGTGGACAAACAAAAACCTAAAGATTCTGACAAAATGAAAGCATTGATTGTGCAAGAATGGACTGCTATCAGTCAGGATTTAGTCCAGAAGTTGATTGAGAGCATGCCAGGGAGAATTGCAGAGGTCCTGAAGAAGAAGGATCAACACTGCAAATATTGACTTGCTGCATTAACTCATTCTAACTGTCAATATAAGCTTTTGTTACTCAAATGTTTGAAATTATATTTCTGTCTGTGATAAAAACATCTGTCAAACACACATAAAAACCAGAGGGCAGCAGATCATGTGAAAATATAATATTTGTGTCATTCTCAAAACTTTTGGCCATGACTGTAGTGTATTGGGATTTTTAGTTGCCCGTGATTTTTGTGAACAGGGTGAAATAAAAAAATGATCACAGATGAAAGTCAATTTATTACTGGTATCACAAATGAAAAATACAAATCCATGTGTCTGTGAAAATCACATACAGTACTCAGATACAATATATGTGATGTCCATTATTAACACTGCAGTGAACATGAGAAGATTTGCAATGCATTTGTTTGTCACTGTTAATAAAATCACTAATGAGTCGCAGATGGTAAAGACTGTAAAAAATTACTAATATCTTGATGACCCCTTGTCCAAAGCAATATGCAACTTTTTAATAGAAAAAGAAGTTCATATAAAATCCATTAAAATGATAAAGTTTTATTAAAATACATTGCAGATATAAAGACAAAAATGTAGAGATGTAACCATAGGGTATTTACAAATCAAAATATTCCAATTATGTCTTAAAAAATCATATATTAAGTACAGGTAGAAATCTGCTAGTTATTCTATGTCTCAGAGATACACATTGGTAAAAGTATTAGGCTTCAGTCATGATTTTTATTGTACACAAAAAAATGGTACCAATGTCATCAAAGTTTTGGATGACAGTTTTTACCATCTGTGTTTCATTACTGATATTCTGGAAAAATAAATTAAATTAATTAAACTGCAAAGCTTCTTCTGTCCATTACAAAGTAAATCATGGACAGTACACAAACTGCACACTGATGTCATCCGTGTACTGTCAGTAATATTTACGGACTCATAGACTTGTACATGTGATTTTCAGTGATGGAGCTGTTAAAAAATGGACACGTCTCAGTGATTTTCTTTTAAAATAGACATGTGAACAGACCCATAAATTATAGTTAGTAATAAGTGTTCTATGCATGAAAACCATGGTGAAAAAAAGACATCTGAATGAGTTCTTAGACAGAACTATATTTTAAATAAGCAGTCTTAATGCTTTTTAAAAATATCTGTCTGATGATCGCTATACCAGGATGCAAGTTTCACCTTTTGCTTTGTCAAGAGATTATAAAGGTATATACAGGGTGGGCCATTTATATGGATACACCTAAATAAAATGGGAATGGTTGGTGATATCAACTTCCTGTTTGTGGCACATTAGTATATGGGAGGGGGGAAACTTTTCAAGATGGGTGGTGACCATGGAGGCCATTTTGAAGACGGACATTTTGGATCCAGCTTTATTTTCTCCAATGGGAAGAGGGTCATGTGACACATCAAACTTATTGAGAATTTCACAAGAAAAACAATAATGTGCTTGGTTTTAACGTAACTTTATTTTTTCATGAGTTATTTACAAGTTTATGACCACTTAAAAATGTGTCCAAAATGCTGTCCATTGTGTGGGATTGTCAATGCAACCCTCTTCTCCCACTCTTGAAACTCTGATAGCAACACCACAGATGAAATGCTACCACAGGCTTCCAGTATCCATTGTTTCAGATGCTGCACATTTCGTATTTGAAGTTTTCCCCCTCCCATATACTAATGTGCCACAAACAGGAAGTTGATATCACCAACCATTCCCATTAAATTTAGGTGTATCCAAATAAATGGCCCACCCTGTATAACAAGTGGCAGATTTGTTCCAACACTTTCAGCTTCCTTATCTGAATATAGGTTACAGACATTCATGCAAATACTGTGGAAACAATTCCATTCAGATTTAAAGTAAAGATTTCTCAAAAGCAAGAAATTTCTGCAATGAATCTGCCTTTTATGAAATTAAGCGCAAATCACAAAATACATTTAATTAAGTACCGTACTCCAATTGGTAAGGTAAGTGGCTCACCTTAATTTCATACAACAAATTATGTGTTAGTTTACAAATTACAGAATGTTTTTTTTAGTTGCTGCAGGATTTAGACTACTTCTAGTGTTGAAAAAATTCTAAAAAAAAATGTATAAGCAGAAATATTTGTAATTGGCACAAGCATAGTCCAGACCAGTCCACTGACTATTCTCCACTGAGACTAGAAATATATACTTCACTATACATATACCAATGGCAACTGGAAGAACAAGGAACAGAGCGGAACACAAACAGCTGTGTTAAAACCACATGCTCAGAACGTATCTGCACTCTGGAGATGGACAATGAAACAACAATGAAAAAAAAAATTCTGATCTGGATAAAAAAAAGCGAAAACTATTTGTTAAAATTCCTTGGAGTGGAAAATGCAAGGTTTCCATAAAACAAGAGCCAGATGCTGTTTCCCTCTTGTGAAGAACTGACCCACTTATCCATACACGCAATTTAATACTAGAAATACTAAAAATGAACAGATCTGTCTAAATATCATATGAGCAATTATTATGGAATCTGTATCTGTTATACTGATGAAATGTCATGTCTGCTGTACCTGTTGTTTTGAGTGATGTTTTAGTTGTGTGAGAGTAGCTAAAAAGTAAAAATTTTTCATTTTCTTATAGGCCCTAGGGTAGATACACAAAGTAATTCTGCTTTCTCTGTGAATGGGATGGTTGTGCAATGGTCTAACACTATAATAAAAGAGACTAACTCTCTGACATTCACTTCAGCCAGGGAGTAAAATGTCCTGCATCCAGTACTTATTGACTCACATAAGATTTTGTTTCCACAGTGGCATTTCAAGTTGGGCCTCATGAAGACCTTTGTAAAAGCAATGGATAAAAACGCAAAAACAGTCAAGTACATCACTGATACATTTCCAAGGTGTTAGGGCTGGCGGAACGCACAAAATAATATAAATAATAAGTGCGTTCGCAGCCCGGGGTCCTCCGTGCAGGCTGAGCCTGCTGCAGGTAAGAGGGCGGTAAGGTGAACTCTGTTACTTCACAGAGTAGCAACTTTAGACACTGTGGCCCTATACGGAGGTATAAGCGAACTCTGTTACATCACAGTATCACTAAGGTAGAGACGCAGAGATATGGACTGTGTCCTGTCAACTCCACAGGAATGCACAGACAGCTGCTGTGCGGACAGCAGTCCGTAGTAAATGCAATCAGCAACGCAAACAAACAATCTCCTCACCGGAGAAGCTGGTATTCTAGGGGCTTATTTCAGCCAAGCCCTAAACACGTGCATACAATCTCCTCACTGGAGGTGCCGGTATTCTAGGGGCTTATTTCAGCCGAGCCCTAACACATGCGTGCAAGATCACACTGGCGCAAAACACATAATGTAATTGATACTAGCGCATGGCGGCACGACCATGCCACCCTTTTATAGTAACAACTACAGGACCTGCCAGATAATGACCAATAGGAAACTGATCCAGAACACAAGTGGTTTCAGGAACTTCCTGGCAGACCAATAGGAGCTGCTGCAGTACCTGAGCATGTGACCCCTGATCTCCAATGAGAAATCTTACCCTGGGCATGCTCAGAAGAGGAAAGCAAGGACTTTGTCCCAAAGACGTCTGCTCGCCGCTAGCCAGCACTGGCTACAACAGCAGAACCTGGAGAGGCAGCGGTAATCCTCTGCACAATGTTAGACTGGGCGAGATGCTTGGACCGATGTCTATGCTGAGCAGAGTCCACCGCGGCCGGAGACGGATGGGAGACCGCAGCAGGGATGGCTCGAGACTCCTCCCGTGCAGAAGCGGGAACTCAACCCCTAACACAAGGTTGCGTGAAGCAAATATAAAGAATGGAGTCTTTATTGGACCTCAGATTCACAAAATTTGTCAATATGATAAGTTATCATATTAAGTTTTTTTCTGGGTCAAGGAGAGGGCTGCATGGGTAGCATTCACATTAGTGGTAACTATATTTTTGGGTAAACTAAAGTCCAGATAACAATAAAGATTTGGTGGAAAATCTCTTCAAAATATTTAAGGATCTTAGCTGTAACATGTACTTAAAGATTAATTTCTTACATTTGGATCTAGACTTTGTTATACCAAAATGCAGAGCAGTGAGCGACTAGCATGTTGAGAGTTTTCACCAAGATACTGCGGCTATGGAAAAAAGATGTCATGGAAAGGGAATTCCATCCATGCTTGCAGATTGCTGGTGTACAATTGTGTGCGACTAGTTTCTCCATACCGGAGGCATTTTGAAGCTGTCACACCCACACAAAGGCTTTTGTATGAAGTATTAAATAAATTTCCGTAAGCGTGTTCAATACTTTCTCCCTCTTTCATTTCTCATTATTACATCAGGGTATCACATCCGAAACGTACGTAGGGGTGGCAGGCAGGGTCTGTGGGACTTTTCGCTGTTTCTCCATCACTTGAGGTAATTTTTAACATAATGTGTGCACTTGTATACTTGGACATTCATCTTTGGCTCTTTTAAGGATTGTGTTATTATACCCACTGATCATTACTCAGGCAATCAGCTGTGTCTTTAATTATTACTGAGTGCTCATTATGTCTATGTATACTAGCTGTTATTATGTGTGTTTTGGCTAACTCCCATAAGTATCCAGTCTGCCTTTTTTGTGTAACGGGTTTCTCAGTACACCCATGTTTTCACTGCTATCTTTTATCTGCTTTTTTGTACATTTATTAATAAAGCTTTTTGCATTTTTTCTTACAATCAGTTGCTAGTTGTCCTTTGTTGGAATTTATTTCCTTCCCCCCGCTATGTTATTTGTGACAATTTGGCTCCATTTACTTGTCCATTTTAACATATCTGATTAATTTTTGATCATTTTTTGAATTATTTTTTCCATGTGAACACATTGAGGCTAAGTGCACACGTTCAGGATTATTTGCGTTTTTTTCGCGGGAAAAAACGCGTTTAAAACGCATGAATTAAGCATCCTATCATTTAGAATGAATTCCGCAATTTTTGTGCACATTTTTCGCTGAAAAAAACGCATCGCGGAAAATCTAGCAACATGTCCATTAATTTTGCGGATTTCTAGCATTTTTCCCGCTATATTATTGACCTAGAAAGTTCAGGAAAAAATCGCTATAAAAACGCGTCAAATCCGCGCAAAAACGCACCAAAAACACGCAAAATCCGCGCAAAAGAAAAAACCTGCGCGTTTTTGCCGCAAAAAATATCCGGTTTTGCTCAGGAATATTCTGCAAACATTCCTGAACGTGTGCACTTAGCCTTATAGATCGCTATTCAGATGTTTGTCATATATTTTTACATAGCTGCTACTGAGCAGATGTGGGCAACGCTATCTTGCTAGAGAAAAAAATTCCTCCTCCAAGATTGTGCCACCGGCGCCTGCACAGTAGCAACTATTGTCCATCGCACCCGCCTGCAAAATAGTTTTTTTTTTTACAAGATATATATAATATTCATTATGTAAACTACAGGTCAGGTCATGGAGGGATCAGTGACCTGTCAGAAGCCATAAACATAAATATCTAAGCAGAGCACCACATGCAGACACCCCCACATGCCTGCCTCGAAGCACGAACATATCATTAGCTCAAAACTGAAAAAAAGATTAAACATCAACCACTAGATAGATTTCATCAAACCAAAGCATCATTTTAATCAGTATAATGGTGTGATGTTTCCCATGCTTTCATCTGAGTGACAGTACAAGAAACACCGGCGGCTCTGATCGGCGTTACAATCTTACTGCCATTCAAAGCTCTGAGATTCCCATGCAGATGACAGTGTGAGCCCACAGCTGTGACCAGAGGCTAAAATTTTACCTCCAGTCACAGGTGTCAGCTGATGTGACTACTGCTCCTATAAGCAAATGCTTGCTGCCGCTGATAACAGCTAGAGCAGGTGCGGCTGCCGAGAGTGGAATATTCATCAGCAGGCGCCTGCACTATAAATAAGTGAGAAAAAAAATGACGTGGGGTCCACTCTATTTTTAATAACCAGCCAGACAAAACTGGCAGCTGCAGGCTCCAACTCGTCAGCTGTCAGTGTTATCTTGGCTGGTTACCAAGAATACAGGTGTCCCACGCTATGTTTAAATTATTTAAATAAATAATTTAAAAAATGGCATGGCGTCCCCCCATTTTGAACAACCAGTCAAGCTAAAGTAGAGAGCTGAGAGCTGGTATTCTCAGGCTGGGAAGTGGCCATGGATATTGGCCCCCCCAGCCTAAAAATAGCAGCCCACAGCCTTCTCAGAAAAGGCGCATCTATTAGATGCACCAATTGTGGCTCTTTGTCCGGCTATTCCCACTTGCCCTGTGGTGTTGACAAGCCATGTAATGGTTGTGGGGTTGATGTCACTTTTGTATTGTCTAGATGACGCCCCCATTACTATCCCCACAGTCAAATTGAAAATAAATACACAGCTAGAATAAAGTGCTTTATTAGAAATAAATAGACCCACAGTTTTACTTTTTTCTTTTAAAATAACAAACACAGTTATACTCACCTAACACCCATTCCACTAAAGCCCTTGTCTCCTGTAAGAAAACAAAAACTGCCATATCGCTCCCCTGTCCATCATTCTGTCCCATGCCATATTCCTTGTCTGGGGATATTCAGTTTTAAACCTGCACAGTGCCAAGATGCAACCGTCCAGGCTGAAAACCAAGGGAGAATGCGCTGCTGTGAGCACAGCCTCTGTTACTAGCTGAGTCATCGAGGTTAATATAGGTCGCTGAGGATGCATTCCCAGCTGGGCCAATTAACTGCAGTGACCTAAGTGAGATCACTGCTAGCACTTGAGAAAAAGTGTCACGGTATAGTGCTGAGCTCAGTAAGTTCACTACAGTTCAGCAGGTGAACTCACTGAGGTGAACCTACTGAACTAAGCATTGCAATGTGTAAGTGTCATGGTGAAGCCCTGGTCTCACTGAGTTCCCCACAGTTCTAGGTCCAGGCTGGGAATGCAGCCTTAATTACCAGCAATAACCTTAATGATGTCACCACTACTCACAGAGGCTGAGCTCTCAGCAGCTCATTCTTCAGTGGTTCAGCCTGGACAGACACATCTTGGCACTATCCAGGTTGAAAACTGTTTATCCCCAGACATGGAGTACGGCACAGGACAGGACAATAGACAAGTGAGGGTTATGGTTGTTTTTTATTTTTGTTTTATTACAGGAGACCATGGCTTCAGTGGGCTGGGTGATGACGTGAGTATGTTTTAATTTAAATTCATTAAAGGAGTCTGTCATTCTTTTAGTTACAGGACTTTATTCTGTGTGTGTGTTTTTTATACAATATGACTATGGGTTAGTAATGAGGGGTGTCTTATACACGCCTCTCCATTACTAACTTCTGGGCTTCATGTCACTTGACAATACAAAATGATATCAACCCCTCAACTGTCACCCCACTTGCTGGAGGGGAGGCATGGCTTTTGACTTTTGTACATTTAAATGTTCACCGAGCTGAACCGAACGTCAAAAGGTTCGCTCAAGTCTAGCCCTAACCCCTTTGACGTTGTGATGGACAAATCAATAGCTGTCTCTCTACTCTGCACCAACAATTGGTTGCTGGACAAACTTAACCTGTGTATTATATTTTTATATCTAGTATGCCCACAACTGAATCTTTCTTCCTTTTCTAACTTAATGCCTAAGTCCTATGCCATCTCTTTTAATCTAAACCTAGCCATAGGCTTTCCCTAAATACTATAGATACAGGTGCTTCTCACAAAATAAGGATATCATCAAAAAGTTAAGCTTATTTCAGTTTCTCAATACAAAAAGTGAAAGTCATATGTTCTATAGAGTCATTACAGACAGAGTGATCTATTTCAAGTGTTTATTTCTTTTAATGTTGATGATTATGGCTTACAACCAATGAAATCCCAAAAGTCATTATCTCAGTAAATTAGAATGATTAACAAAAAACACCTGCAAAGGATTCGTAAGTGTTTAAAAAGGTCCCTGGCAGATGTCCAGAAGGCAGTCATTAACACATTCCACAAGGAGGGTAAGCCACAAAATGTAATTTATCAATAAGCTGGCTGTTCACAGAGTGCTGTATCCAAGCATATTAATGGAAAGTTGAGTGGAAGGAAAACGTGTTGCAGAAAAAGGTGCAAAAGAAACTGGGATAACCACGGCCTTGAAAGGATTGCTAAGAAAAAGTGATTAAAAAATTTGTGGTGAGATTCACAAGGAGTGGACTGCTGCAGGAGTCATTGCTACAAGAACCACCACACACAGATGTATCTAGGACATGGGCTACAAGTGTCGCATTCCTTGTGTCAAGCCACTCATGACCAATAAACAATGCCAGAAGAGTCTTACCTGGGCCAAGGAGAAAAAGAACTGGACTGTTGCTCAGTGGTCCAAGGTGTTGTTTTCGGATGAAAGTAAATTTTTCATTTCATTTGGAAATCAAGGTCCCAGAGTCTGGAGGAAGATTGGAGAGGCTCACAATCCAAGCTGCTTGAGGTCTAGTGTGAAGTTTCTATAATCAGTGATGGTTTTGGGAGCCATGTCATCTGCTGGTGTAGGTCCACTGTGTTTTATCAAGACCAAAGTCAGCATAGCCATTTACCAAGAAATTTTAGAGCACTTCATGCTTCCCTCTGCCGACAAGCTTTTAGGATATGGAAATTTCATTCTCCAGCAGGACTTGGTGCCTGTCCACATTGCCAAAAGTATCAATACCTGTCCTAAAAAATACAGTATCACTGTGCTTGATTGGCCAGCAAACTTGCCTGACCTTAACCCATCGAGAATCTATGGGTTATTCTCAAGAGGTAGAGGAGAGACACCAGCCCTAACAATACAGACGACCTGAAAACTGCTATCAAAGCAACCTGGGCTTCCATAACACATCATCAGTGCCACAGGCTGATCGCCTCCAGGCCACGCCGCATTGATGCAGTAATTGATGCAAAACGAGCCTCGACCAAGTATTGAGTGCATTTACTGAACATACATTTCAGTAGGCCAACTATTCAGATTTTAAAGTCATTTCTCAAGCTGGTGTTGTAAAGTATTCTAATTTACTGAGATAATGACTTTTGGGTTTTCATTGGCTGTGAGCCATAATCATCAACATTAACAGAAACAAACACTTCAAAATAGATCATTTTGTTTGTAATGACTCTATATAATGAGTTTCACTTTTTTATTGAAGAACTAAAGTAAATTAACTTTTTGATGATATTCTAATTTTGTGAGGAGCACCTGAAGTTCACATTATAAATTAATCACATTGCAGTAACTGTATCATTTAGAGCCTATTGTTGTGAACACGTTGGAGGCGACTTCGGAACTGGGGCTCCTTCCAGTGGTTGCTGAGGGTAATGAACCAATTGCTGAATGGCTTTCAGCTGGGTCCGATTGGTCTGATATAAGTGACCTGAACTCCCATCAGCCTTGCCGGTAATCAATTGTTCTTCCAGATCTAGGTTGGAGCTCAGCTTGCTTTCCTGCTTTCATTCAGATAAGTGACTTGTTGTTTTTTTTTCCCTCTGGTTGGATTTTCCTTGCTGGTTTGCTGCCTTGCAGTGGACTTCTACCTGGTCCCCTTTTGGGGCCTGGCTCTGCAATTGTGCTCAGTTTGTGTTTGCACTTTTGCTCTGTTCCTGTTTCACTTTTTATTTGCTGAATTGCTGTGTGTTACATCAGAGATCTGATTTAGGTGGTAGAGATCGTGTGAACTCAGGTTTTTTGTTAATCAGAAGTGTTGGTAATTTTGTCAGGGTTTTTTGGGCTGCAGTCAGAATTCTTTCCTATACTTTTCTATCTAGACAGTATTGGGCCCCAGCGTTTGCTCATTCTATTTTCTGTCTGTGTTCGTATTTTCTTCTTGTCTAACCGCCATTACATGTTTGGGGGCTTCCTATTTCTTTGGGGGTTCTGCTACGGGGAAGTTAGCTTTCATCTTTCTGTCTTTAGGTGTAGCTATCTCTCCGGCTGTGACAAGGCGTCTAGGATCAACGTAGGTACGCTCCACCGCTACTTCTAGTGTTGCGGTTAGTTTAGGGTTCTGCAACCCAGTAATTTCCAGCCTCTCTGGTGTATTGCTACTTTGGCTATTTTTGCTATTTCTCTTCAGCTACCGAAACATAACAGCCTATATAACTTTGGACGAATTCACAAATCACCGTAGTCGCAAAATACTATAAAACCACGTCACAACCCATATTTAAATTTACTTCTTGCTGACGTGGTCTTTAGGTGGAGAAGCGTATCACATTTCCTGTCACACCCTTACAGTTGCACAACCCCTTTGAGGCAAGGTGTAACTGACTGGTCTAGGTTTAGCTTGATATAGTTCCAGTCCAACAACTACCTGCACAGGAGTGCTCCTGGATGACAGAACTGGAAATATGTGGTCCAAGAGGATAATAGAATGAGGAATCGAACCATTATTCTCCCTTAGCAATGGACTGGTTACCATGGTAGCCACACAAAGTGGAATGCAAAGTAAATTTGGCAGGCAGCGACCTCAAAATGGTGGGTTGACATCAAGGCCTTTTGCATATTTCAATCAAGTATTTTGTAAACCTTGGGCAAAGGTAGGTGGATTCTATTGGTAGACCATTGCTGAAGAAATTTCAGTTATTCTTCTTTACTTACATGCAGCAACAGATTAGTCTGACTGACCTCAAAAAGGTTTGGGACTATTTTTTAATTGTAAAAGGCACAAAAGTCTGTTTAAGGTGTCATTAAGTAGGTTGTTTGTTACCACCATCGGTCTGCATGCCTATAGCAATATATGTTGACATCACATTGACATTGCTAAACCTCAGTTTGCAATAAAGATTCTCTCATATCTATTCACTTACACTATTGATGTTATGCGCTCGATTGCAACAACTTTAATATATAATGGATTGCAACCGAACACGGGGTCCGCGATGCAGTTTATAGTCACTGCTGCCGAACACCCCTAGAGTATGAGGGTCAAACTGACAACAGAAATCCAACATTAGATCTCGCCTGTGTTGCTTCACACAAGGGAAGATGTGGAATTGGCACTATCTCCGTTAACGTCACGGGAGGTGTGCTATTGACTGGCGTAGATGTAACCCTGTTAATGGCACAGAAGCCACTTGCCAGATATTAGGTTTGCACTATGTGCTGCAAGCTGGTATAGACGTAGCCCTGTTGACTGCACAGAAGCTATGTGCCAGCCGCTAGGAAGTGCGTGCGACTAATGCCAGGCGTACGTGCTACCAGCCGGCATGAGACCGGACTGAGCAACTCTCTGTTCAGCTTGGCAGGCGATGCCCAGGTTACGTGCCCCACAGTCTGCTCAGGGTGTATAGCTACCCTATATTTGTAGCAAGACTGCGCCACATTGGCTACCTGCCTGGCATAATCTAAACCTGGCTGAAGGACCTGTGCTAATTAGCCGAGCGAACTCTGGCATCGGCAGGTCCCGGAGAGCAAAGCTAGAGAGCACGTGGAGCCCAGATTCTGGTACATCCACACATGAGCACTGCCAATTTTAGTATGATCTGACCGCGCCGCGGACAGACAAGCTATTTAAGGGCTAAGCTCCGCCCTAGCCATCTCGTCAATCGCATCACCGATGACGTCATCCGTGACCAATCAGGCGATGCAGGTCAGAGGATCAGCTGACATTAACCACCAATCACGGTTCGCCATGTCACGGACATGCTCAGTGCAGGCATTTCTGGACTTAGGCTATAACAGCCCTGTCTCCTTCTGTAACCTATGCTTAAGGCTACTATTAACAAAGACCCTGTAGACAGCTTATACTCTCTTGTACTGGTTAGGCTTGGGATTGACAGTGAAGCTAAGCAGCATCTGCCTGGCTGAAACCTGGATGGGGGACCACCGATTCCTCAGAGCAAGGTTCAAATGCAGCTGATGCCTAATAATTGATTTATGCAAAGTCTTCACTCGTGTTCCTACATTTCAACTATGGTTTCTACTTTGCTGAAGTGTAGCATTTTGAAAATGGGAGCCAAGATCACTTGTTTATGAAAATATGTTCTTGTGGTCGTTGGTAGCAGGCTAATTTGTAGATCGTAGAAAGGAAGAAAATGCGCAAGTAGTGGGGATCACAGTAATCTTAAATCTTTTGTACTTTTGTGGAAATTGACCCATTTCTATGTTTTGCTCTGGGCCTCCATGGTCATGTAAGACACCCCTACTTAAAAATAAATAAATAATAGCAAGCAAGGTTTATTTTCTTCATAGCCGTTTAAAAAAGTTGAACTGTAATTAGTTGTTTAGGGACAAACAATAATTCATCAATTCATGAATTCATCAATTCATCAACACTGGCATTCTTTAAGTCAGTCCTTATGAGGAGATGTGCTGGAGTTAGATTTTCTCCTGATTCATAAAGGGATGAATGCTTGTACAAAAACTCAGAGTGTCTGTTGAGTGGGGTGTGCCTCCATGCACCAGGCCAGATATCTTACTCCAGTCAAGGAACACCATAGCTCGCCATGAACTAGACAAGCTGTGGCATCCTGCTTTGACGCTCACCAGCTCCACCCATTTAGTCTGATCTGGGAGAAACTGGCGATAATAAGGTTTTCATACAGTAGGACAAATATACATGTCCTGTTTCATTTAAAAAGTGTAAATTTCGTATCTGAATGACAAATTTAGTTAATCTTTACACATTTTTGTCTAACATTGCACCATATATGGTTGGTTTACTCTGTACCAATAGTTTACACCAAAAATGTGTCTAAAACAATAAATAAATGTGATGCATGTCATGAACTCTAGAATTCTGCTGAAACAGTTTTATACATTTCACCACTATATTTAAAAGCTAAATGGGGTAGTTACAGATTGTAAAGACATGAAACATTTGCTCAGTTTCATTTTCTTAAAGCTGGCACAAATAACTCAATTGAGGAATAGTGGTATGTAGTGATGAGCGAGCACTAAAATGCTCGGGTGCTCGTTGCTCGGGTCGAACAAATTGGACCCGAGCAATGAGCCCAATGTAAGTCTATGGGAAACTTGAGCATTTTTCCGGAGGCCCCCCAGGCGGTTTGCAGAGGAACTAGAAATAGTGGAAATCGATGGGAACAGTGCTCAAATGACATGGGAGCAACATGGGGAAGACCCCTGGAAGCATTTCCGACTCCCAGGTCACTGCTGTGAACAATATTGTCAGAGTCTTACGCCACTTTTACAGACTCACAATAAAACATACGAAAAAGAAAGCAAAATGGATTTTCCTGGTAAATATGTTAAGGAACATCCTTTCCAGGGTAATGACTTGGAAGCCAGAAATGGCAGAATTTTGAGCTCACTTGTATGTGATCTGTGTGACCGACAAACGACAGTTTTAAATAGTTGACAAGTAGGTAACTATTTTTAATAGCAAACTGATGTCAATAACTTCGCTAAAACACTGCAAAAAAAATTGAAATGGAGGCCAAAAATAGCAGAATTTTTAGCCCTCTTATATGTGATCTGTGTGACGGACAAACCACAGTTTTAAACAGCTACTGTTAGGGTTGGCGGATTGCACTAAATAAAGTAAATAATAAAGTTCAATCACAACCCGGGGTTCACTGTGCAGAGATGTTTAACTGCCGCTAATGTGAACAATGACGGTATGGAGTAGAGAGCGTTCACCTTAAGCACACTGTGTTAATGCCACACAGTGAAGGAAATGCAGAGTATCAAGCTCCGTTACTTCTCGGAGAGATACTGTATTAAAGTACAGTAAGTGCTATAGCCTACTAACATCACAGGAAAAATAGCATGATAGTTACGCAGGCTCTGTGACTACACTGTGTTTATACAAGAGAAAGGCAGGTACGGCACAGAGAATCTAACACAAATGACGCTAGGTACAAGACCCTGTTGCCCTCTAGCTAAAGGATTGATCTTGCTCTGTGACTGAGCCGTGCTAATAGTACACGTGAACGATACAGACATCATGTCAAGGAAATGATCCCAGTCCCTAAGCTATTGAACCTGTACCTAACCGGTACCAAAGCATATAGCGGACTAAAGCACAGGAATTAGACAGACACAAACAAACATGAATGATACTAGCGTGCCCGCGTGCATCAATGAGAGCTTTTTAAACCCCAGGCTTCACCCCAAACACTCATGCCAAGCTCTCCGTGACAACGTCCGCGGGCCAATTTAGAACTGCCACATCACCAGAGCAGCTGACGTCTGAATAAGAAGACACCACATCACGGACATGCTCAGTAAGGTGATTTCTGAACTTAGACTCCAGAGCGTGAGACTGGGCGTGCATATTACTGGTTACCATTGACTTGGCTGGAGAGTCGGCAGTAACCAATGGTATTGCATGAGCCTGAGCAAGATGCTGGGACCATGGTCTGTGCTGAGCAGCAGCCGCAGCAGCCAAGCCTGAATGGGAGACCACAGCACCAGGCAATGTTTGGGAACTATCCCGCGCAGCAGGAGAATACCAGCACCTAACATTACCCCCCTCCCTTACATCCCCTCCCCGGCGACACTTGATAGTCGCCACAAGCTGAGGGGCAAGGAAGTGCTCTTGCTCTCCTTCGCTCCAACTGCTCAGTGGTCCTTTAGTATTAGAGTGACCACTCCGTTTGAAGATATGTGCCCCAGATGACCCACCGACTGAATATTAGATGGCACATAGATCTTTTTCAGGGGCACCTGGGCCTTTAGACACCAACTCTCACAGAAACTACCCCATTTCTGTATGCTCCCTGTTACCCAATAAATCTGGGGTGAATGAAGGTGCAGCCAAGGCATCCCCAGAAGTACCTCATCCATACCCTTAGAGAAAATAAGAAAAGAGACTATCTCCTAATGTTTTGGAGACATAGTGAGAGTAAGAGGTATTAGTCTGATGGGAAATTGGGGTTGGTAAAATGGACCATTAGCTACCCGAATGGAAATCAGCTTAGGAAGCATCCCTAATGGAATTATGTGCCATTGGGCGAAGGTAGCAGACATGAAATTGCCCTCAGCCCTGGAGCCCACGCAAGTCTTAGCCTTGAGGGTAGTCGACTCAAATGTCAAAGAAACCCCAAAGGCTAATTTGGAAGACACATCAACTGGGACTAGTGAGCCTCTTCCTAAAGCCACTAGACGCTGTGATTCCCTCTGATACTTGGGACACTTATTGACAAAATGGCCAACCTGACCACAGGCAAAACAAGTCGGTTGTGGATGTACAGAGTGGGTGTTAGATTCCGCCCGAGAGACATCCATGGGTTCTATAGGATAGCTCGTCAGAAACGCAGATTCCAAAGGACCAGCAAAGTTTGGGGCTAACCGAATCCCTTGTCTACTCTGAGCTTGCTCCAATCCCCACTCAGCATGCCGAAGATCTATGCAAGTGGACATGGATATCAACTCCTCCAGAGTTATTGGAATCTCCCTAGTGGCCAAAGCATCCTTGCATGATCTGCTAAACCCCTCCAAAAGATAGGTATCAGGACCTTATCAGGCCAGTCCAACTCAGAAGCCAGAGTTCGAAATTAGATAGCGAATTAACTAGTCAAGGACGAACCCTGAGTTAATGCAAGGAGTTGGAGTGCAGTATCATGGGTTACTTGTGGACCCAAAAAGACTTCTTTCAGAGCACACAAAAAGCGAGAGGTGCTTAGAATCAGCTGGTCATCTCACTCCCATAACGGTGTAGCCCACTCCAACGCTCTGCGTGACTAAAGGGAAATCACAAATTGAGAGCCTTTAAAACCCTAAGCTCCACCCCAAACACTCACGCCCAGCCATCCATGACATCGCCCACGGGCCAATCCGGAACTACCATATCACCAGAGCCACTGACGCCCAAACACGAATGAGAAGACGCCACATCACAGACATGCTCAGTAAGGTGATTTATGGAATTAGACTCCAGAGCGTGAGACTGGACGTGCGTATTACTGGTTACCATAGACTTGGCTAGAGAGTCGGCAGTAAACAACCATATAGCATGAGCCTGAGCAAGATTCTGGGACCAAGGTCTGTGCTGAACAGCAGCTCCAGCAACCAGACCCGAATGGGAGACCAAGCAAACCCGGGAATGCTTTGGGATCTTCACGCACAGCGGGGAAACCGGGAACCCCAACAGCGGGCCGTAGGAAAAAAATTTTAACAGCAAAAAGGGGCAAAAACCGCGCAAAAACACTGCAAAAAAATTTATATTGGGGGCCAGAATTGGGAGAAATTTTTAGGGCCCCAAGTATCCGTTTGAAGGACAAACCCCAGTTTTTTTAAAAAGCTGGCCTTTTGGAAAAAATTTTTTAAACAAAAACTGGTTTTCAATAACTTCGCTAACACACTGCAACAAATTTTAAAAGGAGGCCCGGAAAAAAGGGAGAATTTTTTATTGCATTTAATGGATCCGGTGACGGTAAACCGTTTTTAAAGTTTTAAAAAGAAGGATTTTTAACGCTTTTAAATGGAAAAACTTGCTTAAATTCCCGCAGTGCCACAAGCAAAGGAGGAAAAAAAAAGGTTTCTTTGGGTTGTTTTTTTTAAGGGAAAATAATCAGGCTTTGACCCCCAAAAAAAATTTTTCTTGGCTCCTGATACCTGGGCTATGTCTAGAAAAACGTAAAAGTAGCAACAGCAGACAGAACTGGAATGGACCCTCTTGTTAAAATTCACTGCATTTTTTCATAAAACACTGCCTGCCTGCCTAGCACTGATAAACTA
>JARQOD010000001.1:196641667-196725685 GCA_033576555.1 Oophaga sylvatica
GGGAAGGAAAAAAAGTTTTTTTTTTCCCTTAATATACCCATGTTGGGTAATGGTTGATTTTACCGGACGGGTGAATGTTCAGAAGAACAAGTTTATTTTTGCTTAATATACCCAGTTGGGTAATGGTTTGAGTACCCGGACGGGTGAATGTTCAGAAGAACAAGTTTATTTTTGCCTTAATATACCCATGTTGGGTAATGGTTGATGTACCCGGACGGGTGAATGTTCAGAAGAACAAGTTTATTGTTGCCTTAATATACCCAGATTGGGTAATGGTGTTTCACTGTAATGAAAATGTTGAACTTTGAAGCCATGAACTGTACTGGCTCGCAAACTTTTCTGTAAATAGTTGGCACTTCGGTGCTCCATCTCGGTTTTACAAAAAAACTTTACTGTGCACTATTTTCAACTACCTCAGAAACTAAAAACCGTTTGGTGTGGCCGAAAGTGAGGTCTGCCAAGGAAAGTCTTGCAGCCCACCCAAGACCACAGTTGGAGGTTTGGAGCGGGTCCTCCACAAGCACAAGTAAAGGACACTGTGAAGTTACCCCAGTGGGGGTAGTCCTAAGAAGTCTCCACGAACTTCGGCACTAATGCTATTTGCACTTTTGCTGAATATGTATTTATTAACACACATGTATAACACATATCAAGGGTATGAACAGTAACAAAACATGTCACATAATATAAGTCATTTGCACTTTTGTAATGTTATTAAAAATTTTATTATGCAACGTTTAACTTGAAGTGTTTCCTGCTTTCTTACTACGTCGCATAGTCCACTCTGCTACATCACTTTGCACCATTGCTCTATCTCACATCTATCTGCCCTGGAAGGATAGCGTGTTACCTGTAGAAGACTTTTCACCTACCTGCACTACACCATCCCTGCCAGAGGACCTGCACAGCAGCGCTGGACACCCTGACCAGGTACTACAGGTGGCGTCACGACAAACTACACGAACATTCTATCATCCCCTGGAAATATCCCACATTCCAGTGATCGCCCAGGTCACGGACCGAGCTGTGCTACTCGTGACATCCCCCATAGAAGTCGACGTGATCGGTGCCGAGTACCCCCAAAACCCCTGTTCTGTGCGACTCAACTTCCCTCACTGTGCTGGCACTTTACATTTACAATGCCTCTGTGTTTTTTTTTTGGGGGGGTGGGGAACATTCAGACTTTTGCTATGGGGCCCCATGATTTATATGTACGCCCCTGCTGCTGAGGAATGGTATTTAAGGCTGTTAAGGAGCCAACATACATGGACCTTGCCAGCCTGATAATACCAGGCCACAGCAGTTTGCTTAGCTTGGTTGGTTAACAAAAATAGGGGATCCCCTCGAAAAAAAAAGGCGTAGGGGTCCCCCTATTTGTGTTAACCAGCCAAGTAAAATGCAGACTGCTGCCGCCTTGTATTAAAAGACTGTCAAGGCCCATGGATTTTGGCCCTCAACAGCCTGATAATACCAGGCTACAGCAGCCCCACATTTGGCGCATCAAAAGATGTGCCAATTGTGGCACTTTACCCGGCTCTTCCCACTGCCCTGTAGCGGTGGCAAGTGGGGTAATAAGGGGTTAATGTCACCGTTGATTGCACGGTGAGAATAAGCCCGGTTAATAATGGAGAGGTGTCAATAAGACACCGATCCATTATTAATCCCAAAGTTTTTAAATGTATTAAAAAAAAGACACAGCAACAAAAAAGTATTTTAATGAAATAAAAGAGACAACACAGTTTTCATTTCTTTTATTATACTCTCATTCCTGCGACGCCATCGATCTCCTGTAAAAAAAAAAAAAAAAAAAAAACAACAGTATACCACCTGTCCGACGCAGTCCATAGTAACGACTGTCCCACGGCGATCCAGCTCTGCTACATCGCAATGACAGGCAGAGCCTGTCATCTTGACGCAGCACAGCTGATTACCTGCTTCCCCGGCGGTGACGTCATCGGACTGACTGCTTTACGGCCGGGATTACCCAGCAGTCACTGCAGTTATCGCGAGAAACTGCATGTGACCGCCGGGGAAAGATGATGGCGGCCATGAAGCAGTCCAGCCCGTGACCGCCGGCGATCTTCTGCCAGGTAAGTGCCGCTGACTCCTGACAGACCCAACCGACGGACACTGACAGTGACAGTGACAATCCCGATTCCGGTATCCGATAAGACGAAAATATCGGAACTAAGTATCGAAAGGCCGATAGAGCTAATATCGGCCGATACCCGATACTTGCGGTATCGTATCGCTCAACACTAGTAATCAATGTCAGCAGGGATGGACACTGAAACTAAAGACCCTATTCAAGAAGTGTGTCTGCGATCCTCTGCTTTTATGGTGACAAACCTACTGATTATATTTATAAACTTGTATGTAAAACTTTGGGAAACCTTGGTCAAAATTACTATTATCGTGAAGAGTTAAAAAAGTTGAACATGAAATTATCACTAAAAGGACTAAAGATAAACATGGCACATTTAACTTTGTATTTTAGGCAAAAAGTATATACATTGTAATTTTTTTTAGATTTTAAAAATTAACAAAAAAATGGGCAGATGAAAAAGTTTGGCCACCCGGCATGGTTAGCACCTAGTAGCACACTCCTTTGCAAGTATCACAGCTGGTAAATGCATTTTTTAGCCAGCCAAGAGTCTTTAAATTCTTGTTTGAGGGATTTTCATCCATTCTTCCTTTGAAAAGTTTTCCAGTTCTGTGAGATTCCTGTGTAGTCTTGCATGCACTGGTATTTTGAGGTCTAGCCACAAATTTTTAATGATGTTCAGATCAGGGGACTGTGAGGGCCATTGTAAAACCTTCAGCTTGCACCTTTTGAGGCAGTCTATTGTGGACTTTGATGTGTGTTTAGAATCATTATTAGGGATGAGTGAATAGCTTTGGAAAAGTCCTTATCCGAATAACTATAGCGCTTACTGAATAGCTGTATCGGGAACCCGGATGCCTGCAGCGCTCCCGATAATCAGCTGTTCAGCGCCACAGCTGCATGTGTCGCGGCTGTGTGACAGTCAGAACACATGCACGGAGAGCCCTATAAACAGGTTCTCCATGTATGTGTTGTGACTGTCACACAGTCGCGACACATGCAGCTGCGGTGCCGAACAGCTTGATTATAGGGAGTGCTCCAGGTATCCGGGTTCCCAATGTAGCTATTCGGTAAGCGCTATAGCTATTCGGAAAATGACTTATTCAAAGCTATTAGCTCATCCCTAATCATTATCTGTTATGAATGTGCTGGAGATAGTTTCTGAGCAGAGGCTCCCTCTGGTGGTTGCAGACAGTACTGAACCTTACAGCGAGGAATGGCAATCTGGGATCACGGACTGGACTAATATAAGGGAGGTTCCCTCCCATGATGGTCGCTGGTGATCAATTGTTCTTGTCTCAATTGTGGTTCCTGGTTCATTTAGAAGTCTGCTGGACTTGAATCTGCTGCTTTCAGAAAAGATTTTTTCTGCTTTTCTTTTTGTGCTTGCTTTTTGCATAGTTTTCTGCACTTTTGTGGAGGTCAGCCGGGTCCCCTCCTGGGGCCTGTGCTCCTCTCAGTTTATCTGTGGCCACTGTTGTTTGTTCATTTGCTTTTTCCTGTTTTTTCAGTGGCTGCGGCTTGGTTTTGTTACAACCGGGAGATCTGATTTAGGTGGTGGAGATCGTGTGATCTCAGGTGTTTTTGCAATCAGAAGAGTTGGTATTTTTAGGGTTTTTTGTTGGATTGCAGTCAGAATTCTTTCCTGTACTTTTCTGTCTAGACAGATTGGGCCCCAGCGTTTGCTCATTCTATTTTCTGTCTGTGTCCGTGCTTCTTCTTGTCTAACCGCCATTACATGTTTGGGGCTTCCTATTTTCTTTGGGGATCTGCTCCGGGGCAGATAGCTTTCATCTTTCTGCCTTTAGGTGTAGTTATCTCTCAGGCTGTGACGAGGCGTCTAGGATCAACGTAGGAACTCTCCACGGCTACCTCTAGTTGTGTGGTTAGTTCAGGTTACTGCAATCCAATAGGTTCCAGCCTCTGGTGTATTGTCGTTTTTGCTTTTTCTCCTCAGCTACCTAAACATAACAATTATCCATTTGTACAAGCCATCCTCTTTACAACATCAGTTTTTTTACAGATGGTGTTATGTTTGCATTAAGAATTTCTTAAAATTTCATTGAATCCATTCTTCCTTCTACCAGTAAAATGTTCTGGTGCCATTGGCTGCAACACAACCCTAACTCATGGTTGATCTACTTCCCATGCTTAAAGAGGAATCTGTCACCACATTTGACCTATCCAAACTATTAATATGGGCATACAGGCTATCGATTGCTAAAAAAAGTCCTCCATGTATGCCTCATAGCAGATGCCTTGTTGCTGAGAAATCATCTTTTATCACTTTATGTAATGTATCCAAAATCAGGCTTGTTTAGATCTTCTTTTGCCTGATTCTGATGCTGAATTTTATGGTGAAGATGCAGGAGAGGTTTTCTTCTGATGACTCTTCCATGAAGACCAATATTTCTGAATGTGTCTATGAACAGAAGGAAAATGTACTATAACTCCACAGTCTGCTAAATCTTTCTAAAGATATTTTGCAGTCAAGTGGGGGTTCCGATTTGCCTCTTTAGCAATGCGCCCCAGCGTGACACTCAGAGAGTCATGGGCATGCACAGATCAGTCTTGAAATGTCACTTCCGATCTCCCGGATACCTCTACTGTTTGAGATAACTCATGTTCAGTTGGACAGTAGAGACAGGAGACACCACAGGGCAGCCTACATGCTTATGACTCACATTATTTGCCTTCTTGGGAGAGGGTGAAGTGGCTCTAATGAAGCGAGGGATATTTCAAATGGTTTCATGGACATGAGAGAAGACCACATTAGACATCAACATGACCTGACATCTTTATCTAAGCCTCTCACTGAGCCAAAGGGTGAAACGCGTAGAGACAGTCTAATCTACCCTTACCAACATCCTACAATCTGGATGAGTACTACCTTACTGAATTTCTTTGTTTATATTGTTACCTTTTCTAGTTACCTATATATGCCCCTTAAGATTTGTTAAGAATATCTGCTGAAATATTTACTTGATATACCCTAACCAACCCATGAATATATCAGATAAGGTGTGGTTAGTGGTGGGGTGCCATATATGGATAATCTCAAGCTGCCCACTTCTGATAATAGGGTATGCCTATGGCACAGCCATTGATTTAATATCCGATAGCTATCCATGCAAGTCACTGGTGTGAGGGCTGTCTAGGGACAACAAGGGACAGCCTTCATTGAGCGAGGGTGCCACATCGCCTGCGCTATAGGGTGCCAACCTCCACAGCTGGCAGGAGCCAGCCATTAGGCATTTCCTGGGTAAGGCATCCAGACTCTTACCCATCTCTGTGTACCCTGTTGGGTCACTGTAGGTGGGTATAATCCCAAAAATTTTGGCAACGCTTTGACATAACATCTGAATAAGTCGGTTTCCCCTCGTTGATTAGGGATACCTGCCGTAGGGGGTCACACTCATGGGGAAAGAGTGTAAACCTGATAAGTTTCCCTAGAAGTGTTAGCAGGAGACATCAAGAAGACTTCATCAATCCAAGAGTTGGAAGTCTCCCGAGGAACGTTTGGGACAGCTCAGCTCCAGGATCCCACCCTGACCCAGCGCGAGAAATGGTGATAGAGGCAAATGGGGTGGATCAGCAACCGGGAGCAGAAGTGTTTTTCCATGTATGGAAGTAAATCAGGAGTTGCTATATCGGGTTGACAAAATCCAGCATGAGGTAGTGGAACAGCTTGTAGGTCCCCAATTGTACTGCCGGGTGATGCTCGAGATGGCCCACAAGCACATGCTGGGTGATCACCTAGCGGTTAAAAAGATGCAAGAGTGTATTCTTCAATGGTTCTTTTGGCCCAGGATTTATGCTGAGGTTTAGAGGTTTTGTAAGTCATGTCCATATTGTCAGCTGACTACACCCACCACAAGTTCATTGGTTCATCTGCCTATTATAGAGGAACCTTTTGAAAGGATTGATATAGATCTTGTAGGTCCCATTGTAAAGTCAGCTCATGGCCACCAACACATATTAATGCAGGAAAGACAATTCTACTCGTTACCCAGAGGCAATTCCACTTCGTCACACCTCGACTAAACTTATTTCATGGTAGCTGTCTTCCATGCCATTGCCTTTTATGTCCAAGGTAACCAACGAACTATGCAAGCTGCTCCAGATTAAACAATTGTGCACATTGGTGTACCACCCTGATACCGATGGTCTAGTTGAAAGGTTTAACAAAACCCTTAAATCTATGCTCCAAAAAGTAGTCTTCGAAGATGGAAGGGATTGAGTTATGCTACTTTACTATTTAATGTATGCCGCCCGAGAGGTACCACAGTCTTTAACATATGTAGGCAAGGAAAAGGGGGGGTAGCAGGAAAATAGTCAGCTCACCAGTCTCAGCAGTAGTCCAGAAGATTTTCACACTCAGCAGTAGTCCAGAATCCTCATGCGCACGGAGCCACCTTGATTAGAGGCGTTGGCTGCAGCAAAACATGTAGAAAAAAATCTCCAGCGCAAAAATGGATAAAAATTAAATTTTTATTAGATAAAATTAAAATCCATCTTGATAGAAAAAAAGACATATACAGGTGGGGTCCCTGGTGGTCTGAAACCGACGCGTTTCGACCTAGCAGGTCTTAGTCATGACTAAACCATGACTAAGACCTGCTAGGTTGAAACGTGTCGGTTTCAGACCACCAGGGACCCCACCTGTATATGTCTTTTTTTCTATCAAGATGGATTTTAATTTTATCTAATAAAAATTGAATTTTTATCCATTTTTGCACTGGAGATTTTTTTCTACAGTCTTTAACAAGGTTCTCTGCATTTGATCATTTATACGGTAGACATCCCAGGGGCCTGCTAGATGTAGCCAAAAAGACTTGGGAACAAGAACCTACTCCCCATAAAAGCATAATAGAGCATGTGACAAGTATGCAGAATCAGATCACAGCGGTGATGGTTATAGTAAAGGAACACCTTCTGGATACCCAGGAAGCATGTAATGGAAAGGCCACAATCAGGTCCTTTAAAAAAAGGAATCGGGTATTAGTTTTAATGCCCACTGCAGAAAGTAAGCTCATGGACATGTGGCAGGGACCATATGAAGTTCTGGAAAAGTTTGGGGAGGTGAATTACAGAGTTTATCAGCCCAGAAAGAGGAAACCCAAACAACTATTTCATGCAAATATGCTAATGGTGTGAAAAGGCTGAGATTGTATGGTTACAAACGCAACTCCGGTTGCATCGACTGTGAACCATACACCACTGGCCTGAGAGGAGGTCGGGAATGAGGTAAAGATAAGCGATGCTCTCTCTAAAAAGCAAGAATGGGAGGCTCGGAAATTAGTGCAGCAGAATATAGATGTATTATCAGAACTGCCCATCAGTACATCTATGATGACATTGTCAGCAAGCCTCATGTAAGGGTGCGAATTAAACCATACCTTGTGCCAATGGCCCGGAAGCAAGCCACCATGGCTAAGGTGAAACAAATGCACCAGCTAGGAGCTATCAAGGAGTCCAGGAGAGAGTGGGCTAGCCATATTGTACTGATTCTGAAGCAAGATGAATGATTAAAATTTTGAATTGATTTCCGAAAATTTAATGAAGTGTCGAAACTTGACCATTATCCAATTCCCCAGGTAGACGGGCTGATTGAGAGACTGGAGCAGGTCCAGTACATCATGATGCTCGATCTGACCAGTGTTACAGGCAGGTGACTCTGACAGAGTCGACAAAAGACCGTCTTCATAATGCCAGAGTGTCTCTATCACTATGTCATCCTGCCTTTTGAGTTACATGGGGCAAGAGGCTGATGGACATAATTTTTCAGCCCCTTCAGAAGTATGCTTAGGCATATTTGGATATTATCATCTTTAGTACCAAGTGGCATACCCACTTGTCCCAGGTGCAAGCGGCAGTGGATTCGTTCCGAGCAACTGGTTTACGACGAACCCCAAAAGATGTGCAATACGTCTCAAGGAAGCTCGATACTTGGGGTACGTGATTAGCTGTGGGGTTATCAAACCCTTAAATAAACAAAATCGAGGCCATTCAAAACTTGCCCCGGCCTTTTCTACAAAAGATGAAGAGTGTTTCTCGGCATCATTGGGTATGATGGTTTTTACCTAATTTTGAGGGGAAATTTGCACCTTTGACCGGTCTCTTAAAGGGAAGGAAATCAGTCATGGTTTTGTGGAGACTTCAGGCAGAGGAAGCATTCCAACCTTGAAGTTGGCATTGTGCAGACCGCCTGTGCTCACCAGCCCCAATTTCAAGAAAGGCTTTATCATGCAAACGGATGCAACTGAAGAAGGTCTAGGAGAATTTCTATCATGGCGGTGAATGGAGAAAAACATCCGGTCACCTACTTGAGTAGGAAACTTACACCTGCAGAGAAAAATGATAGCATAGTGGGGAAGGAGTGCTTGGCCATTAATTGGGCCATGGAATACCCATGTTATTATTTACTCAGGAGACAGTTTTGCTTGGTAACAGACCATTCACCCTTTGGATGAGAGATGCCAAGGAGAAGAGTACTCAAGTCACCAGATTGTTTTTGCTTTTGCAAAACTATAGCTTCTCAGTGTAACATTGAGTCGGGAAGGTGCAAGGAAATATAGATGCTATGTTACGGTCAACCTGTATGGTAACTGGTGTTCAACTCCCCAAATTTGATCAGAGAGGGGAATATGTGAGGGAAATCATATATGAGTGCCATTATGTGTCCCCCATTCCAGCAACAGCTGTGGTTACAATGCAAAATAAGAGAGAGTGTGGATTTGGGCAAACTTTTTGACCAAGTGAGATTTAAGAAAACCTGACATGGGCTTTTATTTTTGGAGAGCTCTCTAGGTTTGCAGTGGGAAGGATCTCTCCATTCACCCGAGTCTTGGGAGTTGACCACGTCCACGATTCCCATTTAAACTTTCAGTTAAGGTTTGTGTGTGCCAATATTTTGTTAGCAAGCATCAAAACAGGAGGCTCTGCACAACACAGGTCTGTGTGAGACTGAACAAAGGCCAGAGCCACAGAAAGAAAAGCCATTGATGCACCCACGGATGATACTGCAGTGCAGTCGCCCACGGCAACGGATTTGATGTGGAATGCCATGGACGGTCTGACTGCGAGCGGGACAATAACGTTTGAGTTATTTCTGTAAATTGCCAAAATAAAGACATTTAAGCTGGACTAACCTGGGTCACTGCGTCTTTACCTCATGGTTATAGAAGACTCTGTCTTACAAGAAATATATATACATGTGTATATATATATATATATATATATATATATATATATACAGTACAGACCAAACTTTGGACACACCTTCTCATTTAAAGATTTTTCTGTATTTTCATGACTATGAAAATTGTAAATTCACACTGAAGGCTTCAAAACTATGAATTAACACTAGAGTTGAGCGAAACAGGTCGGTCAGATTCATAAGTCGCCGACTTTCGCCAAAGTCGGGTTTCGCCGAGCGAAACCCGACCATAGCGTTAAGTCAGCCATGTGGTCGTCGACCCGAGCGCCAAAGTCGGTTCTCTCCTTAATGCTTGCAGGTGCCTTTTTTCAGCAAATGAGCAAGGATGTACACTGTGGGCAACGAGATGACATGGGCAGCTGCCACCACCATCTTAGACAAAGGCATTGCAGTGATTGGCTTGCTTTGGGGGCGTCATAGTGTCTATAAAAGCCCTGACCGCCGACCGCCATTTTACTTCTGCCGATCTTAACAGTAGGGAGATGTTGCTGACGCTGTTTATCAGTAGGGAGAGAGTTAGGGCTGAAAAGAGAAGTTCATCTGTGCTTGTGCTGATAGCAATTGTGCTGTACAGTTAGTGTGCAGTGACAGGGGAGGATTTTCTGGTGTGCAGTAGCGCTGGTTATTAGGCTGCCTGCTAGCTGTATTGATGTGTGTACACTGCTGTGCAGACTGCTTTTTACACAGCAATAATACTTTTAATCTTTTTTTCTGCACAGTTACCGAGCGTTCATTTTTTCCCACATCGTATAGAGCTGTACACTCCTCACACACTACCGTGTACCGGCTGGAATCACGGACAAACACATGCTGACTTTCTGTGTACACTATATACACCTGGTATCTTCTGATACAGTACCTTTTTTCTGCCTTTTGTACTCTTGTCAAATCCATACTGAGAGAGCGTCTGTGTGTAACTCCGGAAATATATGCGGAGATATAAATTTTCCCCTATACTACATACACCTGGTATCTTTTGATACAGAACCTTTTTTCTGCTTTTTGTATTCTGGTCAAATCCATACTGAGTGAGCGTCTGTGTGTGACTCTGGAAATATATACGAAGATTTCAATTTTACCCTATTCTGTATACACCTGGTATCTACTGATACAGTACTTTTTTCTGCCTTTTTTATTACGGTCAAATCCATACGGAGAGAGTGTTTGTGTGTGACTCTGGAAATATATACGGAGATTTAAATTTTACCCTACACTATATACACCTGGTATCTTCTGATACAGTAACTTTTTTCTGCTATTTGCATTCTGGCCAAATCCATACTGAATGAGCATCTGTGTGTGACTCCGTAAATATATTCAGAGATTTACAATTACCTCTACACTGTATACAGCTGTACGCTTCTGACACAGTACCCTTTTTCTGCTTTTTATATCCTGGTCTAATCCATACTGAGAGAGCGTTTGTGTGTGACTACGGAAATATATACGGAGATTTAAATTTTACCCTACACTATATACACCTGGTATCTTCTGATACAGTACCTTTTTTCTGCTATTTGCATTCTGGCCAAATCCATACTGAATGAGCATCTGTGTGTGACTCCGTAAATATATACAGAGATATACAATTACCTCTACACTGTATACAGCTGTACGCTTCTGACACAGTACCCTTTTTCTGCTTTTTATATTCTGGTCTAATCCATACTGAGCCTGTGAGCGTCTGTGTGTGACTCCGGAAATATATCCGGAGATTTACAATTACCCCTACACTGTATACAGCTGTACGCTTCTGATACAGTACCCTTTTTCTGCTTTTTATATTCTGGTCTAATCCACACTGAGTGAGCGTCTGTGTGTGACTCCGGAAATATATAGGGATATTTACAATATCTCCTACACTGTATACAGCTGTAAGCTTCTGATACAGTACCCTTTTTCTGCTTTTTATATTCTGGTCTAATCCATACTGAGCGAGCGTCTGTGTGTGACTCCGGAAATATATCCGAAGGTTTACAATTACCCCTACACTGTATACAGCTGTACGCTTCTGATACAGTACCCTTTCTCTGCTTTTTATATTCTGGTCTAATTCATACTGAGACTGTGAGCGTCTGTGTGTGACTCCGGAAATATATACAGAGATTTACAATTACCCTACACTGTATACAGTTGTACACTTCTGATACAGTACCCTTTTTCTGCTTTTTATATTCTGGTCTAATCCATATTGAGTGAGAGTCTGTGTGTGACTTCGGAAATATATACGGAGATTTACAATTTCCCCTGCACTGTATACAGCTGTATGCTTCTGATACAGTACCTGTTAGGATCTGCGGAATGCACCAAATAAATATAAATAATGGGTGTGTTCGCAGCCCGGAGTCCACCGTGCAGGCAGAGCCTGTTTCTAGTAAGATGACAGGATATGGCGGCATAAGCGAGCTCTGTTACTTCACAGAGTCGCTAACATAGACGCTGTGGCACTATATGGCGGTATGAGCGAACTCTGTTACACCACAGAGTCGCTGACATAGACGCTGAGATAGAGACTGTGTCCTGTTAACACCACAGGAGTACACAGATAACTGCTGAGCAGATAGCAGTCCATGGTCATGCAGTCAGTAATGCAAACAACCAACTCCTCACCGGAGTAGCCGGTATTCTAGAGGCTATTTCAGCCAAGCCCAAGACACGTGCATACAAAACTCCTCGCCGGAGGTGCCGGTATTCTAGGGGCTTATTTCAGCCGAGCCCTAACCGCATGCGTACATGACCACACTGGCGCAAAACACATAACAGAATTGATACTAGCGCATTGCCGTGCGGTCATGCGCACCTTTTATAGTAGCAGCTACAGGACCTTCCAGAAAAGGACCAATGAGAAACTGTTCCAGAACACAAGCAGTTTCAGGACCTTCCTGGCGGACCAATGGGAGTCGCTGCTGTAACCGAGCATGTGACCCCTGATCTCCAATGTGAGATCTTGCCCTGGGCATGCTCAGATGGAGAAAGCGACTTTGTCCCAGGACTGCCTGCTCCAACACTGGTTATAATAGAGGAACCAGGAGAGGCAGCAACAAGCCTCTGCACAGTATGAGACTGAGCGATACGCTGGGACCAACGTCTCCGCTGAGCAAGCTCCACTGTGGACGGAGAAGGATGGGGGACCGCAGCGGGACTGGTTCGAGATTCCCCTTGTGCAGCAGCGGGAACTCGATCCCTAACAGTACCCTTTTTCTGCTTTTTATATTCAGGTCTAATCCATACTAAGTGTCTGTGTGTGACTCCGGAAATATATACGGAGATTTACAATTTCCCCAACACTGTATACAGCTGTACGCTTCTGACACAGTACCATTTTTCTGCTTTTTATATTCTGGTCGAATTCATACTGAGCCTTTGAGCATCTGTGTGTGACTCCGGAAATATGTACAGAGATTTGCAATTACCCCTACACTGCATACAGCTGCAAGCTTCTGATAAAGTACCCTTTTTCTGCTTTTTATATTCTGGTCTAATCCATACTGAGTGAGCGTCTATGTGTGACTCCAGAAATATATACGGAGATTTACAATTTTACCCTATACTATATCCACCTGGTACAGTAGCTTCTGAGACAGTACCTTTTTCCTGCCTTTTTTATTACGGTCAAATCCATACAGAGAGAGCGTTTGTGTGTGACTCCGGAAATATATACGGAGATTTAAATTTTACCCTATACTATATACACCTGGTATCTTCTGATACAGTGCCTTTTTTCTGCCTTTTTTTATGGTCAAATCAATACTGAGAGAGCGTTTGTGTGTGACTCTGGAAGTATATACGGAGATTTAAAGTTTACCCTATACTATATACACCTGGTATTTCTGATACAGTACCTTTTTTCTTCTTTTTGTATTATGGTCAAATCCTTATGAGAGAGCGTCTGTGTGACTCCGGAAATATATACGGAGATTTACAATTTCCCCTTCACCATATACAGCTGTACGCTTCTGATACAGTACCATATATCTGCTGGTATTTTTGGTACATTTTCCCAAACATGAGGAAGTATCGTGGAAGAGGCCGCGGATGTGGGCGGGGGGGCCAGCTTGTACTGATGGTGGTGGTGGTGCATCTGCTGGTAGTGCCAAAAGCACAATAGCACCTAAGGCAGGAGGTGTTGAGCCTGCATTATCATTTGGCTCCAGAAGGCCTGGAAGGCTCCCTTTTCTGGGAGTAAGTAAACCACTTTTAAAGCCGGAGCATCAGGAACAGGTTTTGGCTTACATTGCCGAAACAACATCCAGCTCTATCGCCTCCTCTTCTGAAGTTTCAAAAAATGCAAGCACTGAGTCATCAGTGCAGGCTCCTGGTCAGGAGCAACACCTTTCCTTGTGTCCTTCACCCTCACCAAAAGTGAAGGATGCGGCAGGCCACACTTCAGATTACTCCATGGAGCTGGGTTATTAAGTCAAATCCTGAATTCCCCAGTCCAAGATGAATCTGACATGGAGTGCACTGATGCTGGTACATTCACCCAGAGCATTACATTGCCCTCGCAGTCTACTGAGCCAGAATCGGACCCTGATGAAACTCAGGTGCCCCTTAACGCATACTATACCACCTTACACGGAGTCACAGAGGAAGATGCAGATGAAATTGAAGAGGAGGTGATGGATGACCAAGTTGATGACCCAGATTGGCATCCATTGGGGGAAGAGGGTGCCGCTGGCAGTAGCTCCAAAGAGGAGGAGGATCTGCAGCAGGCATCGACATCGCAGCTGCTGTTATCTGACAGGCCCGTAGCAGTAAAAAAACGTGTTAAAAAAACAAAAAGACTTGCAGGACTGCTTGGCCAGATGGTCAAATTAGCACAACGTGAAAGCCCTGAAAATTTATCCCATAGTAGGTAGAGTGCAGTGTGGCACTTTTTTGACCAAAATCCTATTGATGAGGCAAAGGTTATCTGTAAGAAGTGCGGAAGTACCTTTAGCCGAGGGAAAAATCTCCGAAATTTAAAAACCAGTTGCATGCTTAGATATTTAAACACCATGCATTTGCACGTATGGACAGACTACAAAGCCTCAGGTAGCACATGTGCACCTGCTCCGACTGAAGGAAGCCAGCAACGCTACATCACTTCCCCCACTGTAAGCCCACCGGTTAGCACACCACCAGCAAGAAATGTTGAGGTGTCGTCGCAAGGCCAAAGCAGTCAGGGAATCACAATGTTTTACCAACCAAAGACTGAATCTAGGCCATCACCACCAACACCGCCACCACCATCACCATCATCAACCCCCTCTCAGTCCACCATGTCCAACACAAGTTCCCCCATATGCAGCTCTCAAGTCCAGCTCACCCTAGCAGACACTCTGAGTAGGACAAGAAAGTACTCATCCTCTCATCCGCGTACACTGGCTTTGAATGCCTACATTGCCAAACTGATCTCATTTGAGACGATGCCCTTCCGTTTGGTTGAAAGCGCAGCGTTCCAAGAGCTCATGGCCTACGCTGCCCCACGCTATGACCTACCCAGTCGGCACTTCTTTTCTAGAAAAGCCATCCCTGCCCTCCACCTGCATATGAAAGACCGCATTGTCCATGCACTCAAACAATCAGTGAGTGGAAAGGTGCACCTCACAACAGATGCATGGGCCAGTAGGCATGGCCAGGGCCGTTACGTGTCCATCACTGCGCACTGGGTTAATGTGGTGGATGCAGGGTCCACAGGGGACAGCGGCGGTGGGACAGTGCTGCCTAGCCCACGGCATAGTGGTGAAATGGTGTGCACTCAAGTCTAGTATATAGGAGGTGATGGTGAATTGGTCCTAAGCGACACCACAAAATATAGATAGAGTAAGATTCACCGCACACTACAACCGATTATTATGCAGAAAATAAATTTTTTACTTGAAAATTATCCAATCCAAAAGAAGAAAGTGCCAGTGCCGTAACAATAATATGTACAATATACAGATACCCAACATTTCGATCCTCCCGGATCTTAATCATGGGGTACTAGAGAAAATTAACCCCTTTATTCCATCAGACGTACTATTCCGTTCATTTGACCCTGGACCTAATTCCCATGAATGGAATAGTACGTCATGGGCGATCAGCTGCGCTCCCGGGGGGAGCGCAGCTGATCGCGGCCGGGTGTCAGCTGTTTATCACAGCTGACACCCAGCACTATGTGTCAGGAGCGGTCACGGACCGCTCCTGGCACATTAACCCCTGGCACACTGCGATCAAACATGATCGCGGTTGTACCGGGGGCACAGGGGAGGATCGCGCAGGGAGGGGGCTCCCTGCGCGCTCCCCTGAGACCCTCAGAGCAGCGAGATGTGTCGCGCTGTTCCGAGGGTCCGTCCTCCCTCCAGGTTCCCGGATCCAAGATGGCGCCGGGGTCCTGCAGGGAGGCGGCTTCCTCAGTGCCCGCTGAGAGCAGGCGCTGAGGAAGCCTGCAGCGATGCCAGAGCGATCGCTGGTGTGACAGAGTGCTGTGCACACTGTCACACCAGCGATCTGCTAAAATACTGTGATGTCCCACCCTGGGACAAAGTAAAAAAGTAAAAAAAAATAAAAATAAAAAGTGTTAAAAAAAATCATAAAAAAAATATATATATATTCCCCAATAAATTAATTTCTTCCTGTAAATAAAAAAAAACAAAACAATAAAAGTACACTTATATGGTATTGCCGCGTCCGTAACGACCCCCCTATAAAACTGTCCCTAGTTAACCCCTTTAGTGAACCCCTTAAAAAAAAAAAAAACTAAGCAAAAAATCAATGCTTTATCATCATACCGCCGAACAAAAAGTGGAATAACACGCGATCAAAAAGACCGATATAAATAAACATGGTACCGCTGAAAACAGCATCTTATCCCGCAAAAAACGAGCCATCATAGAGCATCATCAGCGAAAAAATAAAAAAGTTATAGCTCGCAGAATAAAGCGATACAAAAATAATGATTTTTTATATAAAATTGTTTCTATTGTATAAAAGCGCCAAAACATAAAAAAATGATATAAATGAGGCATCGCCGTAATCGTACTAACCCGAAGAATAAAACTGCTTTATCAATTTTACCACACGCGGAACGGTATAAACGCCTCCCCCAAAAGAATTCATGAATTGCTGATTTTTGTTCATTCTAACCTCCCAAAAATCGAAATAAAAAGCGATCAAAAAATGTCACGTGGTCATACATGGTACCAATAAAAACGTCACCTCGTCCTGCAAAAAATAAATCCTCACAGGAGTCTGTGGGCCAAAATATGCAAAAATTATAGCTCTCAAAATGTGGTGATGCAAAAAACTACTTTTTGCAATAAAAAGCGTTTTTAGCGTGACAGCTGCCAATCACAAAAACCCGCTATAAATAGTAAATCAAACCCCCTTTATCACCCCTTAGTTATGGAAAAATAATAAAATTAAAAAATGTATTTATTTCCATTTTCCCATTAGGGTTAGGGCTAGGGTTGCGGCTAAAGTTAGGGTTAGCGTTAACGTTAGGATTAGGGTTAGGGTTGGGATTAGGGTTAGGGGTGTGTAAGGGTTAGGTTTGTGGTTAGGGTTGGGACTAGGGTTAGGGGTGTGTTGGGGTTAGGGTTGGAGTTAGAATTGGGGGGTTTCTGCTGTTTAGGCACATCAGGGGCTCTCCAAATGTGACATGGCGTCTGATCTCAATTCCAGCCAATTCTGCGTTGAAAAAGTCAAACGGTGCTCCTTCACTTCTGAGCTCTGCCATGCGCCCAAACAGTAGTTTACCCCCGCATATGGGGTATCAGCGTACTCTGGACCACAAGAGTTATTGTGCAATTTGTCCTATTTCTTCTGTTACCCTTGGGAAAATAAAAAACTGGGGGCGACAAAATAATTTTTGTAAAAAAAAATGATTTTTTTGTTTTTACGGCTGTATGTTATATATTTTTTGTGAAGCACTTGGGGCTTCATAGCGCTCACCACACTTCTAGATAAGTTCCTTGTGGGGTCTATTTTCCAAAATGGGGTCACTTGTGGGGGGTTTCCACTGTTTAGGCGCATCAGGGGCCCTCCAAATGCGACATGACGCCCCCAGACCATTCCATCAAAGTCTTCAATCCAAAACATCACTACTTCCCTTCCGAGCCTAGACGTGCACCCATACAGTAGTTTTCTCCCACATATTGTGTATCAGCGTACTCAGGACAAATTGGACAACAAATTTTGGGGTCCAATTTCTCCTGTTACCCTTGTGAAAATAAAATATTGGAGACGAAAAAATCATTTTTGTAAAAAAAAAAAGATTTTTTATTTTACGGCTGTACGTTATACGTTATACGTTATACGCTGTACGTTTGGGGTTCAAAGTGCTCACCACACATCTAGATAAGTTCCTTGAGGGGTCTAGTTTCCAAAATGGTGTCATTTGTGGGGGGTTTCCACTGTTTAGGCAGATCAGGAGCTCTCCAAACACGACATGGCATCCAGCCAATTCTGCGTTGAAAAAGTCAAACGGCGCTCCTTCCCTTCCAAACTCTGCCATGCATCCAAACAGTGGTTTACCCCCACATATAGGGTATCAGCGTACTCAGGACAAATTGCACAATAACTTTTAGAGTCTTGTTAACCTTGGGAAAATAAAAATTGGGGTGAAAAGATCAATTTTGTGGAAAAAATATGATTTATTAATTTTACGGCTGTACGTTATAAACTTGTGTGAAGCACTTGGGGGTTCAAATTGCTCACCAAAGATCTAGATAAGTTCCTTAGGGGGTCTAGTTTCCCAAATGGGGTCACTTGTGGGGGGTTTCCACTGTTTAGCCACATCAGGGACTCTCCAAATGCAACATGGCGTCCAATCTCAATTCCAGCCAATTTTGGTTGGAAAAAGTCAAATGGTGCTCCTTCCATTCTGAGCTCTGCCATGCGCCCAAACAGTGGTTCCCCCCCACATATGGGGTATCAGCGTACTCAGGACAAATTGTACAACAACTTTTGAGGTCCAATTTCTCCTGATACCTATGGGAAAATAAAAAATTAGTGACTAAGAGATAATTTTTGTGGGAAAAAAATAGGATTTTTTATTTTCATGCCCGGGCATTATAAACTTGTGTGAAGCACTTGGGGGTTCAAAGTGCTCACCAAAGATCTAGATAAGTTCCTTAAGGGGTCTAGCTTCCAAAATGGGGTCACTTGTGGGGGTTTCCACTGTTTAGGCTCATCTGGGGCACTACAAACGGAACATGACCCCCATCAATGTTTGCATTCCAAAAGTTACTGCTTCCTTTCCAAGCCCTGCCGTGCGCACAAACAGTTTCTCCCCCCACATATGGGGTATCAGCATACTCAGGAAAAATTGGACAACAACTTTTGGGATCCAATTTCCTTGGGAAAATTCAAAAATTTGGGACTAAAAAATCATTTTTGTGGAAAATTGTTTTTTTTTTTTTCACACCCAGGCATTATAAACTTTTGTGAAACACTTTGGGGTTCAAAGTGCTCACAACAGATCTAGATAAGTTCCTTAGGGGGTCTAGTTTCCAAAATGGTGTCACTTGTGGGGGGTTTCCACTGTTTAGGCGCATGAGAGGCTCTCCAAACGCGACATGGCGTCCAATCTCAATTCCAGCCAATTTTGGTTTGAAAAAGTCAAACGGCGCTCCTTCCCTTACGAGCTCTGCCGTGTGCCCAAACAGTGGTTTTCCCCCACATATAGGGATTTGGCGTACTCAGGAGAAATTGCACAACAACTTTATATGCCCATTTTCTCCTTTTACCCTTGTGAAAATAAAAAAAGTTTGTAAAAGATCATTTTTGTGGCTAAAAAGTAAAATATTAATTTTTTCCTCCACGTTGCTTCAGCTCCTGTGAAGCACCTGAAGGGTTAATAAACTTCTTGAATGTGATTTTGAGTACCTTGAGGGGTGCAGTTTTTAGAATGGTGTCACTTTTGGGTATTTTCTGCTATATAGACCCGTCAAAGTGACTTCAAATGTGAGGTGGTCCCTAAAAAAATGGCTTTGTAAATTTTGTTGTAAAAATGAGAAATCACTGGTCAACTTTTAACCCTTATAATTTCCTAACAAAAAAAAATTTTGGTCCAAAATTGTGCTGATGTAAAGTTAGACATGTGGGAAATGTTATTTCTTAACTATTTTGTGTGACATATTTCTCTGTTTTAAGGGGAAAAAATTCAAAGTTTGAAAATTGCAAAATTTTCAAAATTTTCTCCATATTTGCATTTTTTTCAAAAATAAACACAAGGTATATCGAAGAAATTTTACCACTAACATGAAGTACAATATGTCACGAAAAAACAATCTCAGAATCGCGAAGATCCGTTGAAGCGTTCCAGAGTTATAACCTCATAAAGAGACAGTGGTCAGAATTGTAAAAATTGGCCCGGTCATTAACGTGCAAACCACCCTTGGGGGTGAAGGGGTTAAAAAAGACATAGTGTGAGGCAATTATATACAATAATTATACATACATATATAACATATATACAGATATTGGCTGGATTATAAATAATTAATTGTGAATTAATGCCATATAAACGGTACGAAGATACACATCTTTCCTATGCCATATAAATAGTAATCCAGACAGTAGAATATATTGTTTAAGTATATGTAGGGCATCATTATGTAGTCCCAACATGCAGGTATATAGCGTAACGATTTACATAATCATAGTAGAACAGGAGCACAATGATATAAGAAACCAAGAAAGTAGCGCATTTTTACCTTGTAAAATTAGTACAACAGAGAAATGGCACTTAGTAGAAGCAAAAGGTTCCTTGCAAATTCCCTTATTGCAGAGCCAGATGCTGCAGATAATACCAAAATAATGAATTAAGTAAATAAAGAGGAATGGGGGTCACCATTATTAAAATGTAAGAAATTACCTGCTGTGTATAAAGAGTAGGAGTTAAATATGCCCTGAATGGGGCTAAAGTATGTCCTGAGTAGCATCTCGATAGCCTACATGGGGTAGATATGTCACAAATTATAGCCCATTATAGTGGCAGATGAGGTGAACCATTAAAATGAAAGTCATACCTTTAGAAGCCAAAGAAATAAGAATATAGGCGGCGCTCCTGCGCCCTGCCGTGTATCAGGAGTAGGGGTTAAGTGTGCCCTGAACGGGGCTAAAACATGTCCTGGATGGCATCCAGAAAGCCTATATGGGGTAAATGTGGCATACATTGCAACCCAAAATGATGGCAGACAGAGTGAAGCTCTTAGAACAGAAGACAAACCTTAAGAAGTGGGAGATAAGAGTTAACTTTTATTTTTTTAGCTGCTTGCTTTAAACCATATATGCTTTTCTGTAGTTTACAAACTTTGTTTTGATTTCTTTCATCTTTGAATTCAGGAGGTTGTTCCATATAAATGTCTTCTGTTAAATCTCCATTCAAAAAAACTGTCTTTACATCCAGATGTCTTAGTTCCATCTGTTCCATTGCTGCAACTGTAAGTAAAGTTCTTATTGTAGTGTGTTTGACAACTGGAGCAAATGTTTCATTATAGTCTTCTCCATATTTTTGAGAATACCCTTTAGCTACGAGTCTTGCTCGATATCTTTCAGGTGTGCCATTTGTTTGGTATTTTACTTTAAAAATCAATTTACATCCTATGGCTTTTCTTCCTTCTGGCAAATCTGTTAGTGTCCATGTATTTGAATCATGCATGGATTTAATTTCTGTTTCTGTTGCTTCTATCCATTTATTAGCTTCTTCTTCAGGAAGTTTAGATATGTCTTCCCAAGAGGTAGGCTCATGGATTTTTCTTATACTTGTCTTGTATGAGAGACGTTTTGGTGGTTTTCCTTTGTTCTCTCTTATTGAACGTCTTGGTTCTGTGTCTGTTTGTAGTTGTGATTCTTCACTTTCAGTATTTTGTTCTTCATTAATTTCTACTTTTTTCTCATCAGATATTTCTTCAGTTATGTCACTGTTGTTTTTCTCATTTTTTGTTTCAACTGAAATCATAATGTCTTCATTTAAATCTTCAATGAATGTCACACTGTTACTCACTAGTGTTGAGCGATAGTGCTCGATATCTAAAAATATCGTATCGAAATTGTATCGCCGATAGCACTAAATATCGTCGATATCCGATTTCGATAGCGGAAGTCCCATGTAAGTCTATGGGAACAAAATATCGCAACAAAAAAAAACCCTTTCTTACGTTGTAAACACAAAATATACACACATAGAATACATATATATATATATATATACATGTCATTGTGACATATATATACATATATTTATAGTTTATACACTTCTACATAGTAAAATAGACTCTGATTCAATTGCCGGGTAAAGCCGTGACATACCCCATAGAAGTCGACGGGCTCGGTGCCGAGTACCCCCAAAACCTCTGGCTCTGTGCGACTCAACTTGGGCGTCACGAACAGGATTCTGTAGCTCGCTATAAGCGAGTCCTGTGTGCCTGAATTGAACTGGTTTTGTGCTTGAGAATTGCTAAAATCATCAGAGAATGTATTTGCCATTTTTCTGCCATATCTGCGTCACGACGAGGCACTGGTGAAGAAGAAGGGCGTGCTCTTCATGGGTGTACTGTACACTCACTCAGTGACGCAAAAACGATGGCTCTAAATGGTACTGCAATGTAAGATCGTGCCCCACAGCTCTTCAGTTCCGCCTCCTCATCCTCCTCAGTGTGTGGAAACTAACACGAAGGTCCCGCCTCCCTACAAAAGAGGGGCCCTCTCCAGATGCTAATGACACATGTGACTTGGCAGAGATGGCTAATGGACACGAGCAGAAGTGTGAAGGGATGGAGCAGTCAGAGCTCTCCCCCACGGAAGCGACCCGATCGCCACGGAACCACCGTTGGGCACCCGGCCTGGAAACCCTCCTACGCTGCAAGAAGCGGAGGATACCCTAAGAGGCCTGGCCCGGCACCGGGAGGAGGTCGCCAGGATGGAAGCGAGCTGGCGTGCCCTAAAACTAAACTTGGGCTGCGCCAATCCCTCTTACCTGAAGTGTCTGTACCGGAAGGTGAGGCACCCGTTCTAGTAGAGGAGTCCTTGCAATGTGATCCGGTTGACATTGTCGCAGTGGAGGCACCCGTTCCTGCAAAAACCGCAGCACCGTCAGCACCCCAGATCCCGCTGTCTGCTACGTCGCTGAGACAGAAGAAGGACACCGTCCTCATGGAGGAGGCCGCGCAGGCACCAGAGCACTACCTGCCTGTACCGGAGCCCCGACTGTCATCTGATTTAGAGCCGTCTGCTTCCTCCGCAGGGGAGCGTCGCCAGGACTGGGGGGCGACAGGAGAGCTGCCGCAAACCGGACACTGTAAGCTGCAGTGGAGTGGTGGAGACATGGAGCAGCTGGTGGAGGAGAATTACAACCGGCGTCAGGAGGAAGAGTGGAGACGTTGGGAGCGGGAAGCAGAGCGACAAAGGGAGCAGCGAGAAACCCTAAAACTTCGCCAACGTCACCTGGAGAAGGACCGGGCAGATAAGGACCGGATGAGAAAGGATAAAGGAACCCTGTGTGAGCAGCGGCGTAAGGGTGCAGTACGGAGCTTTAAAGTTGAAAGGTGGTTGGGGCTTCATCAAGGAGCCTGGACTTTATTTAGAAGTCTTTGTGAACCGGCGGGACGTGGAGGCTCACCTCCCAGAAGGACACCCGGGGAGGGACCTGTTGCCAGGAGACTTGGTGACTTACACCCGACACTGGGGTTACAATGGATGGTACGCCCTAAATGTTATCAGGTGCGACCCCTACTCCCCAGTGTGTCAGGAACCTGTGAGACCCTCGGAGCCTTCAGCCTCCCACATCCAGGCCTCTGCAAAAGTGCCCACCCCATGCCGTAAATCTCCAAGCCTCCCTCAGTGGTCTCCTCAGCAGCCCCAGCTATGGACATAATAAGTACAGCTGGCCCGTACCCGGCGCCTGTTAGGCCCCCTGGGGTTCGTTCAGTCCGGGACATAGGGCTCCAGACCCGGAGGGAGATGAAAGAGGTGGCCACACAGACCCAGATAGCGGGTCACGACTTGACTGTACAGGCCACACGACGTCATCAGGTCCTGGTGGTCCTTGGTGCCTCGGATGTTTGGCAAGCATCAGAAGAGTACCAGGTGGTACCTGGAACACCCCTGCCAAAGAAGTATAAATAACCCGGACAGGGTCCCTGTATGTAAAAATTTAAATTGTTGATAAATAGTTAAATTGTTTATGTACCCGGACGGGTGAATGTTTATAAAAAAGTTTTTTAATTTAATAAAAAAAAACAAAACACAGTTTTCATTACTTTTATTACAGTCTCATCCTGCGACGCCATCGATCTCCTGTAATAAAAAGGAAAAAAAAAAAAAAAGTATACCACCTGACCGACGCAGTCCATAGTAACGAGTGTCCCACGACGATCCAGCTCTGCTACATCAGAATCCCGGCGCAGCACAGCTGATTACCTGCTTCCCCGGCGGTGACATCATCAGACTGGTTTACGGCCGGGATTACCCTGCAGTCACTGCAGTTATCGCGAAAAAACTGCATGTGACCGCCAGGGAGAAGATAATGGCGGCCATCAAGCAGTCCAGGACGTGACCGCCGGAGATCTTCTGCCAGGTAAGTGCCGCTGACTCCTGACAGACCCGACCGACGGACACTCACAGTGACAGTGACAAATCCGATTACGGTATTCGATAAGACGAAAATATCGAAACGAATTATCGAAAGGCCGATAGAGCTAATATCGGCCGATAGCGATATTTGCATTATCGTATCGCTCAACACTATTACTCACTGTAACTCTGTTTTGGAATCTAAGATTCTATATCCTTTGCAGTTTTCACTATATCCAACGAATATTCCTTCCATGGATCTGTTTTGAAGTTTGGAACGTTTTTCTGCTGCAATGAATATAAAAACTTTACATCCAAAAACTTTTAAATGATTGACACTTGGTTTCATACCTTGCCACAGTTCATATGGAGTTTTGTTCAGTTTTCTGGAAAAAGTCGGTTCTGTAGATATGTAGCTGCCATTGCTGCCTCACCCCAATATTTCTCTGGTAGTTTAGAATCTGTCAGCATTTCTGTTAGAGTTCTGTTTTTTCTTTCTGCTACTCCATTTTGTTCAGGTGTGTATGGAACAGTTTTCTGATGTTCTATTCCATTTTGTCTTAAGTAGTCTTCTATTCTGTGACCTGTAAATTCACCTCCATTATCACTTCTAATGATAATTGGCTTCCTTTGAAATTTGTTACTTGATCTTGTTACATAGTCTACAAGTTTATCAAAAACTTCACTTTTGTTCTTAATTAAGTATGTGACTGTGTATCTTGAGCAGTTGTCTATAAAAGTCAATATGTATCTATTGCCTCCTGATGTAGGCACTTTCATGGGTCCACATACGTCAGTATGCACCAAATCAAGTGGTTTTTCGCTTTTCATCTCACTTTCTTTTGGAATAGATATCATTGTGGCTTTGGATTTTATACAACATTCACATCTTATGGTAATTGAGCAATCTAATATCTTTAAATCTTTTGTCAATTCTTTTCTCTATAGTTCCCTTATACTGTCTGGGTGTCTATGTCCTAGATGTCTATGCCACATGTGAATTTAGTTTTTGTGATCATGTGTACATACCTTCATCTGTTCCTTTGGTTTGTCAAAATGATATAATTGTTCATCTGACTTGACTTTGGTTATCATCTTGTTTCCTGCAATAATTGCACACTCAATATCTTTGAATTTTACTGTAAGTCCTTTTGCTGTTAAATGTTTCACAGATAATAATCCGCCTTCCAATTTTGGAACATACAACCCATCCTGTACAAGTATCTTTGAATCATGTCCGAACTTGTTTGAACAATTTAGCAATACCTTGTCCGATACCTTCTGCGGTTATTTTGATTCCATCTGCAAGATAAATGGCTTCTTTCTTATTTAAATCAAGATCAGTAAAGAAATTCTTGTCACTTGTCATATGACTTGTTGCTCCTGAATCAATAAACCAACCAAGTGATGATTTATTGTCTGTTATTTTGAATGTGCCATTCCAATTATTCTCACATGAATCGGAAGTTGTGTTTTTTACTTTCTGTGTATGCTTTTTATGTTGTAATTTTTGTTGTTCTGCTTTCCATATGGTACAGTCTTTCTTTAAATGACCTTTTTTCTTACATCTGAAGCATTCTCTTGTCTCTTTATTATAGGGTTTTTTAAATTCTGTAGCTTTAAGAGCGTTTTCACTGTCCTTTTCAGTAGAAGAATAATTGATTTGTTCTTTTCTTCTCTGATATTCATCTATGAGTCTTGTTTTCACAAACTCTAATGTAATGTCTAATTCAGGTCTTGTCTCAAGTGCATTTATTAAAGCAGTAAATGAATATGGATAACTGCACAACAATATAGCTGCTATATGACTTTCTTTAATATCTTCACCAATAGATCTTAGCTGTGATATCACTTCTATAATAGAGAATATATGCTTCTGCATGTCACTGTTTGCACTTAGTCTCATACTGTAAAGCTATCTTAATAAAAATAATTTGTGATTTAAGCTGGGTCTCTCATATAGCTTTCTAATGCTTCCCACATTCCTTTCGCTGTTTCTTCATTTCTTATATGTATTAATTGAGCATCATCCACTAATAAGCTAATGGTGGCTCTCGCTTGTCTATTCTTTTTATCCCATGTCTGAATATCTTGATCAGGGCTATCTGTAGTGATTACTTCCCATAAATCATCTTTAGACAATAACATCTCTACTTTGAACTTCCATAGCTTATAGTTCTCATCATTCAGTTTAGCTACTGCGAGTTTTAGCTCTGTGCTACTTGTCATTTTTAACTTATCTTACTTGTTTGGAGAGATGTACTGAATAATTCTTCTGCATTCACCAGGGTCTTGCTGAGAGTTCCAGTGTCCTGGGTATCTGGTATTCTTTGTGCTTGGGATCTGTGGTGTCTGGATTCTCTGGTGTCTGGATTTCTGGGTACGCTGTATCTGGGGTGACTGGGAGTCTGGGTGTCTGGGCCCATAACCTGTTGCACGGCTTCTGAATCCACAACTTTGCAGTAGAAAACTTCACAGAGCAGGCTTCATGGGATAACAAGCTTTTACTTCTGACACCATGAGGTAAAAGAAGAATGCACAGTCATTTTAGCATTGCATCAGGAAACAGGAACAAAACGTAAGTGAAACTACAAGTGAGACTATTTCTTATACAATACATTAAACAGAAGGAAACGTTACACAACATCGCCATCTATTGTCAGGTCTGCATAAAGTCCTCCTTTTCCTTATAATAAGTCATATTCTGTTGCATATGCCAACATCATGACCATGTTGTGGACTGATTTCTCGAGTACCGCTCACACGACTGTTAATACTGAATCGATTGCAACAGACAGGAGACAGCAGTTGTTAGCTATGGTTCAAAATTACCTCTCCTCCCCTATCGATGTTCTCCCTCACAGTTCATTCCCCTTTGACTACTGGGCCTGTAAACTGGACACCTGGCCTGAATTGGCACAACATGCCTTACAGGAGCTCGCTTGCCCTGCTGGTAGTGTGCTATCAGAAAGAGTCTTCAGTGCTGCTGGATCAATCCTGACAGAAAAAAGGACACGGCTGTCGACCCAAAATGTTGGTGATCTCACCTTCATTAAAATGAACCATGTCTGGGTTTCAAAGGATTTTGTACCACCTTCCCCTGATGACACATAGGTTGCCAGCAAAATGGTCGCTTTTTCCTCCTCTTCCTCCAACTTCTCCAATTCCTCCATGTGCAGCTGCTGAACCTCCAGCCTACACCTCAACATATGCCAGTTTTTCCACCTTCCTAACTGGGCTGTACCCCCCAGGGCCGGCGTCAGCACCTGGCGCACCCGGGCAAGTGCCGGGGCCCTGAGCAGGTGGGGGGGCCCACTCGCCGTCAGAGACACCAGCGTATTATGAGGGGCCCTGGGCCAGTGCCGGCGCCCTCGAATGGGCCCCTGCTGCTTGCTCAGGGCCCCAGCACTTGCAATACTTACCTCTCCCTGCTCCACCACTGTGACGTCTTCCGCGTTTCCTGACAGTGACATTCAGGTCAGAGAGTGCTATGATGTCACTTCTGTGCACCCTCTGCCTGAACAGTCACAAAGCAGAGAGCTGGAAGATCGCGACGCTGAGGAGTCCAGAGTAGAGCAGTGCCCAGCGAGGAGAGGTATTTGAATTTTTTTAATGTTTGGAGCAATATATGGGGAGCATTATACACTGGAGAATTATATATGGGGCCCATCATACGATTGAGCATCATAGATAGGGCTCATTATACAATGGAGCATCATATGGGGCCCATTATATATGGAGCATTACAAAGGCCAATCATACACTGGAGCATCATCTATGGGGCCCATTATACACTGCAGCATCATAAATGGGGCCCATCATACACTGGAGCATCATATGGGGCCCATTATATATGGAGCATTGTATAGGCCCATCATATACTGGAGCATCATCCATGGGACCAATGATACACTGGAGCATTATAAATGGGGCCCATCATACACTGGAGCATCATATATGGGGCCCAATATACACTGGAGCATCATATGTGGCCTATTATATATGGAGCATTATATAGGCCCATCATACACTGGAGCATCATCCATGGGGCCCATCATACACTGGAGCATCATATATGGGGCCCATCATACACTGGAGCATCATATGGGGCCCATTTTATATGGAGCATTATATAGTCCCATTATACACTGGAGCAACATCCATGGGCCCATCATATACTGGAGCATCATATGGGGCCCATTATATATGGAGCATTATATAGACCCATCATACACTGGAGCATCATCCATGGGGCCCATCATACACTGGAGCATTATATAGGCCCATCATACACTGGAGCATCATCCATGGGGTCCATCATATACTGGAGCATCATATGGGGACCATTATATATGGAGCATTATATAGGCCAGTGGTCTCAAACTCAATTTACCCGGGGGCCGCTGGAGGTAGAATCTGGGTGAGGCTGTGCCGCATCAGGTTTTCCACAAGAAAACATTAACTGGTTAACAGCAAGAAGTCATTCCCCCAGCACTCATTCTCCCCCATTGCTTTTTCCCCATCACCCCATCGTTGCTTTTCCCCATCACTCCCATCATTGATTTTCCCCATCATTGCTTTTCCCCATCACTCCCATCATTGCTTTTCCCCCATCACTCCCATCACTGATTTTCCCATCACTCCCATCATTGTTTTTCCACATCATGGCTTTTCCCCATCACTGCTTTTCCCTTATCACTCCCATCATTGCTATTCCCCATCACTCCCATCATTGTTTTTCCCCATCATTGCTTTTCCCCATCACTGCTTTTCCCTATCACTGCTTTTCCCCATCACTCCCATCATTGCTTTTTCCCCATCATTGCTTTTCCCCATCACTCTCATTATTGCTTTTCCCATCATTTCTTTTCCCCATCACTCCCATCATTGCTTTTCCCCATCACTCCCATCATTGTTTTTTCCCCATCATTGCTTTTCCCCATCACTGCTTTTCCCCATAAATCCCATCATTGCTTTTCCCCATCACTGCTTTTCCCCATAACTCCCATCATTGCTTTTCCCCATCACTCCCATCATTGTTTTTTCACCCATCATTGCTTTTCCCCATCACTGCTTTTCCCTATAACTCCCATCATTGCTTTTCCTCATCACTCCCATCATTGTTTTCCCCATCAATGCTTTTCCCCATCACTCCCATCATTGTTTTTCCCCATCATTGCTTTTCCCATCATTGCTTTTCCCCATCACTCCAATCATTGTTTTTCCCCATCATTGCCTTCTCCCCATCACTACTTTTGCCCATCACTGCTTTTCCCCATCACTCTCCTCCACCTACACACACACACACACACAAACATACACCACCTCTCACCTGTTCACACACACAGACACACACCACCTCTCACCTCTCCACACAAACACACACACCACCTCTCACCTGTCCGCAACATTACTGGTGCCAGCGCTTCCTCGCTCTGGCACAGTTGGCTGCTGAATGATGACGTCATCCAGCAGCACTGCTCTCTGTGTCAGAGACAGGAAGTGCGGGCGCCAGGCAGAAAGGATCCTTGCAGCTCCGCTCCTGCTTATTTTGTCTTGCAGGCAGCAGAGCTGTTGGGATCACTCCCTGCCCGCCGCACATGATGGCTAGACTCTAGCCATCATCATACTCACCTCACTTCCTCCTGCTGCAGCTCTGATGGTCCAGCGCCCGGAGCGCCGACATCTTCTTTCTGTGGTACCGCTCATTAAGCTTATGAATATGGGCGCCACACTATGAGAGTGGAGTGGCGTCCATATTCATGACCTTAATGAGCGGTACTACGTGTGACTGGGGTTTCACATGCGAGACTCGGCTGTGTTTCTCGCGTGTGTGATCCAGGCCGAGGTGAGGGCCACAAACTATTGTCCAGAGGGCTGCAGTTGGCATGCGGGCTGCGAGTTTGAGACCCCTGATATAGGCCCATCATACACTGGAGCATCATCCATGTGGCCCATCATATACTAGAGCATCATATGGGGTTCATTATTTATGGGGCATCATTTAGGGTATGGAGCATCATATGGAGCACATATGGGGCCTATTCTGTATGGAGCATTATATGGAGCCCATTCTGCATGGAGCAATATATGTGTTTCCCCCACACTCTGGAACTCTTTGCCGCAACACATCAGACTCTCACCAATGGAAACCTTCAAGAAGAACCTGAAGACCCACCTGTTCCGACAAGCCTACAGCCTGCAATGATCCTCAGTCTACTGATCCACCTCCCAACCAGCTCTACCCTCTCCTAGTGTATCCTCACCCATCCCTGTAGACTGAGCCCTCGCGGGCAGGGTCCTCTCTCCTTCTGTACTTGTATGTCCCTTGTATTACACATGTCTATTGTACTTGTCTATATTTCCCCTTTTCACATGTAAAGCGCCATGTAATAAATGGCGCTATATAAATTATTAATAATAATAATAATAATAATATGGGGCCCATCATATACTGTATGGAGCTTTATATGCGACTCATTATACTGTACCATGGAGCAATATGTGGGGCTCATTATACTCTATGGCAGGGGTCTCAAACTCAATTTACCCGGAGGCCGCTGGAGGTAGAATCTGGGTGAGGCTGGGCCGCATCAGGTTTTCCACAAGAAAACATTAACTGGTTAACAGCAAGAAATCATTCCCCCCAGCGCTCATTCTCTCCCATTGCTTTTTCCCCATCACCCCATCGTTGCTTTTCCCCATCACTCCCATCATTGGTTTTCCCCATCATTGCTTTTCCCCATTACTCTCATCATTGCTTTTCCCCATCACTCCCATCATTGCTTTTCCCCATCACTCCCATCATTGTTTTTCCACATCATGGCTTTTCCCTATCACTGCTTTTCCCATCATTGCTTTTCCCCATCACTCCCATCATTGCTTTTCCCCATCACTCCCATCATTGCTTTTTCCCATCTCTCCCATCATTGTTTTTCCCCATCATTGCTTTTCCCATCACTGCTTTTCCCCATCACTGCTTTTCCCCATCACTGCTTTTCCCCATCACTCCCATCATTGCTTTTCCTCATCATTCCCATCATTGCTTTTCCCCCATCACTCCCATTATTGCTTTTCCCCATCACTCATATCATTGTTTTTTCCCCATCATTGCTTTTCCCCATAACTCCCATCAATGCCTTCTCCCCATCACTACTTTTCCCATCACTGCTTTTCCCCATCACTCTCCTCCACCTACACACACACACACACCACACCACCTCTCACCTGTCCACACACACACACACACACACACACACCACCTCTCACCTGTCCACACACACACACACACACACACCACCTCTTACCTGTCCGCAGCATTACTGGTGCTCGCGCTTCCTCGCTCTGGTACAGTTGGCCGCTGAATGATGGAGTCATCCAGCAGCACTGCTCTCTGTGTCAGAGACAGGAAGCGCGTGCGCCGGACAGCAAGGATCCTTGCAGCTCCGCTCCTGCTTATTTTGTCTTGCAGGCAGCGGAGCTGTTGGGATCACTCCCTGCCCGCCGCACATGATGGCTAGACTCTAGCCATCATCATACTCACCTCACCGCCTCTTGCTGCAGCTCCGAATGGTCCAGCACCCGGAGCGCCGACATCTTCTTTCTGTGGCACCGCTCATTAAGCTCATGAATATGGGCGCCACACCTATGAGAGTGGAGTGGCGTCCATATTCATGACCTTAATGAGCGGTACTACGTGTGACTGGGATTTCACATGCGAGACTCGGCCGTGTTTCTCGCGTGTGTGATCCAGGCCGAGGTGAGGGCCGAAAACTATTGTCCAGAGAGCCGCAGTTGGCCCGCGGGCTGCGAGTTTGAGACCCCTGCTCTATGGTGACCGTCCTATACTGTATTGCACATTATATGGGGCCATCATATACTGTAGCTTTATGTATAGCTCATCATAAACTGGATGGAACATTATATGGGACAAATTATTTATAGAGCAATATATGGGGCTCATTATTCTGTATGGTGCACTATGTGGTGCCCATAATACTGTATGGAGGAATATACTGTCTGGTTTTTGAGCTATTGTAGAATTTAAAATATATATCACTCTGGGAATTTCTGGAAATTGTAGTCAGGGCCCTCCATATAACGCGCCTGTGCATTGCAATCTGGGGGAAAAGCATACTGCGCGTGCGCAATTCAAGATTGCAATGTACAAGCGCGTTATATGGAGGGCAACGACTACAATTCCCAGAAATAATGGAGACAGCGGCGAACAACATGTTTAGGCAAGTACCCAAAACACCGCCCATCTGATCATTTTAAATATCCCACCAATTTAGGGTGACAGATTCCCTTTAACTCATGTGGAATTATATACTTAACAAAAAAGTGTGTAACAACTAGTGTTGAGCGATACTTTCCTATATCATGAAATGTCGGCTCGGATTGGATCGGACCGATACCCAAAAAGTATCGGATATAGCCGATTCCGATACCGGAAACCAATGCAAGTCAAAGGGACAGAAATATCGGAATTAAAATAAACCCTTTCTTTCCTTGTAAACACTAGACATGCACACATAGAATACATATACAGTGCCTACTAGTGTTGAGCGATACGATAATGCAAATATCGGCTATCGGCCGATATTAGCTCTATCGGCCTTTCGATAATTCGTTTCGATATTTTCATCTTATCGAATACCGTAATCGGATTTGTCACTGTCACTGTGAGTGTCCGTCGGTCGGGTCTGTCAGGAGTCAGCGGCACTTACCTGGCAGAAGATCTCCGGCGGTCACGTCCTGGACTGCTTGATGGCCGCCATTATCTTCTCCCTGGCGGTCACATGCAGTTTTTCGCGATAACTGCAGTGACTGCAGGGTAATCCCGGCCGTAAACCAGTCTGATGATGTCACCGCCGGGGAAGCAGGTAATCAGCTGTGCTGGCCGGGATTCTGATGTAGCAGAGCTGGATCGTCGTGGGACACTCGTTACTATGGACTGCGTCAGTCAGGTGGTATTCTTTTTTTTTTTTTTTCATTTTTTTACAGGAGATCGATGGCGTCGCAGGATGAGACTGTAATAAAAGTAATGAAAACTGTGTTTTTTTTTTTTTTTTATTAAATTAAAAAACTTTTTTATTAACATTCACCCGTCCGGGTACATAAACAATTAACTATTTACATACAGGACCCTGTCCGGGTTATTTATAATTCTTTGGCAGGGGTGTTCCAGGTACCACCTGGTACTCTTCTGATGCTTGCCAAACATCCGAGGCACCAAGGACCACCAGGACCTGATGACGTCGTGTGGCCTGTACAGTCAAGTCGTGACCCGCTATCTGGGTCTGTGTGGCCACCTCTTTCATCTCCCTCCGGGTCTGGAGCCCTATGTCACGGACTGAACGAACCCCAGGGGTCTAACAGGCGCCGGGTACGGGCCAGCTATACTTATCATGTCCATAGCTGGGGCTGCTGAGGAGACCACTGAGGTAGGCTTGGGAGATTTACGGCGTGGGGTGGGCACTTTTGCAGAGGCCTGGATGTGGGAGGCTGAAGGCTCCGAGGGTCTCACAGGTTCCTGACACACTGGGGAGTAGGGGTCGCACCTGATAACATTTAGGGCGTACCATCCATTGTAACCCCAGTGTCGGGTGTAAGTCACCAAGTCTCCTGGCAACAGGTCCCTCCCCGGGTGTCCTTCTGGGAGGTGAGCCTCCACGTCCCGCCGGTTCACAAAAACTTCTAAATAAAGTCCAGCCTCCTTGATGAAGCCCCAACCACCTTTCAATTTAAAGCTCCGTACTGCACCCTTACGCCGCGGCTCACACAGGGTTCCTTTATCCTTTCTCATCCGGTCCTTATCTGCCCGGTCCTTCTCCAGGTTACGTTGCCGAAGTTTTAGGGATTCTCGCTGCTCCCTTTGTCGCTCTGCTTCCCGCTCCCAACATCTCCACTCTTCCTCCTGACGCCGGTTGTAATTCTCCTCCACCAGCTGCTCCATGTCTCCACCACTCCACTGCAGCTTACAGTGTCCGGTTTGCGGCAGCTCTCCTGTCGCCCCCCAATCCTGGCGGCGCTCCCCTGCGGAGGAAGCAGACGGCTCTAAATCAGATGACAGTCGGGGCTCCGGTACAGGCAGGTAGTGCTCTGGTGCCTGCGCGGCCTCCTCCATGAGGACGGGTGTCGCTTCTTCTGTCTCAGCGACGGGAGCAGACAGCGGGATCTGGGGTGCTGCCGGTGCAGCGTTTTTTGCACGAACGGGTGCCTCCACTGCGACAACGTCAACCGGATCACATTGCAAGGACTCCTCTACTAGAACGGGTGCCTCACCTTCCGGTACAGACACTTCAGGTAAGAGGGATTGGCGCCGCTCCAAGTTTAGTTTTAGGGCACGCCAGCTGGCTTCCATCCTGGCGACCTCCTCCGGTGCTGGGCCAGGCCTCTTAGGGTATCCGCCGCTTCTTGCAGCGTAGGAGGGTTTCCAGGCCGGGTGCCCAACGGTGTTTCCATGGCGATCGGGTCGCTTCCGTGGGGGGAGAGCTCTGAGTCTGACTGCTCCATCCCTTCACACTTCTGCTCGTGTCCATTAGCCATCTCTGCCAAGTCACATGTGTCATTAGCATCTGGAGAGGGCCCCTCTTTTGTAGGGAGGCGGGACCTTCGTGTTAGTTTCTGCACACTGAGGAGGATGAAGAGGCGGAACTGAAGAGCTGTGGGGCACGATGTTACATTGCAGTACCATTTACAGTGGTCGGCCATCGTTTTCGCGCCACTGAGTGACACCCACGAAGAGCACGCCCTTCTTCTTCACCAGTGCCTCGTCGTGACGCAGATATGGCTGAAAAATGGCAAATACATTCTCTGATGATTTTAGCAATTCTCAAGCACAAAACCAGTTCAATTCAGGCACACAGGACTCGCTTATAGCGAGCTACAGAATCCTGTTCGTGACGCCCAAGTTGAGTCGCACAGAGCCAGAGGTTTTGGGGGTACTCGGCACCGAGCCCGTCGACTTCTATGGGGTATGTCACGGCTTTACCCGGCAATTGAATCAGAGTCTATTTTACTATATAGAAGTGTATAAACTATAAATATATGTATATATATGTCACAATGACATGTATATATATATATATATATATATATATATGTATTCTATGTGTGTATATTTTGTGTTTACAACGTAAGAAAGGGTTTTTTTTGTTGCGATATTTTGTTCCCATAGACTTACATGGGACTTCCGCTATCGAAATCGGATATCGACGATATTTAGTGCTATCGGCGATACAATTTCGATACGATATTTTTAGATATCGAGCAATATCGCTCAACACTAGTGCCTACAAGTAGTATTCAACCCCCTGCAGATTTAGCTGGTTTGATAAGATGCAAATAAATTAGAGCCTTCAAACTGCAAACGAGAGTATGATTTATTAACAGAAGCATAAATCTTACAAAACAAAAAGTTATGTTGCTCAGTTGAATTTTAATAAATTTTAAACATAAAAGTGTGGGTCAATTATTATACAACCCCTATGTTTAATATTTCGTGGAATAACCCTTGTTTACAATTACAGCTAATAATCGTCTTTTGTAAGACCTGATCAGGCCGGCACAGGTCTGTGGAGTTATCTTGGCCCACTCCTCCATGCAGATCTTCTCCAAGTTATCTAGGTTCTTTGGGTGTCTCATGTGGACTTTAATCTTGAGCTCCTTCCACAAGTTTTCAATTGGGTTAAGGTCAGGAGACTGACTAGGCCACTCCAACACCTTGACTTTTTCCCTCTTGAACCAGGCCTTGGTTTTCTTGGCTGTGTGCTTTGGGTCGTTGTCTTGTTGGAAGATGAAATTACGACCCATCTTAAGATCCTTGATGGAGGAGCGGAGGTTCTTGGCCAAAATCTCCAGGTAGGCCGTGCTATCCATCCTCCCATGGATGCGGACCAGATGGCCAGGCCCCTTGGCTGAGAAACAGCCCCACAGCATGATGCTGCCACCACCATGCTTGACTGTAGGAATGGTATTCTTGGGGTCGTATGCAGTGCCATCCAGTCTCCAAACGTCACGTGTGTGGTTGGCACCAAAGATCTCGATCTTGGTCTCATCAGACCATAGAACCTTGAACCAGTCTGTCTCAGAGTCCTCCAAGTGATCATGAGCAAACTGTAGACGAGCCTTGACATGACGCTTTGAAAGTAAAGGTACCTTAAGGGCTCGTCTGGAACGGAGACCATTGCGGTGGAGTACGTTACTTATGGTATTGACTGAAACCAATGTCCCCACTGCCATGAGATCTTCCCGGAGCTCCTTCCTTGTTGTCCTTGGGTTAGCCTTGACTCTTCGGACAAGCCTGGCCTCGGCACGGGAGGAAACTTTCAAAGGCTGTCCAGGCCGTGGAAGGCTAACAGTAGTTCCATAAGCCTTCCACTTACGGATGATGCTCCCAACAGTGGAGACAGGTAGGGCCACTCCTTGGAAAGGGTTTTGTACCCCTTGCCAGCCTTGTGACCCTCCACGATCTTGTCTCTGATGGCCTTGGAATGCTCCTTTGTCTTTCCCATGTTAACCATGTATGAGTGCTGTTCACAAGTTTGGGGAGGGTCTTAAATAGTCAGAAAAGGCTGGCAAAAGAGATCATTAATCCACACATGTGAAGCTCATTATTCTTGGTGCCTGAACTACTTCTTAATACTTTAGGGGGACCAAAAATAATTCTTGTGGTTTGAGAGGTTGAATAATAAATGACACTCTGAATTAACTTTTAACGTTTTTTAAAAAAAAAAAAAAAAAAATTAAAAAAAATTTTTTGCAGCAGTGCATTTCCCACTTCCAGGCTGATCTACAGTACAAATGTCACAATGCCAAGTTAATTCCGCATGTGTCAACCAGCTAAATCTGCAGGGGGTTGAATACTACTTGTAGGCACTGTATATATAGATATACATGTCATTGTGACATATATATATATATATATATATATATATATATATATATATACATATATTTATAGTTCATACACTTCTACATAGTAAAATAGCCGCTAATTCAATTGCTGGCTTTTGTGAAATTACAGAACCACCCGACATGAAATGACACATGGTTTACATACAGTTAACCATGTCATTTCATGTAGTTTGATATATGGTTTTCACTAACATTTACATGAGTGTATGTGTGCAAAATTTCATACAGCTAGGGGTTAATTAAAGGTGTAAATTCGTTGAAAAAAAATGCGTGGGCTCCCGCGCTATTTTCTCAACCAGACAGACAAAGCCAGCGAGTGGGGGCAGATAATAATAGCCGAGGGAGGGTGCATTTATTTTGTGCCCCCCCTGGCTACTAACATTTGCCCCCAGCCACCCCAGAAAAGACAAATCTATAATTAGATGCGCCCTTTCTGGCACTTTGCCGCCGGTCTATTCCCATTGCCCTGCAGCGGTGGTGAATGGGTTAATAATGGGTTAAAGCTACCTTGCTATTGAAAGGTGACTTTAATCCAGGTTAATAATTGAGAGCTGTGAATTTGACAACTATTAATCCTATTGAAGGAAAAAAAAAACACACACATGAAGAATAAATAATTTTAATGAAATAAACACATTTTTTTGACTATCGTTTATTTAACTGTTAATCCTTGCGAAGCCCTTGCTCTCCTGTAATAAAGAAAAAATACTAAAACATTATTCTTACCTATCCACCGCTCTGTCAGGTCCCACGCTATAATCCTTCACAAAGGGTTAACTTGCTTTCAGCCAAGCAGCGCAGCTAATGCTGCCTGCTCAGCTGTAAGCTCCTGAATAAATGAGTTCCTCTCCCGGCGACAGGAGAGGAACTGATTACTGTGGTAAGCTTCATTGATTGCTTCCCACTTTCACTTCAGGTCAGCCGGGACTCCCTCTGATTTCACTGATGCTGTGCGGTGTCCCCGGCTGACCTGAAGAGAAAGTAGGAAGCAATCAATTAAGCTTCCCATTCTAATCACTTCCTCTCCTGTCAGCCAGGAGAGGAGATGATTCATTCGGGGGTTTACTGCGAGGCTGGCAGCATTAGCTGCGGTCCCTGCAGCAAACATTAACCCGTTCAGAAGGATTACACAGGGGGACCTGACTGAACACCGGATAGGTAAGAATAATGTTGCTTTATTATTTTATTTTTATTACAGGAGAACAAGGGAATCGAGGATTAACTGTACAATAAAAGATGGTCAAAAACTGTGTGATTATTTCATTAAAATGATTTTTAATTAAAGTGTGTGTGTTTTATTTTTATTCCATACAATAGGATTAATAATTGATAGTTGTCTAATTGACAGCTCTCAATTATTAACCTGGCTTAAAGTCACCTTCCAATAGCACTTATCGCGAGAAGCTGCACGTGACCTTCCAGGGAGAGGGTAATGGCCGCCGAGAGAAATCCATCCACGACGTGACCACCGGGAATCCTCTGTAAGGTAAGTGCTGACTGACTCCTGACAGCCCCGACCGACACTGTCACTGACTCTTTCGGGAAGTTCCTGTGTCACGTATTTCCTTCTGTGACACAGGAGCTCCCCATATACTTTACAGGAAACTTCCGATTCCGTTATCGGAAATCAGAATCAGAATTCCGATACTGCGAATATCGGCCGATACCCTATATTTGTGGTATTGGAATGCTCAACACTAGTAACAACTGAAATTATGTCTTATATTCTAGGTTCTTCAAAGTAGCCACCTTTTGCTTTGATGAGTGCTTTGCACACTCTTGGCATTCTCTTGATGAGCTTCAAGAGGTAGTCACCGGAAATGGTCTTCCTACAATCTTGAAGGAGTTCCCAAAGATGCATTGGCCCTTTTGCCTTCAATCTGCAGTCCAGCTCACCACAAACCATCGTGATTGTGTTCAGGTCTGGTGATTGTGGAGGTCAGGTCATCTGGCATAACACCCATCACTCTCCCTTTTGGTCATAATGCCCTTAGACAGCCTGGAGGTGTGTTTGGGGTCATTGTCCTGTTGAAAAATAATTGATGGTCCAACTAATGGCAAACTGGATGGAATAGCATGCCGCTGCAAGATGCTGTGGTAGCCATGCTGGTTAAGCATGCCTTCAATTTTGAATAAATCCCTAACAGTTTCCCAGCAAAGCACCACCACACCATCACACCTCCTCCTCCATGCTTCACAGTAGGAACCAGGCATGTAGAGTCCATCCGTTCACCTTTTCTGCGTCACACAAAGACACGGTGGTTGGAACCAAAGATCTCAAATTTGGACTCATCAGACCAAAGCACAGATTTCCACTGGTCTAATGTTCATTCCTTGTGTTCTTTAGCCCAAACAAGTCTCTTCTGCTTGTTGCCTGTCCTTAGCAGTGGTTTCCTATCAGTTATTTTACCATGAAGGCCTACTGCACAAAGTATCCTCTTAACAGTTGTTGTAGAGATATGTCTGCTGCTAGAACTCTGTGTGGCATTGACTTGGTCTCTAATCTGAGCTGCTGTAAACCTGCGATTTCTGAGGCTGGTGACTAGGATAAACTTATCCTCAGAAGCAGAGGTGACTCTTGGTCTTCCTTTCCTGGGGCGGTCCTCATGTGAGCCAGTTTCTTTGTAGCGCTTAATAGTTTTTGCAACTGCACTTGGGGACACTTTCAAAGTTTTCCCAATTTTTCAGACTGACTGACCTTCATTTCTTAAAGTAATGATGGCCACTTGTTTTTCTTTACTTAGCTGTTTTTTTCTTGCCCTAAAAACAAATTCTAACAGTCTCTTCAGTAGGACTATCAGCTGTGTATCCACCAGACTTCTGCACAACACAACTGATGGTCCCAACCCCATTTATAAGGCCAGAAATCCCACTTATTAAACCAGGCATGGCACACCTGTGAAGTGAAAACCATTTCCGGTGACTACTTCTTGAAGCTCATCAAGAGAATGCCAAGAGTGTGCAAAACAGTCATCAAAGCAAAAGGTGGCTACTTTGAAGAACCTAGAATATAAGACCTAATTTTAGTTTTACACACTTTTTTGTTAAGTATATAATTCCACATGTGTTAATTCATAGTTTTGATGCCTTCAGTGTGAATTTACAATTTTCATAGTCATGAAAATACAGAAAAATCTTTAAATGAGAAGGTGTGTCCAAACTTTTGGTCTGTACTGTATATATATATATATATATATATATATATATATAATATATATATATATAAATCTCTTTCTTCCTTCTCACCCCCTACTGTGGATGGTCTTTATTGTCCTTCCTCATTCTTGGGTCCTCAACTAGAGGACTGGGAGTTTGAGGGTTCTGCTCAGGATCTTAATTGCGCTTTTCTGGACAGAGAGCTCAGATGTTGCTCCTGGGATTATTCCAACTTATGGGTCACTGCTCCAAGTGCTCCTATCACCACTGGGATCACTGTTGCCTTCACCTTCCACATCTTCTCCAGTTCTCCTTTGAGGCCCTGGTATTTCTCCAGCTTCTCGTATTCCTTCTTTCTGATGTTGCTGTCACATGGCACTGCCACATATATTATCATTGCTGTCTTCTGATTCTTGTCTACTATCACAATGTCTGGATGGTTAGCCAGCACCTGCATATCTGTCTGGATCTTAAAGTCCCACAGGATTTTTGCCCTTTCATTCTCTACCGCATTCTCTGGGGTCTCCCACCTGGACTTAGGGGACTTAGCCCATATTCTGTGCAGATTTTCCAGTATACAATTCCCGCTACTTGGTTGTGTCATTCGGTATATGCTGTTCCTACTTGCATTTTGCATCCTGCCACAATGTGTTGTACGGTTTCTGAGGTTTCTTTGCATAGTCTGCACCTTGGGTCTTGTCTTGTGTGGTAGATTCCTGATTCTATGGATCTGGTACTTAGTGCTTGCTCTTGTGCCGCTATGATTAGTGCCTCTGTGTTGTATTAGAGTCCAGCTTTCTCCAGCCATTGGTAGGATTTCTCCATGTCAGCCACCTATATTATCTGTCGATGGTACACCCCATACAGTGGCTTGTCTTGCCATAGAGCTTCATGTTCCTGTTCTTCCTTCTAGATCTGTTGTTGTTTCTGCGTTAGGCTTTCTCTCAGCATATCATCTTTTGGTGCCATTTTTCTGTTGTATTCCTGGATACTCCTTGTTTAATCCTTGATGGTGGCTTGGATGCTTTTCAAGCCTCGACCACTCTTCTTTCTGTTGGTATACAATCTTTGGGTGCTAGACTTAGGGTGGAGACCTCCATGCATTGTGAGGCGCTTTGGAGTCTTCAAATCTGCAGCTTCGATCTCTTCTTTTGGCCAGCACACTATGCAAGCAGGGTATCTGATAACTGGCATGGCACATGTATTGATGGCCCGGATTTTATTCTACCCATTGAGCTGCTCTTCAGGACCTGTCTTACCCTTTGATGGTATTTGGATATTGCTGCTTTCCCTGCCTTCTCATCATGGTTACCGTATCCCTGTGGGATGCCGAGGTATTTGTAGCATGTCTGTACATCTGCTATGTGTCCTGCTGGTAATTCCACTTCATCAGTCTTGACTACCTTACCTCTCTTTATTACCAACTGGCCACACTTCTCCAGTCTGAAGGACATCCCAATATCTTCACTGTAGATCCATGTCAGGTGGATCAGTGAATTGATGTCTCGTTAGTTTTTCGCATACAGCTTGGTGTCATCCATGTAGAGGAGGTAGCTGATGGTGCTTCCACTCTTGAACTTGTATCCATAGCCAGACTCTGTTATTATCTGACTGAAAGGGCTCAAGCCTATGCAGAACAGCTATGGGGACAGTGCATCACCTTGGTATATGCCGCATTAAATGGTCACTTGTGCTAGTTATCTTGAGTTGACTTCCAATGTTGTTCTCCATAGCCCTTTGAGTTTCTGAGTAAGGTTTTTAATTTCCTGTTGACATTGTAGAGAGTCAAGCATTCACAGATCAATGTGTGTGTCCAGGCTGTGCTGAAATTGGTCTGTCTGGATCTTGAGTCTTGAGCGGCTGCTCTATCTACTAGGAGCTGGTGCTTAGAGCTTCTGGTGTCAGTCCCAATGCCTTTCTGAGCTGGATTCATGTACTTGTTCATATGGTTCTGTAGCTTGGTGGCTATGATGCCTGACAGGAGTTTCCATGTTGTTATAAGGCAGGTTATTGGGTGGTAATTGGATGGAACTGTTCGTTTGTGAGGATCCTTCATGATCAGCACTGTTCTTCCTTGTGTTAGGCAGGCTGGGTGGTGGCCTTCTTCTAGCAGTTGGTTAACCTGCTTTGCTCTGCGTTCATGTACTGCTGTTAATTTCTTTAGCCAGCAGGTGTGGATCAGGTCTGGGCCAGGTGCTGTCCATTATATATATATATATATATATATATATATATATATATGCTTACCGGAGAAGTCTCAATTGTTTAGAGACATTTTCTGTTATTTCTTCTTCATCTGGCCAGGACTTCAATTCAGCATTTTCCAGTTACCACTCATCTTGTCACATGGATCACCACAGTCCTGAAAATACTAATGCTACATACAGTATATTGTGTTTGTACATTTGCCTCCAGAATAAAAAATACCTCATAATACAAATATGGACCCTCACCAATATGCAATCAGCCATAGACCATTTAAAATATAATTTGATTAACCAGCACTGTGCTCACCATTAGCTATAATTAGCCACTTTTTAAAGCATAATAAATGTACATTAGCCACTCCGACCTTCCCCTGAAATTCATTGCAAATTTCTGTTTGTGTCCTCGCTAGTACCCCCAATTCATTATAAGTAGAGATGAGCGACTTTGCCTTTTTTAGGGTCGAGTCGGGTTTTGTGAAACCCGACTTTCACAAAAGTCGAGTCGAACGAAGTCGGCAGACTGACGGAAATGGTTGGGTTGGAGTCGAGAATCCGACCCCAATGCAACTCAATGGGGAATAAAAGTCGGCAGTAGTGTTGAGCGATATTGCTCGATATCTAAAAATATCGTATCGAAATTGTATCGCCGATAGCACTAAATATCGTCGATATCCGATTTCGATACCGGAAGTCCCATGTAAGTCTATGGGAACAAAATATCGAAATTAAAAAAAAACATTCTTGCCTTGTTGGTTAATTGTACATGAAGGAAAACAACAAAGACTAATGTAGAACGTATTGGGGGAGGTTGAGGAGACAATAAAGGCATACATGTTTAACCCAATGCATTGGAATAGCATTCATATATTTTTTTTTGGAAATACGTTTGGATTGACTAACAAATTGACAATGTTGTTAACCTTTTTTATATTTTGGCAAATATGTATGTTTCACAACTTCCATGCTCTTCACCTTTTTAACTTTTGCCAGTGCCACACTTTCTCCTTCATAATCTTCAGCAGCAGCATCATCTTTCTCATCAAATTATTCTTCATCTTCACCTTCTTAATTTTCTTCTTAAACTTCTTGCTATTCATGTTTTTGTTTACATTACTCATATTGTTATTATTAAACTAATTAATCTTCTTCATATTCAAATTCTTCATCTTCTTCCTCTTCATCTTCTTCATCATATTCTTATTTGTGACAGAGATTCCTGTACTTGTAATCTGTAAAAGTATGAATTGTTCATCCTTCCGTTCTTGCTGTCACAAAAGATTTAAATTACAACAGTATTTGTCCGTGTTCAGTTTAGCCTGCAGCAGCAGGCATTTTCCAGGGGCACCACGAGGAGGAACGGACTCACCCCCATACACTGCTTAGTCTTCTTCTGCTTAGAATTTAGAGCATATATTTTGCTCTTCATTTTGGTCTTATACTTAATGTTCTTCTGCTTTTTGATCTTTTGCTTATTGTTCTTCTGTCTCTTGTTCTGTATCTTGTAGTTTGTCTTAACCTTCTTTGTCCTGTTGGTGATCTTCTTCTTGGTAATCTTTTATTTTTTCTTTGTGATGGTGTTCAGGCTGGTTGGCTTCATGCTCGTCGTCCTTGTTGTTGTCATCTTCTTCTGGGTGGTCTTTAATGTCGTCTAATTTCCGAGAAACAGCTGACGTTACTGGAACCCTGACGGGTATCAGATGGAGCAAGAGACAATGGAAGTAACAAGGACCAGCTGACTGTTCTGGACCCCGGACGGGTAGCAGAAGGAAAAGAGGCAATGTCACAACCGAGTACCAGCTGACGTTACTGTGACACGGTTACTAAGCAGGAGGTACCTGTGCTCCAAAGCACTACCAAGGACCAGCAGACGTTGCTGGAACTCGGATACGGAGATGGAGGCACCTAGGCCAAAGGCACTGGGGAGATCCACTTGACGGTACTGGACCCCGGACGGGTAGCAGAAGGAAAAGAGGCAATGTCACAACCGAGTACCAGCTGACGTTACTGTGACACGGTTACTAAGCAGGAGGTACCTGTGCTCCAAAGCACTACCAAGGACCAGCAGACGTTGCTGGAACTCGGATACGGAGATGGAGGCACCTAGGCCAAAGGCACTGGGGAGAACCACTTGACGGTACTGGACCCCGGACGGGTAGCAGAAGGAAAAGAGGCAATGTCACAACCGAGTACCAGCTGACGTTACTGTGACACGGTTACTAAGCAGGAGGTACCTGTGCTCCAAAGCACTACCAAGGACCAGCAGACGTTGCTGGAACTCGGATACGGAGATGGAGGCACCTAGGCCAAAGGCACTGGGGAGAACCACTTGACGGTACTGGACCCCGGACGGGTAGAAGAATGCACCCATGAAAATGTAAGTTGACAGGACGCAAGCCGTCCGCAGTTACAGAATCACACAGTCCTATAGTGGGTGCTTATCCTATTGTCACAATGGAAACCGCCTTTATTTACAAATCCCACAGCACACATAGGAATCACCTAAACTGCAGGCACCATAGAGTCGGCTAACCCGAATGCAACACGACAGCACAACTTATTGGAGGATAATTGACGTTCACACTGCCAGGAAACAGCTGTCGTGCTGTAACCAGGCTGGCCAGGAGTCAGTACCCCTGCCAATTACTTACGAGCAACAAATGGCGGTGTTGTAGCCCAGGAGTAGAGTTCAGGTGGTAGAAAGATGAACATAACCGGAGACATGGAAAACGTTGCCAAACAGTTATTTAATTTGAAAACGGACAGGCAAATTCAGGTGAGATCCATGCCTTGTTCATTTTCAGAAAAGTAAGCCGGTCTACATTCTCTGAGGATAGTCGCATGCGACGGTCTGTTACTACACCACCTGCAGCACTAAAGACACGCTCAGATAATACACTGGCAGCAGGGCAAGCCAGCACCTCCAATGCATACTGGCTAAGCTCTGGCCATGTATCCAACTTAGAGACCCAAAATTTGAAAGGGGAAGAGGCATCTGGGAGTACACTTAGAGGGAAAGCCAAGTAGTCTGTCACCATCTTACGGAAACGTTTCTTCCTGGTGACTGGAGCCGTCTCGGATGGTGTAGACCTTGCTGGCGCTGTCACAAAACTTTGCCACATTTGTAACATACAGTTCTTGCCCTGTGCAGAGGCGCTGCTTCTGCTCCCTCTTGTTGTACAGGTGTCTACACTGCCTCGACGCACAGAGCTGCTTTGTAAAGCAGTGCAGCAGCAGCAGCATCTCTCTCGGCTGGAATGTACAACAGTATGGATTGCACCAGTGTGTCTTGGTACTCCTGCATTTTACGGTCCCGGTTCACCGGTGTGATGAGAGTTTGTAAGTTGTCCCGGTAGCGAGGGTCTAGGAGGGTGTACACCCAATAATCTGACGTGCTGAGAATGTGGGCGATGCGGCGGTCGTTTCTTAGGCACTGAAGCATGAAATAAACCATGTGCTGCAGACTCCCAACTGGCCAACAAGGGCTGTCCTCTGGAAGAGGCGTCATCTCTGTCTCCTCTGCATCACCCCACCCTCGCTCTACATACTGACTACAGCGTTGTGTACCTTCCTCTGTAGGGATTTCTTCCTCCTCCATTGACTCCTCCTCCTCCTCATCCTCCTGACAAAGTGAGCCCTGCCCAGCCCTTTGTGAGGAACCACGTTGCGCTGACTGTCCTGAAGGTAATTGAATTTGTGACTCCTCATCCTCCACCTCTTCCAAAACCTCTTCCTTTAGTGCTTTCAGTGATTTCTGAAGCAGGCAGATAAGGGGGACAGTCATGCTGACTAGTGCATCATCTGCACTCGCCATCCGCGTTGAGACATCAAACGCACGCAAAACGTCGCAGATGTCCTTCATAGAGGCCCACTCAGTAGTGGTGAAGTGTGAACGGCGCAAATTGCGAGTTGATTGCGCCTGTTGCAGCTGATACTCCATTACTGCTGGCTGCTGCTCACACAAACCGCTCCAACATATGTAACGTGGAATTCCACCTGGTGGGTACGTCACATATGATGCGATGTTCAGGAAGGCGAAATCTGACTTGCAGAGCTGCAATGCGCGATCTGGCCATGCTGGAACGTCGCAAGTGAGCGCACTCTAGGCGGACCTTGTGCAGCAGTGCATCAAGATCCGGATAGTCCCTCAAAAAACTCTGCACGACCAAGTTGAGCACATGTGCCAGACATGGTATGTGAGTGAGGTTGCCAAGGCCCAGAGCTGCCACCAGATTTCGGCCATTGTCACACACTACCAAGCCTGGCTGCAGATTAGCTGACAAAAACCACACGTCGCTCTCCTGCTTGATGGCATCCCAGAGCTCCTGCGCTGTGTGGCTTCGATACCCAATGGGAATTAATTTCAGGACGGCCTGTTGACGTTTGGCCACGGCTGTGCTCATATCGGTCGCAACAGGTAAGCGTTCACGGGTCCATGTGGAGGTATACCGTGACGGCTCGTGCATCGATGATTCTGAGGAACTGGAGTAGGAGGAGGAATCAATGTGCACAGACTGGATTCCTGCAATCCTTGGAGTTGGCAGAACACGTACAGCGCCACTGGCAAGATCTGTACCCGGCTCCACAACATTGACCCAATGGGCAGTGAGGGAAAGGTATCGTCCCTGGCCATGGGTACTGGTCCACGCATCGGTGGTCAGGTGGACCCTGCTACTGACGGCGTTTAGTAGCGCATGTTTAATGTTTCCCTCGACATGTTTTTGCAGAGCAGGGACAGCTTGCCTGCTGAAATAAAATCGGCTTGGCACATTATATTGTGGGACTGCCAATGCCATAAAGTTCCTGAAACTGTCAGTCTCCACCAGCCTGAATGACAGCATTTCAAGGGACAGGAGTTTTGCAAGGCCAGCATTCAGAGCCTGTGCTCGTGGATGGTTTGCCGAGTATGGCCGTCTTTTATCCCATGCCTGTGTTACCGATGGCTGTTTTTTGTACTGGGAGTGTGACGATGACTGTGAACTTGCTGCAGTGGGTGGAATAACAGTTTGTCTATGGACAACAGTGACCGAGGTTCTTCCATGGAGATCCTGTGAGGAAGCCAAAACAGGTGTGTGAGAGCTGGAGGTAGAGGCTCGAACATGACGTAAAGATGTAGGTGCTGCTGTAGGTTGGCCTACATCTCCAGTGTGTCTTTGTAACTCAGCTACGTGCTTTGTCCGTACATGTGTCCACATATTTGTGGTATTCAGGTTCCTGATATTTTTACCTCTTTTAACTTTTTGCTTACACAGCTTGCATTGAACATAGGAAATATTATCTACAAGTCTGTCAAAAAAGGACCACGCAGTGCAAGTCATGGGAGCGCCAATTTTGACATTTCTAAGAGAACTGCTCCCAACAGGTGCCAAACTGGAGGCTACAGGCAAGCGAGTCTGCAGCCTACCTCTCCCTCCTCTTTGTACCGTTGGACAATCTCTTCCTCAGAGCTGCTCCCACCACCTTGCTGTTGCTCACGCCATGTTGGGTCTCGGACTTCATCATCTCCACTACCCTCTTCCAACACCTGCTGCTGTTGGATGGTCTGGGCAGCACCATGCTCCACAAAACCTGGCACCTGAGTCTCATCATCATCATAAGATGCGTTCTGCGGTGTGCTGTCCATCGGCACTGGCTCACCCGCCTCTTCAGATTGAGAGAGACACAGCTGTTGCGCATCACTACTAGCCCATACATCTGTTATGAGGTGCACCTTTCCACTCACTGATTGTTTGAGTGCATGGACACTGTGGTCTTTCACATGCAGGTGGAAGGCAGGGATGGCTTTTCTAGAAAAGAAGTGCCGACTGGGTAGGTCATAGCGTCTGACAGCGTAGGCTACGAGCTCTCGGAACGCTACGCTTTCAACCAAACTGAGGGGCATCATCTCTAATGAGATCAGTTTGGCAATGTAGGCATTCAAAGCCAGTGAGGTTTTGTAGTCCGTCCACACTTGCAAGTGCATGTGTTTAAATGTCTAAGCATGCAACTAGTATTCAATTTTCGCACTTCCGCACTTCTTACAGATAACCTTTGCCTCATCAATAGGATTTTGGTCAAAAAAGTGCCACACTGCACTCTTCCTACTATGGGATAAATTTTCAGGGCTTGCACGCAGTGCTAATTTGACCGTCTGGCCAAGCTGTCCTGCAACTCTTTTTGTTTTTTTAACACATTTTTGGACTGCTTCGGGCCTGCCAAATAACCACAGCTGCGATGTCGATGCCTGCCGCGGATCCTCCTCCTCTTCTCAGCTATTGCCAGCGGCACCCTCTTCCCCCAATGGGTCAACAACTGGGTCATCAATCACCTCCTCTTCAATTTCATCTGCACCTTCCTCTATGTCACCGTGTAAGATGTTAGAATATGCGGGAAGGGACACCTGAGTTTCATAAGGTTCAGATTCTGGCTCAGTAGACTGCGAGGGCAGTGTAGTGCTCTGGGTGAATGTACCAGCAGAAGCAGATAGCAGTGACTGTGCATCAGTGCACTCCATGTCATATTCATCTTGGACTGGGGAATTCAGGATTTGACTTGATAACCCAGGCATGGTATGTGAAAAGAGCTCCACGGAGTAATGTGAAGTGTGGCCTGCCGCATCCTTCACTTTTGGTGGGGGTGAAGGACACAAGGAAAGGTGTCGTTCCTGACCAGGAGCCTGCACTGACGACTCAGTCCTTGCATTTTTTGAAAATTCAGAAGAGGAGGCGATAGAGCTGGAGGCTGTTTCGGCAATGTAAGCCAAAACCTGTTCCTAATGCTCCGGTTTTAAAAGCGGGTTTATCTACTCCCAGAAAAGGATGCCTTCCAGGCCTTCTGGAGCCAGACGATGATGCAGGCTCAACACCTCCTGCCTTAGGTGCTATAGGGCTTTTGGCACTACCAGCAGATGCACCACCACCACCATCATCATTCCCAGCTGGCCCCCCCGCCCATGTCCACGGCCTCTTCCACCATACTTCTTCATGTTTGGGAAAATGTACCAAAAATACCAGCAGATATATGGTACTGTATGAGAAGCGTACAGCTGTATATGGCGTAGGGGAAAATTTAAATCTCCGTAAATAATTTTGGAGTTACACACAGACGCTCACTTAGTATGGATTTGACCGTAATACAAAGAGCAGATATACGGTACTGTCTCAGAAGCGTACAGCTGTATACAGTGTAGGGGAAAATTGCAATCTCCGTATATATTTCCAGAGTCACACACAGACCATCATTCAGTATGGATTTGACCGTAATACAAAGAGCAGATATACGGTACTGTCTCAGAAGCGTACAGCTGTATACGGTGTTGGGGAAAATTGCAATCCCCGTATATGTTTCCGGAGTCACACACAGATGATCACTCAGTTTGGATTTGACCGTAATACAAAGAGCAGATATACGGTACTGTCTCAGAAGCGTACAGCTGTATACAGTGTAGGGGAAAATTGCAATCTCCATATAAATTTCCGGAGTCACACACAGACGCTCACTCAGTATGGATTTGACCATAATGCAAAGAGCAGATATACGGTACTGTCTCAGAAGCGTACAGCTGTATACGGTGTAGGGGAAAATTGCAATCTCCGTATATATTTCTGGAGTCACACACAGACGCTCACTCAGTATGGATTTGACCGTAATACAAAGAGCAGATATACGGCACTGTCTCAGAAGCGTACAGCTGTATACCATGTAGTGGAAAATTGCAATCTCCGTATATATTGCCGGAGTCACACACAAACGCTCACTCAGTATGGATTTGACCGTAATACAAAGAGCAGATATACGGTACTGTCTCAGAAGCCCACAACCCCTCACTCAGTAAAATGACCTCCTCAGCCCCAAAGTCAGTATAATGCCCCCGACAGCCCCTCACCCAATAAAATACCTTGCATAGCACTTTACTTAGTACAATACCCCCCCAGTCTGTCAAACAGTACAATGTCCCCCACAGCCACTCACTCAGTAAAAAAAAACTTACCTCTCCAAATGTTCCTCTGTGGCATTCTTCCTCTTCTTAGTGACTCAGCCAGCATGATGACATCATCACGCCAGTTGAGTCATAGAGAAAGCACCGAGCAGGAAACCTACAGCATCCTGCATCTTTGTTGCTATTTCATCCTCCATTTCCAGCAGCAGATCTGCAGGAACGCTCCCTGCCCTAAGTGTATGCCATAAGGAGTAGTGGAGTGTGAAAAGAGTGTAATGAAGTTAATCTGGCCATGGACAGTAGGCCAGATTGGCTGCTTTATACTCTGTAGCTATAATGGGCCCTCCTCCATCTCTGACACCTGGTGAAGTTGTATGGGCTGCACCAATGGTATGTCCACCCATGACTTTCAGTATTTTATGCACATTACGATATGATTGCTTCAAAATTCTCAATGTCAAGGTGCATTCAATTTTTAAGCTTAAAAAATTCCATTCATTTTAGAAGTTTTTTTGAGATCCCTGAGTGCTCAAACCTTTGGATGTGCAATATGTATCTATTAGACAAGTCTGAAGTTTTAGACAAGCACCTTACATTACTTTTAATACTAATATATTTCAAAGAGTTTTGAACTGAAGCTTCTATTAGCATTTGACTTGCCTTTTAAGTAATGGCACCATGAGCAGTTTTGTACAAATCTACAACTACTGAAATTAAATAGAAAGATGGCCTGTGCTAATCATGCCAAGGAAGACTGGTGACCTTCACTTTGAAGTTTGTTTTGTAAAGCATTACTTCATTAAAGAGGAGCTGCATATATTTAATCCTGCAGCTTAGTTTTAATCAGGAAGTGAATGCATTTTCATAGTAACCACTTGAATCAATAGCGAGACAAGGATATGGCTGAGATTCAGAATCAGACCATGCCTCATATTTCTTTATGCCAATAAAAATCATTTTCCTTCAAACTCTCAAACACAAACAATTATGTAGGGGCAGAAATGTGACAAAGAATTGATTACTTTCCCTTTTTATAAAGATTGGTTTATTAGAGGAGACATTTTCATAAATATAGGTTATTGCTCCAATGAATGTACTTACCATTATGTTTGAAGAGATGACACGTTGTACATGTTTTATACAGATGATAGTGGTTAAGCCGATTCTCTCTCTGGGGAATACATACTGTAAGATCACAAAAAGCAATGCATTCTCTGCCCAAAAAAGGCAAGATCCTTAAATGTAAGTTTGGTATACTCCAACTTTCATTAATGAACTGCAGCACAATGAGTTACACAGTACATCACTGTCCATATAGTGTGTCATATAGACATTGACAGGGAAACCATGTTCTCTTCAACTTTAACAGAATATTCTTAGCAAACCATAATAAAATGGAATAGACAACTGTTTCATAAATGTGTGACGGTAAAGAAAACTGTAAATGGGACATTTATATTTAATTGGATTCTAATTGTTCTGCAGAGAGATTTTATTTTTTAGTAAAACAGGGGAAAAAAATGTTATGGCTGCAATCTAAAGTGGGAATTATACAGAATGTTTTTTACTTTCCTGCAAACCAGCCTTACAATTGACAGATTAGTCCATATTAACATGTATAGGGAAAAATCTATATTATCAAAGGCTGATGCTAAGGAAATCTTGAAAACACACATGGTTTGCGGCCCTCGAGTAATGCAGTTTGAGACCCCTGCTTTAGGGTATGTTTCCACAGTCAGGAAACACTCAGCATTAGCTTCAGATTGAACGCATGTCCTGGACATGCGGCGCGTCATTTTAGATCGCAGCATGTTTATTTACCTTGCAGCGACGCTCCGTCGCCGCAAGGTATATAACACAATCCTATGTAGGGGTGCGGCGATTCCGGATGTGTTCAATGAGCACATCCGGAATCATCGTGCGTTTAGAAGCGGGCGGGGCTTTGGGCGGAGCTGGATTTCCGCTCCGTCCAAAGCGCATTGATTCCGGACTGTGGAACCACAGCCTAAGAGTATCTTAGATCTCATGAATACTGACTTTGCAGGGTATAATTAGCTGTGTTGCGGGTCCAGCTCACCCGCATGAATGATTGCAGAAATCGGAGCACAGGGACCATCTATGACGGACGTGAAACAGAGGGAAAACGAAAATGTCCAGCTTCACAATGGTGCAAGAATGTTTATTCTGGGGATGAGTACAAAAATAGTCATATAGAACATGGAATTTAAATGTACAAAGAAAGATTAAAAGCATCTCATCAATGCATTTCTGGTGCAATAGCACGCTTAGTCATGCTGATTAATGGTGCTTATGCACCAGAAATATGTTGGTGCAATGTTTTTAAGTTTTCTTTGCACATTTTAATTCCATGTTCTATATGACTCTTTTGCACTCATCCCCAGAATAAATATTTTTGCACCTTCGTGAAGCTGGACACTTTCCTGTTCCCTGCAATTAGTTGCCCCTTACAATCCATTTTTTAGATTCATTTTGGAAAAGCACAGGTACTCAGGTTTGACGTTTTCATGTAAATTGACCCTTTAACTGAGCCACTGTCAACTTAAGATTTATTCCCAATATTGAAGATTATTAACCCATCCTCAGGATTGGTGCTAACTTTCTGTTGGGTTGGGTTCAAAAGTTGAACCTGAGAACAGGGTTCTGAAAAGCCCAGTTGGATTGGAGTGACTGCTGCACATGAGCACCACTGGTGGGCTCTCAGCAGATAGGTGGTAACTTTCAATGTTGGGAAAAATGCTTTAAGTTGAAAGCAAGTCTGAGTAACTTTCATCTGACAGAGTTATTGATTTAGATTCTGCTAAATGGCTATTAAAGGGATTTTATAAGTAGGCTTTTGATATGTAATCTGAGGGCATGATGTAGATGCCGAGAGCCTGATTCCAGTGGTGCATCACTTACTGGGCTTCTTGATGTAGTTTCAAATAGTTTCAGTGTTTTATCAGCAGGGGAGTTTCACTAGAGGACTAGCTGTCTTCTGCCATATAGACCTCCTGTTCTATGTAACCCCACCCCCATCACTAATTAACTGCTTCAGTGTACACAGAAAACTGCAAATCAGTGGTGGGGTTATTAGAGAATTGGTAGATCTGCTGCAGAGAAACCGGTGATTGTATTAAAACTACACCAAGCAGACCAGTACATGACACATCGCTGGAATCAGGGTCTCGCTCCCTATCTCATGCTGCTCTCATATTGCATAGAAAAAACCTGCCGCCAGATTCCTTTTAAGTCAGGATTCACTGGGTCAAATAAGAACACATCTGTTTGTATATATCCAGTCAAATATATTCTTGTATTTGTATTTTAGATCAATGTTTTGCCACTTAAGAAAATTATAATTCAGATAACCAAAGATTTTCTTGCAAATTTTTTGTTTCAAAGGTTCAGCTATTGGAGTGTCTTAAAGGGAATCTATCAGCAAGTTTTTGCCACCTCATCTGGGAGGAGCATGATGTAGGCAAAGAAACCCTGAATCCAATGATGTATAATACTCACCAGATGACAAAACCTTCAGGGTTAGTAAACAACAGCAAGCAGCCTGACATGTGGCACATCACTGAAGTCTGTGTTTAAGTCCCTATATCATGCTCCAAGTACAGGTGCATTCTCTGTAATTCAATGATTAACCCTTAACAGGACTAGTGTAGCTTTAGTGGTAGTAGAATTTTTGTCTAACGATGGTCTATTGTCCAGGCACAGACAAAAAAAAACGTATAGTTATGTTGTCATACTATCAACAGTGTTTGCCTATTGATGCAAAATACATTTTCCAGAGATTCCATTCTGACTCATCTGTCTGTGCAATATGCCAAATGGCCTCAGGATCGTCCAGATTTTTTTTTCATTACAAACATTGATGTTTCTCATAGATATCAGTGGATTACGACTTTCTACTCTCTCACGAATTCCGTCTTTGTATATAACTTGCTGTGTTTTGATGCAGTTCCAGAGGCCAAGAAATGCTTTTGTAATGCTTTCCAGACTGTGAGACTTGAACAGATTTTAGCATTAGTCTTTTTACGCTATGCCATGATTAACTACTGTGTAAATAATGACAAATTCCTACCAAAGTTTAATGGACAGTGAGGTTTTGATTCAATCAAGACAAGGAAAAATGGTTTTAATGAATTGTGGGGGAAATCACGTTTTCACATGAGTCTTGTTAGACGTCTTTAATGATCTTTAAGTGAAATTATAGAAAATGTCTGGGAAAATGTGGGCAACTTTGTATCAAAAATAATTTTATATTATACTTTAATTGGGTTTTCCAATATCTGCAATTGTTGGCTTTCCTTAGAATGGGCCGTCATATTAATAACGGTTGAAGTGAACTTAAATTAGTAGATTGAAAGGGTATGGTAGCAATAGTCATAGAAGCATTGAGGTTCCATCACTGTAATACACCAATGTCCATATGCATGTTTGTTAACACTGGTGGTGTAGCTCAATTCCACTCAGCTCTCTTAAATCCATGAACTGAAGGGCAACTTCCTAATCATTCTGCTTATCTGTTAGTGACTAAAGGTTGAACATCAAATGGAAATCTAGATCCATCTTTTGAAATCCCACTGATTGGGAGAACAAGGCTATGAAATATGGGAATGCTGACCATGTATAAACATCACTTTGAAAACTGGAACTACTGGAAATAAAGTACAGCTTGTCAGAGCCCCATTGTTAGGCGCCGGGATGAGCTTGTGCTCTTGTTTTGCGCCACCCCGTCGTGTGCTTTAGTTAGTTTTGTTTTGCAACCACTCAGCAGTGTGCCGAGTTGGTTCCCCTGGCCAGTGTTCTCCTTTCTGAGAAGTAATCAGAGCAGGGTGACCTGTGCTTACTCCACAGGGTGACGTTTAACTCCGTGTGTAGTAGGGGATTGCTACCTTAGTTTGCCATTGTGCAGATTAGCTGCAGTTTCCCATCTCTGCACGGTGGACCCCACGTTGTGAATTTCTATTAAATATTCTATTAAGTGCATTCCGCAACACTAACACTCATTATCAGGAATAGGGGATATCCAAGCAGTTGACCCCCACACAATAGAAAGTGCATAAGTGATAACTCCCAATGTTGGAAATAACCATGTAAGGTGAAAGCAAGTGATTTCCACTTAAAGGGTTATTGTTTCAGATCCTGCCGGGTGACTGTTATCAGTAACATATAGCTTTACATTTGGGTTTTGGTGTAATGTTTTCCTATTTAATAATTCAAATATGTCAAGAAGATGACCAGATCATTTTTCTAATGAATTTTAAAGATCTGAGATTTTTTTAAATTATAATTTATTGTTTTTTTATTACAAAAAATGTAATTTATTACAATAACATTTTTACATTAATTTTGAATTTTTAAATTGCAGAAACATATAACAATATGTGTCCTTCATTAACTTGGATCAAGTTAGCCAGGGATGAATGGAGCAAGATAACCAGATGTAAGGCAGAAAACAAAAAAATGTTTTTGTACTACTTTGTCATGTATGGTTTATGCTTAGCCCCTTAACGACCGCCGATACGCCTTTCAACATCAGTAGATAAGGGTACTTAAACCACAGCGCCATTAATTATCGGCCCTGTGGAAAAAGTGTATAGCGCCCCCAGAGTGGGATTTTCTCTGGGGTCTCGAGACCCCAGAGAACATGATTCTGGTTGGATTTTACCGACCTCGGGGTAGCGATCGTTGTTATTAACCGTATAACGGCGACCGCAAAAAAAAAAATCTGATGTGCCATTTAATTTTTCTCTCCATGTGATCACACATCAGAGGAGAGAGAAATAGGGTCCCCGATCATCCCCCCGGTACCTCCGGAGTCCCGCCATGCCCTCATGCAGTTCCTGGGTCCGCTGATTTCTTCTTCTGGGAGAAAATGGCGGGTGAATGCGCAGTGCGCTCGCCGACATCTGCCGGCCGGCACCCGTCAACAATAGGAAGATTTTTCCTATTGGTTCATTTTGGTCACTGTGATAAACGCTATCACAGTGATCAAAATAAAAGAAAAATAGTAAATAAACCTCTTCTTTATCACCCCCTTAGCTAGGGAAAAATAATGAAATAAAGAAAAAATATTTATTTCCATTTTCCCATTAGGGTTAGAGTTAGGCTAAAGTGAGCTGGGCTAAAGTTTTAGGGTTAGGGTTACAGTTAGGCTAAAGTGAGTTGGTCTAAAGTTTTAGGGTTAGGGTTAGAGTTAGACTAAAGTGAGTTGGGATAAAGTTTTAGGGTTAGGATTAGGCTAAAGTGAGTTGGGCTAAAGTTCTAGGGTTAGGGCTAGGCTAAAGTGAGTTGGGCTAAAGTTTTAGGGTTAGGGTTTGAGTTAGGGTTGAGATTAGGGTTGGGATTAGGGTTAGGGGTGTGTTGGGGTTAGGTTTGTGGTTAGGGTTGGGATTAGGGTTAGGGTTGTGGTTAGTGTTTTGGTTAGGGTTGGGATTAGTATTAGTGGTGTGTTGGGGTAAGGGTTGTGGTTAGGGTTAGGGTTGGGATTAGGGTTAAGAGGTAAGGGTTTGTTGGGGTTAGGGTTGTGATTAGGGTTATGGATAGGGCTGGGATTAGAGTTAGGGGTGTGTTGGGGTTAGGGTTGGAGTTAGAATTGGGGGTTTCACTGTGTAGGTACATTAGGGTGTATCCAAAAGCGACATGGCGTCTCCATTGATTCCAGCCACTTTTGCATTCAAAAAGTCAAACTCTGCTCCCTCCCTTCTGAGCTCTGCCATGTGCCAAAACAGTGGTTTACCCCCACATATGGGGCATCAGCGTACTAAGGACAAATTGCACAACTACTTTGAGGGTCTAATTTCTAATGTCACCCTTGGGAAAATAAAAAAATGAGGCTAAAAAATCATTTTTGTCCAAAAAAAGATTTTTGTGGAAAAAAAATATGTTTGATTTTCACGGCTCAGCATTATAAACTTCTATGAAGCATTGGGGGTTCAAAGTGCTCACCACACATCTAGATAAGCTCCTTGGGGGTCTAGTTTCCAAAATAGGGTCATTTGTGGGGGGTTTCTACTGTTTAGGCACATCAGGGCTCTGCAAACGAAACATGATGCCCGCAGACCATTCCATCAATCTGCATTCCAAAAATGGCGCTACTACCTTTCCAAGCTCTGCCATGCGTCCAAACAGTGGTTCCCCCCACTTATGGGGTATCAGCGTACTCAGGACAAATTGGACAACAACTTTGAGGGTCTAATTTCTCCTGTTACCCTTGGGAAAATAAAAACTTTGGGGCTAAAAAAATCATTTTCGTGGAAAAAAAATATTTTTTATTTTCACGGCTCTGCGTTATAAACTTCTGTGAAGCACTTGAGGGTTCAAAGTGCTTACCACACATCTAGATAAGCTCCTTGGGGGGTCTGGTTTCTAAAATGGGAACTCTTATGGGGTGGTCTACTGTTTAGACACATCAGGGCTCTGCAAATACAACATGATGCTTGCAGACAATTCCATCAAAGTCTGCATTTCAAAATGGCGCTCCTTCCTTTCTGAGCTCTGCCATGCACCATAACAGTGATTCCCTCCCACATATGGGGTATCAGCGAGATCAGGACAAATTGAACAACAAATTTTGAGGTCGGTCCAATTTCTCCTGTTACCCTTGTGAAAATAAAAATTTGGGGGCGAAAATATTATTTTTGTGTAAAAGATATTATTTTTTTATATTCACGGTTCTATGTTATAAATTTCTGTGAAGCACTTGGGGGTTCAAAGAAATCACCATTCCGCTAGATAAGTTCCTTAAGGGTCTAGTTTCCAAAATGGTGTCAATTTTGGAAATTTCCACTGTTTAGGCACATCAGGGACTCTCTAAATGCGACATGGCATCCCATCTCAATTCCAGCCAATTCTGCATTGAAAAAGTCAAATGGCGCTCTTTCACTTCCAAGCTCTGTCGTGCGCCCAAACAGTGGTCTACCCCCTCATATCGGCGCATTCAGGAGAAATTTCACAACAAATTTTGTGATTCATTTTCTTTTTTTACAATTGTGAGCATAAAAAAAATGGTTCTGAATTAAAATGTTTGTAAAAAAAAGTTAAATGTTCATTTTTTCCTTCCCTATTGCTTCAGTTCCTGTGAAGCATGTAAAGGGTTAATAAACTTCATGAAGGTGATTTTGAGTACCTTGAGGGGTGCAGTTTTTAGAATGGTGTCATGTTTGGGTATTTTCTGTCATGTACACTCCTCAAAGAGACTTTAAATGTAATGTGGTCCCTAAAAAAATGGTTTTGTAAATTTTGTTGTAAAATTGAGAAATAGTTGGTCAAATTTAACCCCTTCATGACCCAGCCTATTTTGACCTTAAAGACCTTGCCATATTTTGCAATTCTGACCAGTGTCCCTTTATGAGGTAATAACTCAGGAACGCTTCACCGGATCCTAGCGATTCTGAGATTTTTATTTTCGTGATATACTGGACTTCATGTTAGTGGTAAATTAAGGTCGATAATTTTTCGTTTATTTGTGAAAAAAAAGGAAATTTGGCGAAAATTTTGAAAATTTCGCAATTTTCAAATTTTGAATTTTTATTCTGTTAAACCAGAGAGATATGTGACACAAAATAGTCAATAAATAACATTTCCCACATGTCTACTTTACATCAGCACAATTTTGGAAACTAAATTTTTTTTTGCTATGAAGTTATAAGGGTTAAAATTTGACCAGCGATTTCTCATTTTTACAACAAAATTTACAAAACCATTTTTTTTATGAACAACCTCACATTTGAAGTCACTTTGAGGGGTCTATATGGCAGAAAATACCCAAAAGTGACACCATTATAAAAACTGCACCCCTCAAGCTACTCAAAACTACATTCAAGAAGATTATTAACCCTTCAGGTGCTTCACAGGAACTAAAGCAACGTGGAAGGAAAAAATGGACATTTTAATTTTTCCAACAAAAATTTTCTTTTAGCATCCATTTTTTAATTTTTACATGGGCAACAGGATAAAATGGATCCTAAAATTTGTTGGGCAATTTCTCCTAAGTACACAGATACCTCATATGTGGTCATAAACCACTGTTTGGGCGCACAGCAGGGCTCAGAAGGGAAGGAGTGCCATTTGACTTTTTGAATGGAAAATATGCTGGAATATTTAGCAATTGCCATGTCGCATTTGGAGAGTCTCTGTGTGCCTAAACATTGGAGCTCCCCCACAAGTGACTCCATTTTGGAAACTAGACCCCCCAAGGAACTTATCTAGATGCATAGTGAGCACTTTGAACCCCCAGGTGCTTCACAAATTGATCCGTAAAAAAAAGAAAGTACTTTTTTAACAAAAAAATTTTCAGCCTCAGTTTTTTCATTTTCACATGGGCAACAGGATATAGTGGATCCTAAAATTTGTTGGGCAATTTATCTTAAGTACACATATACCTCATATGTGGTCATAAACCACTGTTTGGGCGCACGGCAGGGCCCAGAAGGGAAGGAGCGCCATTTGACTTTTTGAATGGAAAATTAGCTCCAATCGTTAGCGGACACCATGACGCATATGGAGAGCCCCTGTGTGCCTAAACAGTGAAAAAACCCCACATGTGACACCATTTTGGAAACTAGACCCCTTATGGAACTTATATAGATGTGTTGTCAGCACTCTGGACCCCCAAGTGCTTCACAGAAGTTTATTATGCAGAGCAGTGAAAATAAAAAAATCATTTGTTTCCCCAAAAATGATTTTTTATCCCGCTATTTTTCATTTTCACAATGGTAACAGGAGAAATTGGACCACAAAAGTTGTTGTGCAATTCGTCCTGAGTACACCAATACCCCTTATGTGGGGGGAACCACTGTTTTGGTGCATGGGAGAGCTCTGAAGGGAAGGAGCGCCATTTTGGAACGCAGCTTGATGGAATGTTCTGCGGGAGTCATGTTGCGTTTGCAGAGCCCCTGATGTGCCTAAACAGTAAAAACTCCCCACAAGTGACCCCATTTTGGAAACTAGACCCCCCAAGGAGCTTATCTAGATGTGTAGTGAGCACTTTGAACCTCCAAGTGCTTCACAGAAGTTTATAAACGCAGAGCTGTGAAAATAAAAAAATCAGTTTTGTTCCTCAAAAATCATTTTTTAGCCCGCTTTTTTGTATTTTCCCAAGGGTAACAGGATAAATTGGACCCCCAAAGTTGTTGTCCAGTTTTTCCTGAAGGGAAGGAGCGCCATTTGACTTTTTTAATGGAAAATTAGCTCCAATCGTTAGCGGACACCATGTCGTGTTTGGAGAGCCCCTTTGTGCCTAAACTTTGGAGCTCCCCCACAAATGACCCAATTTTGGAAAGTAGACCCCACAAGGAACTTATCTTGATGTGTGGTGATCACTTTGAACCCCCAAGGGCTACACAGAAGTTTATAATGCCCGGGCATGAAAATAAAAAAAATCATATTTTTTTCACAAACATGATCTTTTAGTCCCCAATTTTTTTTATTTTCCCAAGGGTAACAAGAGAAATTAGACCCCAAAAGTTGTTGTCCAATTTGTCCTAAGTACACTGATATCCCATATGTGGGAGAAAACTACTGTATGGGCACACGTCGGGGCTCGGAAGTGAAGTAGCGACGCTTTGAAATGCCGACTTGATGGAATGGTCTGCGGGCGTCATGTTACTTTTGCAGAGCCCCTGATGTGCCTAAACAGTAGAAACTCCCCACAAGTGACCCTATTTTGGAAACTAGACCTCGCAAGGAACTTATCTTGATGTGTGGTGAGCATTTTGAAATCCCAAGGGCTACACAGAAGTTTATAACACCCGGGCATGAAAATAAAAAAAATCATTTTTTCCACAAACATGATCTTTTAGTCGCCAATTTTTTTATTTTCCCAAGGGTAACAAGAGATATTAGACCCCAAAAGTTGTTTTCCAATTTGTCCTGAGTATGCTGATATCCCATATGTGGGAGAAAACTACTGTATGGGCACACGTTGGAGCTCGGAAGGGAAGTAGCGACGCTTTGAAATGCCAACCTGATGGAATGGTCTGCGGGCGTCATGTTACGTTTTCAGAGCCACTGATGTGCCTAAACTGTGAAACCCCCCAAGTGACCCCATTATGGAAACCCAAGGAACTTATCTAGATGTGTAGTGAGCACTTTGAACCCCCAAGTGCTTCACAGGAGTTTATAACCCAGAGCCATGAAAATAAAAAATAATTTTTTTTCCTCAAAAAATGATTTTTTAGCCCACAATTTTTTATTTTCACAAGGGTAACAGGAGAAATTGGACCCCAAAAGTTGTTGTCCTGTTTGTCCTGAGTACGTTGGTACCCCATATGTGGGGGGAACCTCTGTTTGGGCACACGTCGGGGCTCGGAAGGGAAGTAGTGACGTTTTGTAATGCCGACTTGATGGAATGGTCTGCGGGCGTCATATTACGTTTGCAGAGCCCATGATGTGCCTAAACAGTCGAAACCCCCCCAAGTGACCTCAGTTTGGAAACTAAATCCCCCAAGGAACTCCTCTAGATGTGTGGTGAGCACTTTGAATCTCCAAGTTATTCACAGAAGTTTATAACGTAATGTTAAGGGCCTGCAGAATGAACCTAATAGATATTAAGGAGAGGTGTGTTCGCAGCCCGGGGTCCACCGTGCAGGCAGAGCCTGCTGCTAGTAAGATGGTGTAAATAGGCAGTATAAGCGAACTCTGTTATCCCGCAGAGTCGCAGATGTAAACGCCGTAGCACTATATGGCGAAATAAGCGGTCTCTGTTAACTCTCAGAGCAGCTGTAACAAAGACTGTGTCCTGTTAGACTCACAGGGAACACAGATGACTGCTAAGCGGATTGCAGTCTGTGGTCATGCAATCAGAACCCAAGCAATAATCTCCTCACCGGAGTAGCCGGTATTCTAATGGCATTTTCAGCCGAGCCCTGAACACATGCATACAATCTCCTCATCGGAGGTGCCGGTATTCTAGGGGCTTATTTCAGCCAGACCTAACCACATGCAAACATGACCACACTGGCACAAGCATGTAACAGATTTGATACTAGTGCACGGCCGTGCGGTAAGGACTGCCTTTTATGGCAGCCATGAGAAAAAGACCTTCCAGGAAGGACCAATAGGAAGCTGCTTCAGAACATCAACAGCCACAGGACCTTCCTGAAGGACCAATAGGAGTGGCAGCTGTATCTGAGCATGTGACCCCTGATCTTCAATGGGAGATCTTGCTCTGGGCACGCTCAGATGAAGCAACAAAGGACTTAGTCCTAAAGACGTCTGCTCGCCACTGACCAGTACTGGCTACAATGGCAGAACCTGAAGAGGCAGCAGCAAGTCTCTGCACAGTATTAGACCGGGTGAGATGCTGGGACCGACGTCTTTGCTGAGCAGGCTCCACTGTGGCCGGAGATGGATGGAGGACCGCAGCGGGACTGGTTCGAGACTCCCCTTGTGCTGCAGCGGGAACTCGAACCCTAACACGCAGAGATGTGAAAATAAAAAATCATTTTTTTTCCTCAAAAATACATTTTTTAGTCCCCAATTTTTTTCCCAAAGGGTAACAGGAGAAAATAGACCCCCAAAGTTTTTGTGCAATTTTTCCCGAGTACGCTGATACCCCATATGTGGGGGTAAACCACTGTTTGGGCACACGTCGGGGCTAGGAATAAAGGGAGCACTGTTTGACTTTTTGAGCGCACAATTTGGAGGACTCAATGGTGGCGCCATGTCACATTTGGAGACCCCCTGATGTGTCTAAATAGTGGAAACCCCTCAATTCTAACTCCAACACCCCCTTAACCACAACACTAACCCCTATACACCCCTAACTCTAATAAAAACCATAACCCTAACCCCAACACACCCCTAATCCCAACCCTAACCATAACCCTAACCACAAGCCTAAGCCTAATCCCGACCCTAACCCTAATTTCAACCCTAACCCTAATTCTAACCTTAGCCCTAATTCCAACCATAACCGAAATTCCAACCGTAACCATAATTCTAACGTAACCCTAATTTTAACCCTAGTTCTAACCCTAACCCTAATAAAAAAAAATAAAAAAAATATATTTTCTTTATTTTATTATTTGTCCCTACCTATGGGTGTGATAAAGAGGGCGTTTATTTACTTTTTTTATTTTGATCACTGTGAGAGTTTATCACAGTGATCAAAATAAATGTATTGAATCAGCCGGCCGGTGGGTGCACTGCGCATGCGCCCGTCATTTTCCAAGATGGCAGCGCCCATGAAGAATACCGGACGGACGCCGGGACGGACCCAGGAACTTTGGATGACCGAAGGCAGGGGGAGCACAGGAAAGGAGGAGTGGAGCAGATAATGACAGCGGTGACCGATATACGCCATCAATCGATGGCGGCGGCCGATCCCTGCTGTCACTCGGTGTGGGGGGGTCAGATCTCGGTGTCCAGCCATGGCTGGATTGTATTATTTCCCCAAATTTCATTGGTGAAATATTGCAAATCGCTCTGATTGGCTGTTTCACTTTTAACAGGCAATCAGAGCGATCGTAGCCACATGGGGGTTAAGCCAACCCCCCTGTGGTGAAGCACAAAGGGTCTTGTGCCTGCGGGTTGGGTGACCTTTCAGTAACCCCGGTCACCTGACCCGCAGGAACGCGATTTATACCATGACGCCTACGACGGCATCATGGGTCATAAAGGCACAGGTTTTCATGACGCCGAATTAGTCGTCATGGGTCGGGAAGGGGTTAAGCCTTATAACTTCCTAACAAAAAAAAATTGTTGCCAAAATAGTGCTGATGTAAAGTAGACATGTGGGAAATGTTATTTATTAAGTATTTTGTGTGACACATCTCTCTGATTTAAGAGCATAAAAATTAAAATTTTGAAAATTGCTAAATTTTAAACATTTTCACCATATTTCAGTTTTTTTTCATAAATAAACACAAGGCGCATCAAAGAAGTTTTACCCCTAACATGAAGTACAATATGTCTCGAAAAAACTGTCAGAATCAGCGGGATCTGTGGGATATGTTAAAGTATTCCAGAGTTATAACCTTATAAAGTGACAGTGGTCAGAATTGTAAAAATTGTCCTGGTCATTAAGTTGCAAATTGGCTCTGTCACTAAGGGGTTAATGTATCTAACTGGGGATATATACCAAGTTTCTTGTGACAAATTAAATATCTTATCAACAATGGAAGGTGAGGGTAAATATATTTATAAAACTAAATAAAATAAATAACTATTGACATACATGGAATAAATATATAATAAAAACGATGTACTGATCTAATGAAGATTGCCATACCTAGAAATATTATGAAGGTGTTGGAATTCCAGCTGCTGCACAGGGGAATCTCGAACCAGTCCTGTCTCCCATTACATCTTCGTCTGCAGTGGAGCCTGCTCAGCTTAGACATCAGTCCCACAATCTCGTCCAGTCTAACAGTGTGCAGAGGATTACTGCTGCTCCTCCAGGCACTGCTATTGTGGTCAGTACTGGTTAGCGGCGAGCAGGCGTCTTTTGGACAAAGTCCTTGTTTTCCCCTTCTGAGCATGCCCAGAGTGAGAACTCTCATTGGAGATCAGGGGTCACTTGCTCAGGTACTGCAGCAGCTCCTATTGGTCTGCCAGGAAGGTCCTGTGACTACTGGTGTTCTGGAACAAGTTTCATTGGTCCTTGTTTCTGGCAGGTCCTGTAGCTATTACTATAAAAGGTAGCATGGCTGGGCCGCCATGCGCTAGTATCAATCTTTATATGCTATGCGCCAGTGTGGTCATGCGTGTGTGTGGTTAGGGCCTGGCTGAAATAAGCCCCTAGAATACCGACTTAATTGGTGAGGAGTTTGGTATGCTAGCTGGTCAGGGTCGGTGTCCTAGATGCCCTAGATTACTGGCATAACCGGTGAGGAGTTTGATTGATATTCAGGGTCTGGCGTTCAGACGCCATAGATTGCGGGTGACTCCCGCGAGGACATTAGCATATGATCACGTTCTATGTTCGCTTAGCAGTTAACTGTGTACCTGGGTGCCTGACAGGACACAGAAGTTTGTCTCAGCGGCTCTGTGACGTAACAGGGTTCGCTTTCAACTCTAGACAGCGCCCTAGCGTGTTTATTTTGCGACTCTGTTGTGTTAAGTGAGTTCGCACACATCGCCATATAGCGCTGCGACACTCCTTCTAGCGGCTCTGTGGATTAACAGAGTTCGCACATATTGCCAGAGCGCGTTACGGCGTTTATTTTGGCGACTCTGAGGGATAACAGAGTTCGCTTCTAGCGCCATTTTACTAGCAGCAGGCTCCGCCTGCACGGTGGACCCCAGGCTGCGAACGCACCTCTCCACATCATATATTTGGTGCGTTCCGCAGACCCTAACATAATACTTGCACCAGGGTCTGGCTAGTAAAATGGCGGATGACCAGCGTCTACCGCAGTACATCCAGCAGCTGGAGGGTAGGTTGGCGGCTCTTGAGCTCACAACCTCAGCTGTGGATGTTACCGCAGTCGCTTTTCAGGCTGCTAGCGTGGCTGCAGCCAGTTTTTCCTCTGCCACCTCTGCCCCTACATTATCCCACCTCCCGCTTCCTGACAAGTTTGCCGTTGACAGCAAGCAATGTCGGGGATTCGTGAGTCAGTGCTCTATACAGCTCGAGCTTCTGGCTGCACGTTTCCCATGGATCGGGCACAAGTGGGTTTTGTACTGTCTCTATTCTCGGGCAGAGCGTTGGAGTGGGCAACGCTGCTGTGGGAGAGCGACGATCGTGTGGTGCGGAGTGCTCCTCGTTTCCTGGAGGCTCTTAAAAAGGTCTTTGTAGGACCTCAGGTCACCCACGATACGGCGCTACAACTGCTGGCATTGGCACAGGGTTCGTCTTTAGTCAGTCAGTTTTCCGTCCAGTTTCGGACTCTGGCCTCAGAGCTAGACTGGTCGGATAAAGTTCTCATTCCAGTCTACTGGCGAGGACTGGCTGACCATGTTAAAGGCGCTTTGGCTACCAGGGAGATTCCCGCCACACTGGAAAAGCTTATCTCCATATCTACCCGCATCGACCTCCGTTTTCACAAGCGGAGGTTGGAGCGGGCCCAGTGTAGGCAGAGGATTCTGTTGGCTCCCACCTTTGCCAAACCTCTCGAATCCCCCGAACTGGCGTCCGAACCCCAAAAGGCCACAGAGGTTCCTCATGCAGGACCTAAGTCTCGGACCGTCCGAGTATCCTTGGTCTGTAACCTTTGTCAGCAGACAGGGCACTATGCCAACAAATGTCCACAGCAATCGGGGAAGCGATCGCGTCTAGTGGCCCAGGGAGGAGGTTCACTAGAGACAGCGGCATTTTCCTCCAAGATGACATTTAAAGGGACAGTCACTGTAGACTCTTCCACACTTACATTGGAGCTTTGCGTGGACTCAGGAGCAGAGGGGAACTTCATGTCCTCTAACTTTGCTCGTCGCCAAGCAATACCTCTGGTGGCGCTTGACAAATCAGTGACTGTCCGGGTAGTGAATGGGTCAACATTGCCCTCACAAATAACACACCAGACTGTTCTTCTTGCATTGTCTGTATCCCCTTCCCATCAGGAGCTTATTTCCCTACTCGTCCTTCCTGAGGGAATAGACGAGATTCTACTAGGTATACCTTGGCTCCGTTTCCACTCCCCACATATAGAGTGGACTTCGGGTAGGATACTGGGTTGGAGTGATGCATGTAGAGGCAGATGTGTCAGGAGTTGCGTTCAGGTTACCACTACTGAGTTACCGGCAGATCTTACTCCACTTCCCAAGTGCTATTGGTCATATGCAGACGTGTTCTCCAAGAAGGCTGCGGAGACTCTTCCGCCTCATCGCCCCTATGACTGTCCTATCGACCTCTTGCCTGGTGCAGAACCTCCTCGGGGAAGGGTCTATCCCCTCTCTCTTCCTGAGACAGAGGCCATGTCGCAATATATTCAGGAGAACCTAGCAAGAGAGTTCATTAGGAAGTCGGTGTCACCGGCAGGGGCGGGATTCTTCTTCGTGCAGAAGAACGGAGAATTACGTCCGTATATTGATTACAGGGGTCTTAACGCCATCACCATTAAGAACAAGTACTCGTTGCCCCTGATTTCTGAGCTCTTTGATAGGCTTCGGGGAGCAAGGGTATTCACTAAACTAGATCTTCATGGTGCTTATAACCTGATTTGCATCCGTGAGGGGGACGAATTGAAGACGGCTTTTAATACCAGGGATGGGCATTACGAATATCTGGTGATGCCCTTTGGGCTCTGTAATGCCCCAGCCGTTTTCCAAGACTTTGTCAATGACATCTTCCGGGATATGCTCTCCACCTCGGTCGTCGTCTATCTGGATGATATACTCATCTTCTCTCCAGATATTGACTCCCACCGGAGAGATGTCTGCAGAGTCTTCGACCTCTTACGGGCAAATTCCCTTTATGCTAAATTAGAGAAATGTATGTTTGAGCTGGAGTCTTTACCTTTCCTTGGTTATATCATCTCAACCCAGGGATTGGCTATGGATCCGGCCAAATTACAGGCTGTGATGGACTGGCAAGAACCCCATTCTCTTAAAGCGGTGCAGCGCTTTATGGGGTTCATTAATTACTATCGCCAGTTCATTCCTCATTTCTCTACCTTGGTAGCTCCCTTGGTAGCCCTCACCAAGAAGGGAGAAAATCCCAAATTGTGGTCGGAGGAGATCTCCAAGGCTTTTACTTCTATTAAGTCTCATTTTGCTAGCGCTCCCATCCTACATCGCCCAGATGTTGATAAGCCATTTTTATTGGAGGTGGATGTCTCATCCGTTGGTGCTGGAGCAGTCCTCTTCCAAAAGGATGCTCAAGGTCGGAAGCATCCTTGCTTCTTCTTCTCTAAGACCTTCACATCAGCAGAGAGGAATTATTCCATCGGGGATAGGGAGTTGCTAGTCATGAAGTTGGCCTTCTCTGAGTGGAGACATCTGTTGGAGGGGGCCCGCTTTCCCTTCCAAGTCTTCACCGACCACAAAAATTTGGTGTATCTTCAGACAGCCCAGCGGCTAAACTCTCGCCAGGCCAGATGGTCCTTGTTCTTCTCCCGGTTTAATTTCACACTCCATTTCCTCTCGGGAGAGAAGAACATTCTTGCCGACGCTCTCTCTGGCTCTGTGGTGTCCTCTGAGGAGTAGGTGGAGGAGCCTTGGCTTATTGTCCCGACAGAGAGCCTGAGAACAGTGGCCCCGGTTTCGCTAGAGTCTGTGCCCCCGGGCAAGACTTTTGTGCCTACCAATTTGCGACCAGAGGTACTCTCTTGGGCACATTCGTCCGGGGTGGGTGGACACTTTGGGGCAAAGAGGACATCTGAATTGCTGGCGAGGACATACTGGTGGCCGCATATGGTCCGTGACGCTGGGGACTACGTTCGGGCGTGTGTCTCCTGCGCAAAGAATAAGTCTCCACGACAACGGCTAGCTGGGTTACTCTACCCTTTGCCGGTGGCAGACAGGCCCTGGGAGATGGTTGGGATGGACTTTGTGGTGGGCTTGCCCAAGTCTCGGGGTTGCACCATCATTTGGGTAATCACCGACCATTTTACCAAAATGGTGCATCTGGTGCTGTGACCACGGTTACCTTCTGCACAGGCTCTGGCAGCGTTGTTTGTTAGGCACATCTTCCGTCTACACGGCATGCCGGACAAAATTGTCAGTGACCGAGGTCCCCAGTTTGCTTCTCGTGTCTGGAGAGAGCTTTGTCGTCTACTCAGTATTGAGTTAAATCTCTCTTCAGCGTACCATCCTGAGACGAATGGGTTGGTAGAGAGGGCCAACCAGACCTTGGTCACCTATCTACGACATTTTGTCTCAGCCAGGCAGGATGACTGGGCATCCTTGCTACCATGGGCTGAGTTTGCACTAAACAACGCTGTGGCTGACTCCACCGGACAGACTCCATTCCTCCTAAACTACGGTCAGCATCCGCGGGTTCCGGTGCCCATGCCCGTGTCTTCTGCCGACTCCAGGGTGGCAGACTGGGCTGTGGAGGCACGGGACATTTGGGACCATAACCAGGATGCCATTCAGGCATCCAAGGAGAGGATGAGGTCCTCCGCCGATGCACATCGGCCCCCCGATCCAACATTTGCTCCTGGGGACTTGGTGTGGCTCTCCGCCCATAACATTAGGCTGCGAGTTCAGTCCACTAAGTTGGCACCCCACTACCTGGGTCCTTTCAAGGTCCTCGAGCAGGTTAACCCTGTGGTATACCGTTTGGCTCTTCCACCACGCCTGGGTATGTCCGACACCTTTCACGTATCCCTCCTGAAACCTGTGCTCATGTCCCGATTTTCTGAGTCATCTGCCGGGACATCGGGTTCGTCTACCCTATAAAAGGGTAGCATGGCTGGGCCGCCATGCACTAGTATCAATCTTTATATGCTATGCGCCAGTGTGGTCATGCATGTGTGTGGTTAGTGCCCGGCTGAAATAAGCCCCTAGAATACCGACTTAATCGGTGAGGAGTTTGGTATGCTAGCTGGTCAGGGTCGGTGTCCTAGATGCCCTTGATTACCGGCATAACCGGTGAGGAGTTTGATTGAAGTATTCAGGGTCTGGCGTTCAGACGCCATAGATTGCGGGTGACTCCCGCGAGGACATTAGCGCATGATGACGTTCTATGTTCGCTTAGCAGTTAACTGTGTACCTAGGTGCCTGACAGGACACAGAAGTTTGTCTCAGCGGCTCTGTGACGTAACAAGGTTCGCTTTCAACTCTAGACAGCGCCCTAGCGTGTTTATTTTGCGACTCAGTTGTGTTAAGTGAGTTCGCACACATCGCCATATAGCGCTGCGGCACTCCTTCTAGCGGCTCTGTGGATTAACAGAGTTCGCACATATTGCCACAGCGCGTTACGGCGTTTATTTTGGCAACTCTGAGTGATAACAGAGTTCGCTTCTTGTGCCATTTTACTAGCAGCAGGCTCTGCCTGAACGGTGGACCCCGGGCTGCGAACGCACCTCTCCACATCATATATTTGGTGCGTTCCGCAGGCCCTAACAGAAGGTCACTGGAACTCCAGCTTGGTGTGAATCTGGTCCTATGTATCCACAATATGATTCTGTGTGTGGAGGGGGATAACTCCCATTTGGTATATGTTTATTAGTAAGATGAGGGAAGCAGCATGTCCCGGCCGGAGGCACGCTACAAATACTGCATCAATCTCGAGTCATGTTAAGAGTGACGACACTGCAATGAAAAAAATGTGTGGACCAACTCAAGATCCTGAAATTGGTCTGCACATTTTTTTTGCTGCAGTGACGTTTTGGGTTTTTGGTTTTATTTGGATTTTATTTTCTTCTGAAGCTATGACTCCGCACCACTACTGAGGTCTGTGTCCCTATATTGAATGAAGGGAAGAATACACATATGAACTGCTGCTTCATAAAAAGTCATTAGGACTGATGAGATGGCCAACTACAGTGATTGGCTATTTCCATCAGTCCCATATAGTTTGCATGGAGCTGCAGTACACATGTGTAAGCACAGCTTGATTTCAATAAGTGTACATGAGACCCCTATTCTGATGATCAGCGATTTTAGCAGTCAGACCCCCACCAATCTTGAAGGTATAACCTATCCAGTAATTGATAACTGCTTATTACCAGAATATGGATAGAAATATGGTCACTTTAAAATGTTCCAATTATAGCCAGTAGACAAATGTTCTTGCTCTGAAATGTGAAGGACATAGCTCAGTTTACACAATTACATTGTTAAATAAAGAATTAAACTGTGAATGCCCATTTTTAGTTCTCTGGAATCACCGCAGTATATTGCTTACATTAATATTCAATAGCTTTGAGAAATGTTAATTGATAAGGCTTAGTAGAGCAGCCTCGGAATGACAATCAACCATGGCTTTTCTTCTAAGACTTTTTTTTTTCAAGCTAAAGTAATCCAATATAAAGTCAATGATGATTTCATTAGTCTGGGTATACTTAGCGAGCGGAGGAGAATACAATTCTATTTCACTCCTTTTTTCCCAAAGATTTCATACATTTTATAAAGTGAAGTAAAATCAGCATTTCTATATAGCTCTAAACCTGCTCACAAAGCGTGCCTTTGTAAAATCCTCTACGTCTATACAGTGTGTGTCTGAGAGGCTCAGTATGATGTGAAGGTTAATGATTACTGTATAATTTCCATCCCTGCGCTTCCAGCCTAGTCTATAAATATCCAGTGTTTGCATATTTCTATACCCTGCCATGCTAGCATACATCATTAAACAAACTCTTCATTTATGCACACAAGGAAACAATATATGGATTCGATTTTGCTTTTTATATTGCATTAACATTTGTATTGGCTTGGCTGGTGACTTTCCTCTGTGTGCACTGTGCACAAATCAAATTAAAGGAAATCTATAGGTGAAATACAAGTTGTTCTGCAAGTAAATAAGCTAAGAAGTGGTAAAGTCACAGAAACTTTACCATTATGTTTGGAAACAGAAAAAAATGCAAGGTAGAGCCTAAAAAATAAGCTTTGGTGATTAAACACACACACAGATCACAAATATATACACTGCTCAAAAAAATAAAGGGAACGCTCAAATAACACATCCTAGATATGAATGAATTAAATATTCTCATTGAATACTTTGTTCTGTACAAAGCTGAATGTGCTGACAACAAAATCACACAAAAATCATCAATGGAAATCAAATTTATTAACCAATGGAGGCCTGGATTTGGAGTCACTCACAAAATTAAAGTGAAATGTAATGTCCTTAAAACAAGTCAAAATGATGATCAGTAGTGTGTGTGGCCTCCATGTGCCTGTATGACCTCCCTACAATGCCTAGGCATGTTCCTGATGATGCGGCGGATGGTCTCCAGAGGGATCTCCTCCCAGACTTGGACTAAAGCATCCGCCAACTCCTGGACAGTATGTGGTGCAACGTGACATTGGTAGATGGAGCAAGACATGATGTCCCAGATGTGCTCAATCGGATTCAGGTCTGAGGAAAGGGCGGGCCAGTCCATAGCTTCAATGCCTTCATCTTGCAGGAACTGCTGACACACTCCAGCCACATGAGGTCTGGCATTGTCCTGCATTAGGAGGAACCCAGGGCCAACCACACCAGCATATGGTCTCACATGGGATCTGAGGATCACATCTCGTTATCTAATGGCAGTGAGGCTACCTCTGTAGAGCACATGGAGGGCTGAGCGGCCCTCCAAAGAAATGCCACCCCACACCATTACTGACCCATTGTCAAACCAGTCATGCTGAAGGATGTTGCAGGCAGCAGATTGCTCTCCATGGCGTCCCCAGACTCTGTCACATCTGTCACATGTGCTCAGTGTGAATCTGCTTTCATCTGTGAAGAGCACAGGGTGCCAGGGCAAATTTGCCAATTCTGGTGTTCTGTTGCAAATGCCAAGCATCCTGCACGGTTTTGGGCTGTGAGCACAACCCTCATTTGTGGACATCGGGCACTCAGACCATTGTCTTGGAGTCGGTTTCTAACCGTTTGTGCAGACACATGCACCTTTGTGGTCTGCTGGAGGTTCCTCCTTGCACAAAGGCAGAGGTAGCGGACCTGCTGCTGGGTTGTTGACCTCCCACGGCCCCTTCCACGTCTCCTGGAGTACTGGCCTGTCTCCTGGTAGTGCCTCCAGCCTCTGGACTCTATGCTGACAGACAAACCTTCTTGCCATAGCTCGCATTGATGTGCCATCCTGGAGGATCTGCTCTACCTGAGCCACTTGTCTGGGTTATAGAGTCTGTCTCATGCTACCACGAGGGTGAAAGCACAACCAACTTTCAAAAGTGACCAAAACATCAGCCAGAAAGCATTGGTACTGAGATGGGGTCTGTAGCCCCCACCTGCAGAACCACTCCTTTATTGAGTGTGTCTTGATAATTGCCAATAATTTCCATCTGTTGTCCATTCCATTTGCACAACAGCATGTGAAATTGTCAATCAGTGTTGCTTCCTGAGTGGACAGTTTGATTTCACAGAAGTTTGAGTCACTTGGAGTTATGTTCTGTTGCTTAGTGTTCCCTTTATTTTTCTGAGCAGTATATATATACTGGGTTTATATATAGTGGGTTCGGAAAGTATTCAGACCCTTTTACATTTTTCACTCTTTGTTTCTTTGCAGCCATTTGGTAAATGCAAAAAAGTTTAATTTTTTTCTCATTAATGTACACTCTGCACCCCATCTTGACTGATAACAACAAGAAATGTAGAAAGCTTTGCAAATTTGTTAAAAAAGAAAATCTGAACAATATCATGGTCATAAGTTTTGAGACCCTTTGCTTAGTATTGAGTAGAAGCACCCTTTTGAGCTAGAACAGCCATGAGTGTTCTTGGGAATGATGAAAAATAAAATAGAAAGAAGCTTACTGCTCACCTCTTTGATTCCTCTGCTGCTTGCTGTCACCTGTCCGGTCTTCATCACATCTTCAGATCATCCCACAATCTGAAATCCCCTGGTCATTCAAGCTAGACTAGGACTTCTGGCTTCAATTGCATCTGGGAGGGTTCTGTAAGTCCCACTCTACCATAGGAGGTCAAGTGATTTCAGCGCAAACGAAGGTGATCTGAAGATGTGCCGAGGATTGGATGGGTGACAGTGGAAAGGTGCCGGAAAGATGAGTATAACAACATTTTTTTTACATCTTGATGGACATTTTTACTTCATTAAAATGGCAGCCAATGTGGAGTTTTGTAAAATTCTAGTAGATATCAATTCCACATGAATTCATTCTCTCATATCTAGTGTCAGTTAATTGTAACTGCCATATACTGTGCATTACTTTTATGGTTTTCATAGAGTTTGTAACACAATAAAAATATTTTGCGATTTTATTTCTATGGATGTGCCATTACTCCTTTATATTTATCAAGAGTATGTACAAATTACAATGAGTGCTTACACAGGGTTAATCTAGCTGCTAAAACTTCTGACTGCTACCAATCATCTATTGGGGGCATCACCTCAATTGAATGGTCAGCTAGGTAGTAAGTTGCATTTAAGGCTTTGTTAAAACTTGTGTTCTTTGTTCTTGTTAAGTAGCCATTGTTTTTTACCGTCAGAACTGTGGATACAGCTGCTGCAAAAAATCTGATATGTGACAGAAACTTATTGAATCCATTATAAGATAGAGGAGAAATAAAGGAACCTAATTGATCATGATGAATGCCTCAAATGTATCAATATGTATTGCAGCAGATTACAACACATCAATCATATCATTAACCGGTCTTGTAAAAAGGAAAGCCATGATACCAGTAGGAATACAGTCTATTAAACATACTCAAACCACACCTTGTATTGGAGGCAAAAACTGGTGCCCATGTTGGTGAGGTTTATGACATTAAAATCAGTAAAGAAAAGCAACCACAAAAATGGGTGAGCTGTGCTACTGAAGGGATTATAATGCACAAAGCAAGCTGTGTTTTATTAACCCCTTAAAGTCGAATGACGGACAGAGTCCGTCATTGGATGCCTCCCCCTGTTTGGTGCGGGCTCGGCGATGAGCCCGCACCTTTTCCGGCACATTACAGCTGATCTGATCAGCTGACATATGCCCTGAACAGCCGCGGGTGGAATGGATCGCTATGAGCACCGCCAGAGGCGATCGGACAAGTGCAGCTTCCCATGGATACTATTGAAGCAAGTAAAAAACAAAAAAAAGTGTTTTTAAAAATATTAAAAAATAAAAGTTCAAATCACCCGCCATTCGCCCCATTCAAAATAAAACAATAAAAAAATCAAATATACACATGCTGTATTTGGTATCACCACTTTCAGAATCGTCTGATCTATCAATATATGAAAATAATTAATCCAATCTTTAAACGGCGTAGCGAGAAAAAAAAACCGCCAGAATTACTTTTTTTGATTACTGCAACATTTCAATAAAATGCAATAACGGCCAATCAAAAGAATGTATCTGCAACAAAGTGGTATCAATAAAAACAATGGAGACGCTACGGGTCTGGGAAAATGTCAACTTTTTTTTGCAAACTGTGAAATTTTTTTTTTACCACTTAGATAAAAAAAAACTAGACATACTATGAACTCATGATGACCTGGAGAATCATAATGGCAGGTCAATTTTAGCATTTATTGAACCTAGTAAAAAAAACAAACAGAAAAACAACTGTGAGATTGCACTTTTTTTTACAATTTCACTGCACTTGGAATTTTTTTTTCCCGTTTTCTGTTACATGATATGGTAAAACCAATGATGTCCTTCAAAAGTACAACTCGACTCGCAAAAAACAAGACCTCACATGGCCATACTGACCAAAAAGTAAAAAAGTTATGGCTCCGGGAAGAAGGGGAGCAAAAAATGAAAATACCCCTGTTCGTTAAGGGGTTAAGGAGTTTCCATAACACCATAATTTCCACAGTTCCCTATTTGGCACATCTTTTAGGTGTATTAGAATTAATGGAAAATATTACTACAATATGCCATGAAGCTATCTGATCAGATGAATTTAAAGGGAATCTGTCACCAGGTTTTTGCCACCTAATTTGGGAGTAGCATAAAGTAGGATCAGAGACCATCATTCCAGCACTGGGTCAGATACTGGTCACCTTGCTGAAGTTTTGATAAACTCACTGTTTTATCAGCAGGAGATTATCACTAGAGGACAAGTATACCAGCTGCCTTGTAATCTTTCATATATATGAGCTCTGTATCTCCCTGCTCCCAACCCTTATTTGGCAGCTTTATGCCTATGCACAGTGTACACAGAAAGCTGACAATTAGTGGTGTGGGTGATATTGTACTGAGTTCAAGTACTGTATTCAGAGTACTGAAAGACTGGCAGATTGGCAAATAATACAATACACAGCCCAGTAAGTGACACATCAAGGGAATCTGGCCCCTGCATCATGCTGCTCTCAGATGGGAAATGAAAAATCAGATCACTTATTATGATAAAATCTGCTAATTTTGGCAGGGATTTCATTAGGAATAGCTGTTCTGTTTGTTCAATTAACAGATATTGAAAGTGTATGACCACATTCAGCCAGCAGAGATAATTATTGTGCCACCCATGCCATAGTTGTGCTGTCTGCTGCCAGTCTACAATCTATTGTCACATCTTTTATCATTGCTTTAAATCTGCTGTGAGAAATAATTGAACACAATGCAACATTTAGGATCTTCTTAACCCAAGACTATGCCCATTGTCCACATACAGTCAAGCTCTAAGAAAATATCATGAATATTAATACAAGGCAATTGAACAGATTTCTTGGACAATAATACTTTCTTTACCTCTCAGCAGGACGTATCTTTGAATTTACATCTCAATCAGACCACTAAGTAGTTGATAAAGAATGTTTTGCCTAATTAGTAATGATGAGGTATGCAGTTAGGAGAAAAATTGTATTCTATTTCATGACATGCAAATTAGAAAGCATTAGTTAAATGGAGTTTTAATTTGGTGGGCTACTTCCCTTTGTCCTTTTCTCTCTCTTTCTCCTTGACAAGAACTAAACATTTATCTTAATAAAAGAAGGATAATCCGCCCAGTCAAACCAGACTGCAAGTCACTCATTGATACAAAAATGGATTTAAAATATTAATGTAACACATTTCAGCAACCTTTTATAGCGTGTAAAAAGTCTGAACGAACTGTTACAATGAAAAGTTTCATATAATTAGAAGTTAAGATAGCAGGCTGCGGAAAATTGTACTGATTTATTTATTGAATGTATTAATTTGCCTGTCCTGGTTATTCTAGATGTACCACCCACCTAGAGCAAACTCGAGTAAGCACATTAAAAATTAATACAAAAAAGGATATAGGAGACGTAAAATAGCTAACAGACTGAATAATCAAATCACTTGCTGAGATATCAGACAGAATTCCAGTGATCAGCAAAGAATTATTTCTGATAAAAAGGAAATGTAAGATTAAAGTAGCTACACTCGGGTGAGGAGGAGTATGGTAAGAAACATAATGAGAATATTAATAACTCTATATTAATGTCTCATATTACAACATGCAAAGATAGCGAATAGTTCCTCCAAAGTCAATGTAATGCCAATTGGCAATATTTGGAGCGAAGACTAACAAGCTTCCTTTATAAACTTATACCTAAGGGATTGGGGTATCGGGGCATGTAGCAAGAGTGCTGTTGGCTAGGCAGTTTGCTAACAAGCCATTTTCACTTTGCCATAGTATTTAGATGCAAGGCTCAAAGCTAGGACAGAACTCTTGCCACAGATAAAAAAAGCTTAGCTATGGCTCCATCTGTGCAAGAGTGGCATATAGGCTGCTTGTTTTCAAACCAGAGCCTAGTTGACAGATGGAGAGTTGGGACATCACAGTAGCTTACCTGACTTAAGCTATTATTTGGGCACAGCAGCCCACATACGTGGTATACATTTTAGATGGAATAATATTACACTTGTCTGACACCCAATTTTGACCTGATTGTGGTTTCATCTATTGGCATCCCCTTGGTTTTCATCCATAACCCTCAAGATAAAGTTTGGACTTTGCTTCTTGAGATCCCCATATTGCAGAATAACTGCAACAAAACTGATGACCTAGATGAATTAGTCATTGTTTTCAAGAACGAAAAACAGGTGTGAATGGATCAGTATTTAAGGGCATCCCACCAGTTATGTAAGTGGTGCATTCTGGTTAACTAACAATATAGTATAACTATAGATGAAGCAGTAGAACAATACAGGAATGACGAATAATGAGTAACAGCCCTGTACCTACTGTATATAATACACAGCGGTTTTCCTTACTGCATCCTACCTGTTATGTCCTATCTCACTAAATTGAATAGCAAAATAAATTATCAGTAACTAATTGAAGAAAGGGGAATTACACAGTAATAACTGAAATAGTGTTATGATTTTGCAAAAGTTCCTATACTTGAAATAGCAGTAATGCCACAACAGTTACCACACTGAAAGATGCTAGAGGTGTCACAACTGATTACCTGTTGGGCTGTCTGTGACGTCAAAACTGACTGCCAGATGAATAGTCTTCTGATACCGAGAACATAATACATCATTAATAGATAGGTTTATTGAGTTTCCACTGCTCATTTAATAACAGTGAGGTAAAAGCCAAATATTAGGCTCTTCAGAACAGATTCAAAGACTTGTTAGACCCTACTATCTATCTATCTATCTATCTATCTATCTATCTATCTATCTATCTATCTATCTCTCTATCTATGTATCAATCTAATCAGTCTATGTATCATCATTAGTGACGGGCGCGAACCTGTGGATGTTTGGTTCTGGCAGGTTTGGCCACACATTTAAATAAATGTTTGGTTCGGGTACCAGGAAGGCACCTGAACTTGAACACGAATCCGGATCCCATGCAGATGAATTGGGGGCCTGAACATCCGTTGCTTCCCATCTGCATGACAGCGTGGGAAATACTGGCTCTAATCGGTCGTAAGATCATTGCCACTGGTTATAGCACTGCGGTTCCCACGCTGACAGATGACAGCATATTAGTCAGCAGCTGTTACCGGTAGTAAAAAGTTTACTACTCTCATCATCCTACATCTGCTGTCACTAATAATAGCAACAGCAGGCAAGGATGGTGAAAATATTCATCAGCTGGGACCAGTGCAATAATTGAATAAAGTTTATAAATGGCAGTCCCCTCTATTTTTTCTAACCAGCGCAAGTAAAGCTGACAGCTGTGGGCTGCAACCCCAAGCTCTCAGCTATATATTAGCTGGTTATCAAAAATAGAAGGATCCCCATGTCATATTGTTTACTAATTTAAATAAATGTTTTTGAAAAATGTTGTGGTATTCCCCCCCTTTTTGACAACCAGCCAGGTAAAACAGACAGATGTGAGCTGGTATTATCAGACTGGAAAGGGGCCACAGATATTGGCCCTCATCAGCCTAAAAATATCAGTCCATAGCTGCCCCAGAAATGGCACATCTACTGGATGCACCAATTCTGGCACTTTGCCTGACTCTTTCCATTTGTCCTGATGTGGTGGCATGTGGAGTAATAGTTGACACAATCATATATAATATTAATTTTGTCTATCATACAGCCATATGCATATATATAACTTTTATATGGGTATCTTGTTACAATATACAGGTTGTTTGTCTGCTCCTTTAAATACCTAACTCACTGTATCATAAACAGGTCTGTTCTTTAAACTATTTAGGCACTTTACTATTTTTGCATGATTCTATCATTATATATGTTATGATTGTTTAGGTATTACCGCCGTGTGATACGTAACTCTATGATGTCTTTCAATGTTATGGTTAATTCCGTTGCTATTGTGGCGATACACAAGAGAGCACTCCACCGCTGTGCGGTTCATGCATGCGCATAGTCCTGACCGCGACAAACGTTGATCCGGAAGTACTAGTCTGCGTACCACCGCTTGCGGTTCATGCGGCGGACGTTTCTCTTTTCTCAGGTGGTGCGTGATTTGTGCGCATTCGTTTTGAGTTGAGCGCACAATTTGATCTAGTATGAGCTGAAACACATGCTGATAAGACGTGCGGCTCACGACAACTACGCTCCAGGGTATTTCCCTGGTATGTAAGTTTGATTATGATTTCCTTTGCAAAAGTAGACGGTACTCTCATGATATACTAATATGTATTTAAATGGACGCCGTCATGTTTTCCTTCCATGGGAGAACCTTGCTTATCACCTGTCATGGTGGAGTTCTCCTTTCCCGGCTGCAATATCCCCTGATGAGTCCTGGAGGAATGAACCACATTGGGAGGCGGTTCCCGGTTGGATTGGCATAAAATGATTATTTCTATTCCTGGTTGGATGTGTGCTCCTAGGATATGATGCCTTCAGCCCCACATGAGAATTTGCGAACTACCTAGGAGATCCTATTTCCCAATGGATGGGTGAGATTGTTCCTTTTGTTATCTCATATGGATCTTCACTGTGCTTTTGAACCATTATGAGATGATTGATTTTTATATTTTAACTCTGGCCCTGTTGGTTCATTAAGTCTATTTTTGCTACATTTTCAGTGGTACTGTAATTGGTGGTTATGTGATAGACTAATTGGTCCTTGATTCGATAATTTGGCTGGTCTATGGCTTGTCCTGTTGACGGACAATTACTTTTATAGCCGTTGTGTCTCGTTTTTCATATATATATATATTAATTAATGTTATCTTTTAAGTCCCCTACTGATGAAAAAAATTAAAACAAGGTTTTGTAAAAATTTAGATTTATTAAGTATCAGGTATTTTCAGCAACCACAGAAATACATGCACTTTATTGCCTTTGCTTGCTATCACAGAGATGATTAATGGTTGTGTGAAGAATGTTCTGCCACACTGTAGCTCCCTTCTCAATTGCATCTTATGATATCCCAGATTGGTTGATGAAAGACAAGTCCAGAGACACCGCAGGCCATTGTAGCACTCTGCAGGGCACGTTGTTCCTCCTACAGTGAGCAGCCTGCGTAGACTAAACATGGCCTGCAGCATCTCTGGACTTGTCTCATAGTGCACACATCAGGGACATCATTTTCAGGAATTGTTAAGGGAGCTGCCAGCAGTGGATCTTCATGATTTGCCCTCCAAACTGCATTCAGGATTGCCGAACATTCCTTAGACCTCCATTAATAACCTTATTGAAGCAGTCAAAGTGTCTAAATGCATGTATTTCTGTGCGTGACACTCATTTTCAATACTTTATAAACCAAGATGTTTTGAAAATGTTGTTTACATTTTTTGCATATTATTAACTTATTTCCATCCTGTGATTTTCATAATTCCACAACTTTTCTTCTTGATAATGAAATTTCAAGATTGAGGAGTTTATATAAGTCGCATTACAGTAAAATGTAAAAACAAGATCAATTCATTAGTTTACACTTCATACAGTTATGCATTTATGTATTTTTTAGTTGCATCACCATTTTACAGAAATTTATGACATTTCTATCACTCTAAAGAAACCCTTGGATAACAAGAAAATATCTATGCGGGCTGCATTTAATATTTAATATTTATCATATTTATCACAAAAGAAAGGTTACCTTTAATGCTATCTTAAAAAACAAATCACCTTTCCCCAGCACACAACAAAACGAATATATAGTCTATGGACTTTACCTTATTATTTATTTCTGTTGTCATGTGCTGAGAAGATTTGCAGCTCTTCTTCTTAGCCTCATAAGTTGTGTTCTTATCTGTCTCAAGAGGATGAAAAGCGTATTTCATTTTTCTGCTACCCCTCTCAGGCACGCAGGAGAAAACCAAGCACAATAAAAAAGTGTGGAAATGAAGTTGGAATGTGCCATAAAAGCTTTGGCTCAGCATGTTAGGAGAAACATAGTCTAGTTCACGTAGTCTGTTTTCAACACTCACGACAGCTCAGCAGGGTTTGATTACTGCCAATTTCCTCACTAACTGCAATAGGTAATGCCAAGGAGAGTAAGCTTTCCCCCTTAATGACACAACCTCGCATATGATTCTCAGCACAAATCCCCAAACTGATTTTCTTTATCACAAACCTAATGCTAGTCCGGATTTTTTCGTTATCAAGTAAGAAGCCAGGCAAAGAAATATTCAAGTAACAAATATTTTCCTTGACTATTTCTTTTTTTAAGCAGCCAAACTTTTAATGAAAATGAATAATATATTAGAGCTGTAATAGCCTTTCACTAAATTGCATAGTAGGAAAACTAAAAGCGTGTTACCTCTGTTGCTAGGAACCTACAACATGATAATTGCTGCCTTAAGCAAAAGCACACATCATTCACATATTATAAGGTAGTCATAAACATGCATATATAATTTTTAATGAACAAAAGCTCTTCGGTTACAATCAATAAAATTAACTAATATTTATAGCCATAGCGGTTTTCATATATTGTCATGTTACTTAAGTTTACTATGAAATTTTGCTGCTTTGCATTAAAGAAAAAGCAAAACCGTAAAAATGGACCAGCACACTTGTTGGTGTCAGGGTAATATGAAGGGGCATATTCAGACTTTGGCCCTTAACAGACAAGTATATTCTAAAATAAAACATTAAATAAGTAAGAAAATAGCAGAAATACATGTAAAAATCATTGTCAACTTAGTTGACTTTTTTTTACCAAAAAAGCGTAAAAAATCATTGCTTACCATCATTAGTACCAATTGGAATGAAAACTATCTCAAGTAAATCACCATACTATGTGCCAATAGGCCTCAAAATAGATGGGGCAGAGAAGGACTTGGGCCCGACTGTGTTTTTCACCTTCCTGTGGAAAGCTTAGTAGACAAGGTGCACCGTCAAAGGTGTTGGTGATTCCCCCAAATTTACAAAATACAAAGAACTAAAGCAAAATAGAAAAAATGTGCCAGAATACCTACTGGTATAAGTGTAATATGTAGGTGCACTTTCAAACTTTGGTCCTTAACAGACAAGAATAAGATAGAATCAGGGCAGAACTAAAGGTGCAGCTACATCGGGGCCCAGACATGGAAGGGGCACTTGGTGGCAGGGGAATACTGCCAGGGGCCCGGCCTTCTGCAGTTTTAGTAGACGGGTGCTGCCACTGTATTAGATGTGTGCAAGTGGGGGCACGACCATCCCAGTATTGCAGACACTGCAGGCAGGGCCGTATTTGCCACTAGGCACTCGTGGGCACGTGCCTAGGGCGGGACTCTGCGGGGGGGGGCACCTGAGCAAGAATTTTTTATTTTTTTTTGGTCTGGGGCGGTTGGGGGGGTCGGCCCTCCCCTTGCTTCCCTCACCCCCCATCATCATACTCACCTCCTTCTTTTGCAGCTCCACCGTCCAGCGCCAATATCTTATTCCTGTACTGAGCGAGCGGTCACTCCTGGCACCGCTCATTAAGCTCATGAATATGGACGCCACTCCACTCTCATAGGCATGGCGTCCATATTCATGAGCTTAATGAGTGGTACCCACGTGTGACCGCCCGCTCATACAGGAACAGGATGTCGGTGCTGGACCTTCAGAGCTGCAGCAGGAGGAGGTGAGTATATCTATGATGATGGGGGTGAGCGCTGTGTGCTGGGGGGTGAGCACTGTGTGCTTGGGGTGAGCGCTGAGGGCTGGAGGTGAGCGCTGTGTGCTGGGGGGTGATGAGCGCTGTGGGCTGAGGGTGATGAGCGCTGAGGGCTGGGGGGGTGATGAGCGCTGTGGGCTGGGGGGGTGAGCGATATGTGCTGAGGGGTGATGAGCGCTGTGGGCTGGGGGTGATGAGCGCTGAGGCCTGGGGGGTGATGAGCGCTGTGGGCTGGGGGGTGATGAGCGCTGTGGCTGGGGGGTGAGCGCTGAGTGCTGGGGGGGTGAGCGCTGTGGGTTGGGGGGTGAGTGCTGAGGGCTGGGGGGTGAGCTCTGTGGGCTGGGGGTGAGCGCTGAGGGCTGGGGAGGTGAACGCTGTGGGCCAGGGGAGGAATGAGCGCTGTGGGCCGGGGGGGAAGGAATGAGCGCTGTGGGCCGTGGGGAGGAATGAGCGCTGTGGGCCGGGGTGGGGGGAATGAGTGCTGTGGGCCAGGGGGAGGAATGAGCGCTGTGGGCCGGGGGGAGAAAAGAGCGCTGTGGGCCGTGGTGGGGGAATGAGCGCTGTGGGCTGGGGTGGGGGGAATGAGCGCTATGGTCCGGGGGGAGAGGAATGAGCACTGGGGAGTAATGAGTGCGGGGGGAGAATGAGCGCAAGGGGGAGAATGAGCGCAGGGGGTGTAATGAGCGCAGGGGGGAGAATGAGCGCAAGAGGGGTAATGAGCGCAGGGGGAGAATGAGCGCTGGGGAGGAATGACGCTGGGGAGGAATGAGCGCAGGTGGGAGAATGAGCGCTGGGGAGCAATGAGCGCAGGGGGGAGAATGAGCGCAGGGGGAGAATGAACGCTGGGGAGGAATGAGCGCAGGGGGAGAATGAGCGCTGAGGAGTAATGGGCGCAGGTGGTGTAATGAGCGCAGGGGGGAATGAGCGCTGAGGTGGGAAATGAGCACTGAGGGGGGAATGAGCGCTCGGGGGAATGACGCTGAGGTGGGGAATGAGCGCTGAGGGGGG
>JARQOD010000001.1:196725785-196771326 GCA_033576555.1 Oophaga sylvatica
CCCGCAGCGTTTCCTGAACGTGGAAACGTACCCTAAATATATCTCTGCCTCTGGACATTATATAGTATAGATTTGCCTGGACTGTACATTATTATAAGTCTACTACCTGAGCATTATATATTATAGATCACCCAGGACATTATATATAATAGAGTGTACATCATATATTACAGATGATTCTGGACATTTTATACTATAGGTCTCCTTGTACATTATTATTATAGATCTCTAATAAATAATATACCGGGAGATCTATAAGATAAATTGTCCAGATTTATATGTAAGTATCTGTTTACACCCAGACATATGAATAAGGCCTTAGTCAGAGACTGGGCAGTAATAGAATAATAACATCCATCTAGTAATCCTCCAATTTCTGCTGGACATGGAATGGGGAGAGTTTCTAGTTCAGTTAGTACACAGACACCAGACTTCTCGCTGTTAACCAGTTAATGTTTTCTTGTCCACTACACTGCAGTGTCAAAAGAGGAAGACAGCGAGACAGGCAGCAACAACACATCAGAGAGATCTTGACCTTGAAACAGAAAATCCTCAGATCCTGGTATTGTAACCTAATATTAAGAATAATATTTATTCATTGATATTGCGCTATTAACTCCACAGCACTTTACATACATCATCAACACTGTCCCCATTGGGGCTCACAATCTAAACATCCTATTTGTATGTCTTTTGAGTGTGGTAGGAAACCACTGTCTTTGAAAGAGCTACATGGGCATACACATAGATTCGGCCTCATTCATTCCCTATGGGACTTGCAAACATGTGCAGCACTTGCAGTGAGACAAAAAAACACTGCTAGTAGCATTTTTTTTTCCGTTGCTGCAAGTATCGGATTTGCGGGATCGCGTCAATACCGCAAGTGTCGCACATGTCATCAAGTCGTATAGGGAATGAATGAGGCGAATGCAGTGTTTCCATAAGTGATCCGTTATGTGGCAGATGCGGAAAAAATGCCAGATCTGGCGCGAATGGCAAAAATCGCTGATGTGCAAGTAGCCTAAGTCACTGCCGACAGTGTCTGCATTAGTCATACTCACCAATGGGGAGGCAGAACGAAAAGTGCCTAGGGCAGCATAAACTCTAAATACGGCCCTGACTGCAGGCTGTGTGTTGGCGTGTCTGCTACATACCATGAAAAAAAGGAGAACAGCATCGAATCCGGGTGAAGCAATAAAGGTTCTTTATTTGCCAGATGCAACGTTTCAACCAATACAGGTCTTTGTCAAGCATACAACATAGTGGTAATGGCAGCCTTAAATAGGAAGTGGATATCAAATCCACCAATCACCATCAATAGGCCGTCCCATGTAGAAAACATTACAGGTATATAAAAACACATCTTTATAGTATACAGCTTAATACAAACGACATTGATCACTTTATGTAATTAAACAAACATCAAAATATTACTAGGATAATAACTTTATAAACAAGCACCAATAGAAAGAAAAGCATCGGGGTAGTCAAAGAAATGATAGAACCAATCGTGCAGCATATACATGTAAACACTTGCAGATAACCAATAGATGTGCTTAGCAGTTTTGCGCCCAAAAGCATGTTTATATCAATCTCCCAATAGGATTGCCTATCTCAAAATGATGCACTAGTCAGTGTGTCTTACTCACCACCATAGGTGATCATCAGAACGCTGTTACTGCAGGGTCAGCCCAGTATAAGAACGTCATGGCCATAAAGTGAAAGGAAAGGACGCTAACTGGCAGGCATACTGCATATGACGTTACCTAGAAACCAGTCATGTGACTGATCCTGTGGCCACGCCCACACAGCAGTATGCCAGAACGTCAGAGAAGCAGCATGCAGGATGTCCCTGGGAAACTCCCAGTTCTGTTGCTAAGCGACAATAGAAAAGCTATGTATGCACATGAAAGGTAGTGCGTTACTCTGACGCTACTAATGTAAAAAGTGTCATATCCATGACACTATACCAGCTTTCAGCGCTAGCTCAAAACCTGTCACCATTGAAAATCACTAAAGTGAGATCATTAATGAGAAATATGTATTAAACACACCTAGAGAATATATATAGCGCAACCCAAGTAGGAATATATGTAAAATTGCAACTACCTCATTCCACTAATAGCCCACTACTACTACCTTCAGTTGAGAGGCACCGCCAAGGGGTCCAATGTGGCCCCCACCTATGCCAACATCTACATGGCAGTGCTTGAGGACAGGTACGTGTACAGTTCCGAGTTCTGGCCCCATGTCCGGGACTGGTGGCGCTACATCGACGACATCTTTATGGTGTGGGATGGAGACCTCTGTGACCTTAATAGGTTTCATGTGGGTCTGAATGACATCTATCCGGAATTAAAATTCACTCTAACACGCTCTTTAGAATGTGTGCAGTTTCTGGACACTATGGTTTATAAAGATGGTACTGTACTCAAAACTGATTTGTTTGTTAAACAAACTGACAAGAATAGTGTGCTCCACTATGATAGCCATCATCCGAGGAGGATGGTTGAGTCATTACCGTGGAGCCAAATGGTCAGGGTACGTAGGATTGTGTCGGATGACAGGATATTATCTCCTAGAATAGATGAGATGTGCCATAAATTTATTAACAGGGGTTATCCCATTGAGGGTGTCATCTTACATGCTAATAAGGCTAAGGATTTGACTTGTCAGGACTTAAGACATAGGAGATTGAAAGAAAAGAATAAACGTATTCCCTTTGTCTCCACCTTTTCTACAGCAAGTGGTAGAGTGAGCTCTGTGTTGAGGAAACATTGGCATCTTCTACAACAGGGATTACCGAATATGCCTGAATTTTTTACACCCCCATTGTTATCGTACAGACGTGGCCGTAACTTTAGAGATAAGCTTGTCAAATCAGACGTTGGACCCAACAAACTTTCTATTCAGACAACATTGTCTCCACCTAGGATGGGTAATTTCCCATGCCTAGGCTGTGCCTCTTGCAATAATATGATCAAGGGGGACTTTTTCTATCATCCTCATACGGGTAAGAAGATATGGCTGAAGGAGAGATACACATGCATGTCTAGCTTTGTCATATATATGATCTTATGTCCTTGTGGCTTAGCGTACATTGGGGAAACGACACAAGAGGTCAGGGCACGTATTGGGAAACATAAGAGTACCATTAGAACGAAAGCAATAGAATTACCGGTTCCTAAACATTTCTGCGAATACAACCATCTTATCAGTCAACTTAGATTTCGTGTGATTGATAGTGTCCCGTTACAAAGACGGGGTGGGGATAGAACTAGACTACTCAAGCAGAAGGAATTGAAATGGATCTCGACATTAGGTACCTTACAACCAAGAGGTCTCAATATAGATTATACTTTACAGATATGTGTTCCCTGAATTTGTCTTTTTGCTTTATATGATTTGTCTTTGTATTTCATTTGTTTAGTTAGGTATTATTTTAGTATTTATTAATGTTTTCTCTTTTTTTCTTTTTTCTTTAGATCATTGGTTTTTCGATGAACATGGGACGGAGGGGACAGGATGTCCCGAACATTTCTGGGCTCTCTCTCCCCTTTGCCCTTTGTTTATTTTTTTAAAAAAATTTTTTTTGAGTTATGTTGTTCAGAGTTGTTGCTGACATCAGTGCACTGATTAGAATATTGTATACATCGGGTATGGGCTATTAGTGGAATGAGGTAGTTACAATTTTACATATATTCCTACTTGGGTTGCGCTATATATATTCTCTAGGTGTGTTTAATACATATTTCTCATTAATGATCTCCCTTTAGTGATTTTCAATGGTGACAGGTTTTCAGCTAGCGCTGAAAGCTGGTATAGTGTCATGGATATGACACTTTTTACATTAGTAGCGTCAGAGTAACGCACTGCCTTTCATGTGCATACATAGCTTTTCTATTGTCGCTTAGCAACAGAACTGGGAGTTTCCCAGGGACATCCTGCATGCTGCTTCTCTGACGTTCTGGCATACTGCTGCGTGGGCGTGGCCACAGGATCAGTCACATGACTGGTTTCTAGGTAACGTCATATGCAGTATGCCTGCCAGTTAGCGTCCTTTCCTTTCACTTTATGGCCATGACGTTCTTATACTGGGCTGACCCTGCAGTACAGCGTTCTGATGATCACCTATGGTGGTGAGTAAGACACACTGACTAGTGCATCATTTTGAGATAGGCAATCCTATTGGGAGATTGATATAAACATGCTTTTGGCGCAAAACTGCTAAGCACATCTATTGGTTATCTGCAAGTGTTTACATGTATATGCTGCACGATTGGTTCTATCATTTCTTTGACTACCCCGATGCTTTTCTTTCTATTGGTGCTTGTTTATAAAGTTATTATCCTAGTAATATTTTGATGTTTGTTTAATTACATAAAGTGATCAATGTCGTTTGTATTAAGCTGTATACTATAAAGATGTGTTTTTATATACCTGTAATGTTTTCTACATGGGACGGCCTATTGATGGTGATTGGTGGATTTGATATCCACTTCCTATTTAAGGCTGCCATTACCACTATGTTGTTTGCTTGACAAAGACCTGTATTGGTTGAAACGTTGCATCTGGCAAATAAAGAACCTTTATTGCTTCACCCGGATTCGATGCTGTTCTCCTTTTTTTCATGGTATGTACTTGTCCATCCTGCTGGGTCAGATGGCATTTGAACGTGCATCTTAATGTCTGAGTGCTGTCAGCTTTTTTCTTTTTGTGTGGCGTGTCTGCTACAATCTGCCCGGAGAGGAGAGATGAGGTTAGCAGAGCCAGGGGCCAGGGCAGAACGTGTGTGATAGGGCTTGATCTGATTTATGCCTCTTCTCCTGTTTCTGCAGAGACTCTATGTGTACTGTGAGATAAATTGCACCATCTTAAACTTAAATACAAATCAGGTCACTCTGTCAGTGGGGTCATCGGCTGCTCCAGTTTCACCCAATCTGTATGTAAGCTCAAGGTGGAGCAATAAATCACAGTGATCCTCAGATAGAGACTGCAGGCACTAGTGTTGAGCGATACTGCTCGATATCGAAAAATATCGGATCGGAATGGTATAACCGATATCACTAAATATCGCCGATATCCGATTCCGATAGCGGAAGTCCCATGTAAGTCTATGGGAACAAAATATCGCAACAAAAAAAAACCCTTTCTTTCGTTGTAAACACAAAATATACACACATAGAATACATATATATATACATGTCATTGTGACATATATATAAACATATATTTATAGTTTATACACTTCTACATAGTAAAATAGACTCTGTGCTTGAGAATTGCTAAAATCATCAGAGAATGTATTTGCCAATTTTTTCCGCCATATCTGCATCACGACGAGGCACTGGTGAAGAAGAAGGGCGTGCTCTTCGTGGGTGTACACTCACTCAGTGGCGTGAAAACGATGGCCGACCAGTGTAAATGTTACTGCAATGTAAGATCGTGCCCCACAGCTCTGGAATTCCGCCTCCTCATCCTCCTCAGTGTGGAGAAACTAACACGAAGGTCCCGCCTCCCTACAAAAAGGGGCCCTCTCCAGATGCTAATGACACATGTGACTTGGCAGAGATGGCTAATGGACACGAGCAGAAGTGTGAAGGGATGGAGCAGTCAGAGCTCTCCCCCCACGGAAGCGACCCGATCGCCACGGAATCACCGTTGGGCACCCGGCCTGTAAACCCTCCTACGCTGCAAGAAGCGGAGGATACCCTAAGAGGCCTGGCCCGGCACCGGGAGGAGGTCGCCAGGATGGAAGCGAGCTGGCGTGCCCTAAAAATAAACTTGGAGCGGCGCCAATCCCTCTTACCTGAAGTGTCTGTACCGGAAGGTGAGGCACCCGTTCTAGTAGAGGAGCCCTTGCAATGTGATCCGGTTGACGTTGTCGCAGTGGAGGCACCCGTTCCTGCAAAAACCGCAGCACCGTCAGCACCCCAGATCCCGCTGTCTGCCCCCGTCGCTGAGACAGAAGAAGCGACACCCGTCCTCATGGAGGAGGCCGCGCAGGCACCAGAGCACTACCTGCCTGTACCGGAGCCCCGACTCTCATCTGATTTAGAGCCGTCTGCTTCCTCCGCAGGGGAGCGCCGCCAGGACTGGGGGGCGCCAGGAGAGCTGCCGCAAACCGGACATTGCAAGCTGCAGTGGAGTGGTGGAGACATGGAGCTGCTGGTGGAGGAGAATTTCAACCGGCGTCAGGAGGAAGAGTGGAGACGTTGGGAGCGGGAAGCAGAGCGACAAAGGAGCAGCGAGAAACCCTAAAACTTCGGCAACGTAACCTGGAGAAGGACCGGGCAGATAAGGACCGGATGAGAAAGGATAAAGGAACCCTGAGGGAGCCGCGGCGTAAGGGTGCAGTACGGAGCTTTAAATTGAAAGGTGGTTGGGGCTTCATCCAGGAGCCTGGACTTTATTTAGAAGTTTTTGTGACCCGGCGGGACGTGGAGACTCACCTCCCAGAAGGACACCCGGGAGGGACCTGTTGCCAGGAGACTTGGTGACTTACACCCGACACTGGGGTTACAATGGGTGGTACGCCCTAAATGTTACCAGGTGCGACCCCTACTCCCCAGAGTGTCAGGAACCTGTGAGACCCTCAGAGCCTTCAGCCTCCCACATCCAGGCCTCTGCAAAAGTGCCCACCCTACGCCGTAAATCTCCACAGCCTCCCTCAGTGGTCTCCTCAGCAGCCCCAGCTATGGACATGATAACTATAGCTGGCCCGTACCCAGCGCCTGTTAGGCCCCCTGGGGTTCGTTCAGTCCGGGACATAGGGTTCCAGACCCGGAGGGAGATGAAAGAGGTGGCCACACAGACCCAGATAGCGGGTCACGACTTGACTGTACAGGCCACACGACGTCATCAGGTCCTGGTGGTCCTTGGTGCCTCGGATGTTTGGCAAGCATCAGAAGAGTACCAGGTGGTACCTGGAACACCCCGGCCAAAGAAGTATAAATAACCCGGACAGGGTCCCTGTATGTAAATAGTTAAATTGTTGATAAATAGTTAAATTGTTGATAAATAGTTAAATTGTTGATGTACCCGGACGGGTGAATGTTCATAAAAAAGTTTTTTAATTTAATAAAAAATAAAAAAACACATTTTTCATTACTTTTATTACAGTCTCATCCTGCGACGCCATCGATCTCCTGTAAAAAAATGAAAAAAAAAAAAAAAAAGTATACCACCTGACCGACGCAGTCCATAGTAACGAGTGTCCCACGACGATCCAGCTCTGCTACATCAGAATGACAGGCAGAGCCTGTCATCCCGGCGCAGCACAGCTGATTACCTGCTTCCCCGGCGGTGACGTCATCGGACTGGTTTACGGCCGGGATTACCCTGCAGTCACTGCAGTTATCGCGAAAAACTGCATGTGACCGCCAGGGAGAAGATAATGGCGGCCTCAAGCAGTCCAGGACGTGACCGCCGGAGATCTTCTGCCAGATAAGTGCCGCTGACTCCTGACAGACCCGACCGACGGACACTCACAGTGACAGTGACAAATCCGATTCCGGTATTCGATATGACGAAAATATCGGTATTCGGAATCGAAAGGCCGATACAGCTAATATCGGCCGATATCCGATATTTGCAGTATCGTATCGCTCAACACTAGCAGGCACCAATATACAGTCACCCTGTAGGGTTCGACCCTGACCCCTGTTCCAGGATGTCCTGCATCATATATCAGATACACATTATAATGTGAGGTCCTGCAGCCTGGTCTGTGTTCAGTCAGTGTATATAACACTGTATATATGTGCACATCATATAGTACATAACACCCAGTACACAGATTAATATGCGGCTTATATATAACAGACCAGAGGCTTATGTATAAAGAAGGCTATGTGATGGCTCATGCTGTTTATAGGGGGCTCTGAGGGCTCATGCTGTGTATAGGGGCTCTGTGAGGGTTCATGCTGTATATAGGGGGCTCTGTGAGGGCTCAGGAAAAGCTATGTGGGGGCTCATACTGTATATAGGAGGCTATGTAGGATCCCACACTTAATATAGGGAGGCAATGTGGGGGCTCATATTGTACATAGGGAGAGCTGTGTGGGGTCTCTTCCTGTAGTACGTCTTTTGCAGGATGCTGTTCTATGTAATAGAGCAGTCTAATATTTTATATTTTTATTTGTAGCATACTACCATATACCAGTCATATAATGTAATATAATATACACATGGTCGTGCTCTGTTGGTTCCATCAGTTATAACATAACCACAAGTATGCACTCTGCACACTTGCTGTCGTGTTCCAACTAGAGTGTCAGCCATGTCTGTAGTGTTCTATTCACTGAGATAGCAAACACTAGTTGTCACCTGACTGCATGTCTGACTGCATTGGAGCCAGCAGAACCGATTCCTAATGAAGATTATATGTATATATAATTAGTGTATGTCCAAATAGAACTTTTGCTATGGTGTGAACTCTATGTACAGTACACCCCTGCTTGCAGGATGGTAATAATGAGGGCAGTCTGGCTTGTTGCTCAGAACCCGAGGCTCCGAGAGTCCCGTGGCCAGATTGTCCCCATCATAAGCAGTGCGCCAGGCACAGTTGTCTGTGTCCGCCCCTGCATGGAATAATAGTAGTGAATACAGTAGATACCCTGCTGCAAATAAAAAGTAGTAATACATGTAAAAATCATTGATCACATAGTTAACATTTTTTTTTATCAAAAAAGCATAAAAGTCTTTCCACTGCGAAAAGTTGTACCCAGTCAGGATGGTCACTAACTCTAGTATTTCACTTCGCTATGTACTAGCAGATGGGGGCCAACTGTGTTTTAAACCTGCCTGTTGAAAGCTTATTATATATGAAAAAGAAAGAAAGATTTTTCTCTGCTATGATACAATAATATTTTTTTGCATTTGCTTGTAGTACATATTTATTCATGCAAAGTTTAGTGAAAAGACATTTAGCAAAATTAAAATGTTATTCAGATAAACATTTGAAAATGAAAGGGTCAATATATTAATATGAAAAGGGTTGTCTAGTAGATTAAAGTCTTATATTTTGAACCAGCACTTATTTCTGGAATTGGGAGAATTGACCACAATGACAGGAGAAGTGGCTGTGCAGTTCTTTCAATTCACGGTAGTTACTAATACAGCTGAGTGCACTTGCTTGGATGTTATTGGAATTCCTGATCATGACTATCTTACCACCCCCTAAGAACCAAATGTATTTATGATAGAGCCAGTGACATAACTATTTATACTAGGTTTAACTTGATATATTATGTTTTTATGCTATCCCATCTTGCAGAAAATTATGTACTGTAAATGGTAGACATTTAGAAAACTAGGCATCTTGCGTTGAATTGAATTGTTTGATATGCTATGTAATTTTGCTTCCCCTCTATACCCTTTCTTTGACTCTTGAGTACATTCCTTAAACCCTAGTGATGGCCGGATCCTTGGATGCCCGGGTCCATTGGATTTGGCCAAACATTAAAAAAAAAGTTTGGTTCGGGTACAATAATGTTTTAGCTTGGTTTGTTATCAAAAATTTTGGGGGACCACATGCTATTTTTTAAATTATTTTTTTAAATGCACTGAAGCTGCGCTCTGTGAGACCCAGCTGCTTGGAAGTGAGGTGACATCAGTAAGGTTATGTCAGTTCACAGCACCCAGATTTCATGGGGGCAGGGCCGCTGTAAACTAAAATAACCTTACTGTAAGGTTACCTAAGTTCAAAGCAGCTGATTCTCATGCTTCACAGTGCCAGTGCTGGACTGATAAATGATCATGAGTCTGGGACTCAGTACTCCAGCATTCATCAGTCTGAAACTCGAGTTACAATGAAATCCGATGGCTGTAAACTTAGGTTGCCACTTGCCAGAGTTCACAGCCACCGGGTCTCCTGGCAACTTCAAGGCCCGGAAACCACCTTGAGGCTGTCAATTAAGGAAACCTTGGATGTGTGGTTTACTGTACATATTAATAAAAAAAGTAAAAAAAAACAGCATTGGGTCCCCCGTAATTTTAATAACCAGTAGAGGGAAAGCCGTCATCTCTTGGCTTATGTTATTATTCTGGGAAGGAACAATAGCCATAAAGGTCCCAGGTTAATAATATCAGCTCACAGCTGTTTGCTTAGCCTTTTCTGGTTATTATAGGGGAGACTCCACAAAAAATGACATGGGTCCCCCTTATATTTACTAACCAGCAAAGGCTATGCAGAAAGCTGCAAGCTGATATTAATAGCCTAGGAAGGGGCCATGGACCTTGCCCCCCCCAGACTAAGAACATCAGCCTCAGCCACCACAGAAATGGCACATCCATAAGATAATAAATACTCCCATTTTTGACAACCAGCCAAGCTAAAGCAGATAGCTAGGGGCTGGTATTTTCAGAATGAGAATGGGTCCTTTACTTGAAATAAACACACAGAAAAACTAATTTATTTCAAATAAACACTCCCCACTCTCTTTTACCTATTTATTACTGTAAAATTAAAAATAGTAAAACACTTCCTCACCTCTCCGTTGACAATCTATTTGTCCCTCAAAGAGGCCAACTCTAATTAATCTGTAGTGCATGGCTGAGCATGGAGTGCCCATCACACATTTACACATTGTAGAAATGTGCAGGAATAACAGACTGATTAGATTTGTCAATAATTCTTTTCACCTTACATATCTAATGGTATGGTGCCCTCAATCAGGATGGACTAGCCTAGCAGTTAGCATCACTTGCTGTGTGTGCACGTTCCTATCTGATCACCATAGATTTTTCTTTCTTTCTTTTCTTTCTTTCTTTCTTTATTTATTTTCTTTCTTTCTGTCTTTCCTTTTTTCCAGCCTTCATTTTTCTTTTCTTTTCTCCAGCCTTCCTTTTTTTCTTTCTATTTCTCTTTCTTTGCCACTTGTAAATTACTGAAGCTATTTTTGCAATAAAACCATTAAAATGAGTTGCATACAATCATAGGAGACCACAGAGTGTTAGACATATATTTTCAGAACAATTGCACTGCCTTAAATTCACAGCTATTTTATTTGGCGTAAATCAAATATTTGGGAAAGTTTGCCATAGCTGGCAAATTTTAATTTAAATAGTTTCAATAATTTCTACTTGTCAGTTCTCAGTTGTCATCACTAGTGTTGAGCGATACTGCCCGATATTCTAAAATATCGGATCGGATTGTATCGGCTCGATACTCAAAAAGTATCGGGTCTCGCCGATCCGATACCGGAAACACAATGCAAGTCAATGGGACAGAAATGTCGGAACTAAAAAAACCCCTTTCTTTCCTTGTAAACACTAAATATACACACATAGAATACATATTATATATATATATATATATATACATGTCATTGTGACATATATATATATACACCGTATATACTCATGTATAAGCCGACCCGTGTATAAGCAGACCCCCCTAATTTTGCCACAAAAAACTGGGAAAACTTATTGACTCGCGTATAAGCCTAGGGTGAAAAATGATTATGCCCCCATATGATGCTCCAAAGATTATGCCCCCATATGCTGCACAGATTATGCCCAATATGCTTCAGAGATTATGCCCCCATATGCTCCACATTATGCCCCCATATATTCCACAGATTATGCCCCCGTATGATCCACAGATTATGCCCCCATATGTTCCACAGATTATGCCCCCATATGCTCCCATATGCTCCAGATTATGCCCCATATGTTCCACAGATTATGCCCCCATATGCTCCAGATTATGCCCCATATGTTCCACAGATTATGCCCCCATATGCTCCATATTATGCCCCCATATGTTCCACAGCTTATGCCCCATATCCTCCAGATTATGCCCCCATATGTTCCACAGCTTATGCCCCCATATGCTCCAGATTATGCCCCCATATGTTCCACAGTTTATGCCCCCATATGCTCCAGATTATGCCCCCATATGCTCCAGATTATGCCCCATATGTTCCACAGCTTATGCCCCCATATGTTCCAGAGCTTATGCCCCCATATGCTCCAGATTATGCCCCCATATTCTCCAGATTATTCCCCATATGTTCCACAGCTTATGCCCCCATATGCTCCAGATTATGCCCCATATGTTCCACAGCTTATGCCCCCATATGCTCCATATTATGCCCCCATATGCTCCAGATTATGCCCCCATATGTTGCACAATTATGCCCCATAGTATAGGCCTCATATGCTGCTGCAAAAAAAAATAAAATGACATACTCACCTCTCGTCGCTGGGGCCAGGTGCCGGTGTCCTGAGCTGGCGTGACAGCGGCACGCTATGGGGGACAGGTGCCGGTGTCACCGCTCGCTCAGGACCCCGGCACCTGAAATATTTACCTGTCCTCTCTGCACCGCTGCGCTGCTCCCTTGGTCTGACTCCTCTGGCTGTGAATGATATGGCAGGGGGCGGGGCGCACACTAACGACATCATCGCGCCCTCTGCCTGAACATTCACAGCCAGAGGAGTCAGACCGAGGGAGCAGCGCGCAGTGGTGGCACGGGACAGGTAAATATAGCTATACTCACCCCTCCGCCGCGCGTCCCTGCAGCCTCTCCTCTTCTCCCGGCGCTCTCCACAGCGCTTCAGTCCTGCAGCGGTCACGTGCTACCGCTCATTAAAGTCATGAATATGTGCATATTCATGACTTTAATGAGCGGTGCCATGTGACTGCTGCAGGAAGGAGCCGGAGATCGTGGGAGAAGCAGGGTGGCTGCAGAGACCGTGCCGGCGGAGGGGTGAGTATGATCAGACACCCCCGCTCCCCCTCCCCCACCGACCCCCCGTATATGACCCGCGTATAAGCGGAGAGGGGGACTTTCAGCCCTAAAAAATGGGCTGAAAATCTCGGCTTATACATGGGTATATACGGTACATATATTTATAGTTCATACACTTCTAAATAGTAAAATAGCCTCTGATTCAATTGCCGGGTAATGCCGGCTTTTGTGAAAATACAGAAGCACCCGACATGAAATGACACATGGTTTACATAAAGTTAACCATGTCTTTTCATGTAGTTTGATATCTGATTTTCACAAACAATTACATGAGTGTATGTGTGCAAAATTTCAAACCTGAAGGGGTTAATTAAAGGTGTAAATTCGTTGTAAAAAAACTGACTTTTTTGCTACGAATTTACACCTTTAATTAACCCCTACATGTGTCAAATTTTGCACACAAACACTCATGTAATTGTTAGTGAAAACAATATATCAAACAACATGAAATGACATGGTTAACTCTATGTAAACCATGTGTCATTTCATGTCGGCTTCTGTATTTTCACAAAAGCCGGCAATTGAATTAGCGGCTATTATACTATGTAGAAGTGTATGTATATATATATATATATATATATGTGTCACAAATTCAATGACATGTATATATATATATATGAGGTGTAAAATTGTTGAAAAAAAATGCGTGGGCTACCGCCCTATTTTCTCAACCAGACAGACAAAGCCAGCGAGTGGGGGCAGATAATAATAGCCCAGAGAGGGACCATTATTTTTGGCCCCCCCTGGCTACTAACATCTGCCCCCAGACACCCCAGAAAAGGCAAATCTATAATTAGATTCGCCCTTTCTGGCACTTAGCCCGTCTATTCCCATTGCCCTGTAGCGGTGGCGAATTGGTTAATAAGGGGTTAAAGCCACATTGCTATTGAAAGGTGAGTTTAAGCCAGGTTAATAATTGAGAGCTGTCAATTAGACAACTATCAATTATTAATCCTATTGTATGAAATAAAAATAAAACACACACTTTAATTAAAAATCATTTTAATGAAATAAACACACAGTTTTTGACAATATTTTATTTTACTGCCATTCCTTGCGAAGCCCCTGTTCACCTGTAATAAAAATAAAATAATAAAGCAACATTATTCTTACCTATCCGATGTTCAGTCAGGTCCCCCGATGTAATCCTTCAGAAAGGGTTAATGTTTACTGCAGAGACTGCAGCTAATGCTGACAGTCTCACAGTAAACCCCCGAATGAATGAGCTCCTCTCCTGGCTGACAGGAGAGGAAGTGGTTAGCATAATTGATTTCTTTCCACTTTCACTTCAGGTCAGCCAGGGACACCGCACTGCATCAGTGACGTCAGAGGGAATCCCGGCTGACCTGAAGTGAACTGATTAACAAAAATAGGGGATCCCCTCTAAAAAAAATGGCGTGGGGTCCCCCCTATTTTTGTTAACCAGCCTGATAAAGCAGACTACTGAGGCCTGGTTTTTCAGGCTGTTAAGGAGCCAATATCCATGGACCTTGCAAGCCTGATAATACCAGGCCACAGCAGTCTGCTTATCTTGGCTGGTTAACAAAAATAGGGGATCCCCTCAAAAAAAAAATGGCGTGGGGTCCCCCCTATTTTTGTTAACCAGCCGATGAAGCAGACTCTGAGGCCGGTTTTCAGGCTGGTAAGGACCAATATCATGGACCTTGCAAGCCTGATAATACCAGGCCACACAGTCTGCTTACTTGGCTGGTTACAAAAATAGGGATCCTCGAAAAAAATGGCGTGGGATCCCTATTTTTGTTAACCAGACAAGTAAAATGCAGACTGCTGCGGCTGGTATTAAAGATTGTCAAGGCCCACGGATTTTGGCCCTCAACAGCCTAAAAATACCAGGCTGCAGCAGCCCCACAAATGCCGCATTCAAAGATGCGCCAATTGTGGCACTTTACCCGGCTCTTCCCAATTGCCCTGTAGCGGTGGCAAGGGGGATAATAAGGGGTTAATGTCACCTTTGATTGATCGGTGACAATAAGCCTGGTTAATAATGGAGAGGGGTCAATAAGACACCGATCCATTATTAATCATAGTTTTTAAATTTAAAAAAAAAAACACAGCAAGAAAAAAGTATTTTAATGAAATAAAACACAACACTGTTTTCATTAATTTTATTTCACTCTCATTCCTGCGACACCATCGATCTCCTGTAAAAAACCAAAAATAATAAACCAACACAAATACTCCCTGTCCAACGCAGTCCAAAATCACGAGTGTCCCACGACGAGTCCAGCTCTGCTACATCTGGATGACAGGCTGAGCCTGACATCCACATAGAGCAGAGCTGCTTACCTGAGCTGCGTCCCCGGCGGTGACGTCATCCGGACTGGTTTACGGCCAGCTGTCGCGAGAGTACAGCTGGCCGAGATTACCCAGTACCCGGCAGTCACTGCAGTTTTCGCGAGATTCTGCACGTGACTTCCAGGGACAGGGTAATGGCGGCCATCCAGGAGGACGTGACCGCCGGGGAAGGGGATCTTCTGACAGGTAAGTGCGGACTCTGCTGAGTCCTGACACCTGACAGACCCGACCGACACTGACAGTGACAGTTTTGGGGAGTTCCTGTGTCACGTACTTCGTTCTGTGACACAGGAACTCCCATAGACTTGGTTGGAAAACTCAGATTCCGGTATCCGATATGACAAAAATATCGGAACTCAGAATCGGAATTCCGATACAGCAAATATCGGCCGCATTCACTTTCTTTTATTGTAATGTAGTAGAGGGACATTCTGATCTTATGTCAAGTGATTACAAGTAATTGTGTAGCCCTAGCCTAACAGATTTTTTCCCAAGTCATACTCTTTAGGATTTTACTGAGAAATTTAGGAGTAGACATGATGAAACATAAAAAAATCTTTCATTTATTAATAAATCAATTAATGTTTTCTTTCCTGCTATATTTCTCCTATCAGACAATGAATATTAAAACATGGCTCCATATCTTAGTCCACTGTATGTCATATTACGAAAAAAAAATATATATATTAACACATAAATAGCACATAAAGGAAATTAACCCATTTGCGATTTGTGAACATTTCCTTTATTTAGCTCCAGGCTTTTCAACCCCATGACAAACAAGCTTTCAAGATTTACCAGGATAGTTTCAGATTTATGGTACTGTCCAGAAATGCTTGATACAAGACATCAATCATTTATTGCTTTCCCTCACAGAATTATCCAGTGATGACCTCTGACTGATGGAGAAGATAAATATGTTGTATTTAAGGGGCCATTTGGCTATTTCATCTTTATGGCTGTTGCAGCAGCAGTAGAACCATGTGACCACTGCTTTGTGGGGTTTTTTTGGTTACTGCTATGTGACTAGCATAATTATAAAACTATTAATATTTTTCTGATGGATATGATTATATGGGATATATCCTGGATATGTTATTATTAGAGATGAGTGGATCAGGCAAAATTCAAATTAACTTGTTCATGAAGACTGCACTGAAAAATTCAATTAGCAGAGATGTTATTCTCTGCAACTTTAAAGTCTCTTGTTATACTTTCTAGACACCAGAGCATAATTATTATTATTATTATTATTATAGATTTTTATAGCGCCATTTATTCCATGGCGCTTTACATGTGAAGAGGGGCAAGTATAGACAAGTACAGTAAACATGAGCAATACAAGGCACACACAAGTACAGAAGGAGAGAGGACCCTGCCCGCAAGGGCTCACAGTCTACAGGAATGGGTGAGGATACACTAGGAGAAGGAAGAGCTGATTGTGCGGTGGTTCAGTAGACTGATGATCACTGCAGGTTGTAGGCTTGTCGGAAGAGGTGGGTCTTCAGGTTCTTTTTGAAGGTTTCCATGGTAGGCGCGAGTCTGATGTGTTGGGGTAGAGAGTTCCAGAGTATGGGAGAGGCACGGGAGAAGTCTTGTATGCGGTTGTGGGAAGAAGAGATAAGAGGGGAGTAGAGGAGGAGATCTTGAGAGGATCGAAGGTTGCGTGTGGGTATGTACCGGGAGACCACGTCACAGATGTATGGAGGAGACAGATTGTGGATGGCTTTGTAGGTCACGGTTAGGGTTTTGAACTGGAGCCTCTGAACGATAGGAAGCCAATGAAGGGCTTGGCAGAGAGGAGAGGCTGGGGAATAGCGGGGAGACAGGTGTATTAGTCGTGCAGCAGAGTGCAGGATGGATTGGAGTGGTGCCAGAGTGCTAGAGGGAAGGCCAGAGAGTAGGAGGTTGCAGTAGTCGAGGCGGGAGATGATGAGGGCATGCACTAGTGTTTTTGTACTTTATTGGTCAAGGAATGCACGGATCCGGGAAATATTTTTGAGTTTGAGACGGCAGGAGGAGGCTAGGGTTTGGACATGTGGCTTGAAAGAGAGGGCAGAGTCGAGGATCACTCCGAGGCACCGAGCGTGCGGGACTGGGGAAAGTGAGCAGCCATTGATTTTAATGGACAGGTCTGGTGGGGGGGTAGAGTGAGATGGGGGAAAGATGATAAATTCTGTTTTGTCCATGTTCAGTTTTAGAAAGCGAGCAGAGAAGAAAGCAGAAATAGCAGACAGACATTGTGGGATTTTGGTCAGTAAGGAGGTGAGGTCAGGTCCAGATAGGTAGTTCTGCGTGTCGTCGGCGTAGAGATGATACTGAAGACCATGGGATTCTATGAGCTGTCCCAGGCCGAGGGTGTAGATGGAGAAGAGTAGGGGTCCAAGAACTGAGCCTTGGGGAACACCGACAGACAGGGGGCGAGGTGAGGAGGTGGTGTGGGAGAGGGAGACACTGAAAGTTCGGTTTGTTAGATATGATGAGATCCAGGATAGGGCCAAGCCTGTGATGCCAAGAGATGAGAGAATCTGTAACAGGAGGGAATGGTCCACAGTGTCGAAGGCAGAAGACAGGTCCAGGAGAAGGAGGACAGAGTAGTGACGCTTGCTCTTGGCGGTTAGTAGGTCGTTGGTGACTTTAGTTAGGGCAGTTTCAGTTGAGTGATGCAGTCGGAAGCCTGATTGTAAGCGGTCAAAGAGGGAGCAGGAGGAGAGGTAGGAGGACAGTTCAAGATGGACATGCTGTTCCAGTAGTTTTAAACGCACCAAGGAGAGAGATATGGCGTAGCTAGACACGAGGATGGTCAGATTCTTTTGAGAATTGGTGTGATCGAGCATGTTTTGAGTGAGGGGACCCATTTGTAATGAGAGTTGAAGAGTGTTTAAGTAGGTGAAACGGTGGCGAGGCTAGATGAGTGGTTGCAGCGGGTCAAGCGTGCAAGTGGTGAGTGTATCTTGATGTGAGGTGGAAACTGATTTCTGTCATGGTGGAAGTTGGCTTTGAGAAAGAGGGTTGAGCAGCTAAGGGGCAATGGGAATGTTGGCCAAAGCTTTCTACTGATGTATCGATCTTCCTTAAAGAAAGAGGAAAGTCTTCAGCAAAATGAGAGAGAAGGGAGTGTGGGAACAGAGTAAGATTGAAATGTTGAAACTGTTTAGGTGTGAGACAGGAGGATATGAGAGATGAAGTAAGTTTCTTTGCAGCAGTGTTGGATTTGAAGCTGGTAGATGTTGTATGGGTTAGGTTCGGCAGAGCGGGATTTTTCCATCTTCGCTCAGCAACCTGAAGCCCCTCTCAGTTCTTTGTGAGTGGCACCAGGCTGCCTGTTGATTGTCAAGTTTGTATGTGTGAGGGCAGCGAATCAAGTGCGCGTTATGCATGTTATAAAAGGTGGCAGCAAAATCTGTGTCATGAAGTGAAGAATGTCTGTAAGAGAGGAGGGACTCAGAGACATGTAAATGAGTGTTGAGATTTGCGAGTGAGTGATTTGTGGAGTGGGTTGTGCACTAGAAGAGGAGATTGAAAGAATGTCAGTAGTTTGTCAACATGGAAGGGGTATTAGGAGATAGTAAGGGACAGAGCGTGAGATAAGGTCGAGGTTTGACCATCTTTGTGAGTGGCCGTAGAGGACCATTAGTGGGCAAGGAGATGAGCGAAAAAGTTTAGAGGCCCGGGTGAAGCATCAATGGGATGTGAGTCCCCATAATGATAGTGGTTCAACAGAGAGGAAATGGGCGCCCGTGGTGAAGTGATCGAGAAGGTGGAGATGGCAGTCTTGGGAGACGTAGATGACAGCCAGCTGAGGTGGGGATAGATGCGGACGGAGTGCACCTCAATGAGGAGTAGTAGCGAGGGGGGTAGTGAATTGGCAAGACAGGTGTCGATGAGCAAACCAATCTTCCACACACGTTTGATCTGGGGCGGGGTGTGAGAAGGAATCCACTGTATAGAGTGCATGTAGTGTTCAGAGGGGTAGCCAGGTTTCGTGATGCCAAGGAAGGAGAGTTTATTGGTGACCAAGAGGTCGTGGATAAATGACATTTATTGAGACGAGCGTGCGTTCCATATGCTCAGGTAGGGGGAACCGGGGGAGTGGGGCTGGGTGAATAGTATGAGGTTATCATGTTGCGAAATTGTAGAGATCGTGGAGGTGATGAGTGAGAGTGGATGTGTTGAGGAGGGCCAGATGGGGATATGTCACCAGCAGTGAAATAAACATAATGTTAAAAAATAGAAAATACTTACACTCTCCTCATAGCTCACTTTCTAGCAAACCACTGCTCCTGACGCTGTTTAGTCCTTTGGACAGCCATCTCGTTTCATCTCTGGCCTTATAATTGGGATGAGCATATCGCCAAAATCGTATCGGAATTCATTTCCAAATGGAAAAATATCGATATCGAAATTTTCGATTTTCCGATATATGAAGTCATGGAGAAAAAAATCGGAAATACAAGATGACCCCTACAGTGCTATATAATGGATAAAATGGAGGGGAAACACCTCAGCATAAAGGGGAAAGAGTTTGCAGAGGCAGAGGAGCCAAAAAAATTGGTAGAAAAATGCACAGAGCGAAAACTGTAGCAGGAAAACTGGTCGCCATCTTCTAATTCAATTGCCGGCTTTTGTGAAATTACAGAACCACCTGACATGAAATGACTCATGGTTTACATACAGTTAACCATGTCATTTCATGTAGTTTGATGTATGGTTTTCACTAACAATTACATGAGTGTATGTGTGCAAAATTTCACACATGTAGGGATTATTTAAAGGTGTAAATTCGTTGAAAAAAAATTCAACAAATTTACACCTTTAATTAACCCCTACATCTCTGAAATTTTGCATCCATACACTCATGTAATTGTTAGTGAAAACCATATATCAAACTACATGAAATGACATGGTTAATTATGTAAACCATATGTCATTTCATGTCGGGTCTGTAATTTCACAAAAGCCGGCAATTGAATTAGCGGCTATTATACTATGTAGAAGTGTATGACCTACATATATATATATATATATATATATGTGTCACAATGAAATGTATATATATATATATATATATATATATATATATATGAGGTGTAAATTCGTAGAAAAAAAAAGCGTGGGCTCCCGCGCTATTTTCTGAACCATACAGACAAAGTCAGCGAGTGGGGGCAGATAATATTAGCCTAGGGAGGGTGCATTTATTTAGTGCCCCCCCTGGTTACTAATATCTGCCCCCAGCCACCCCAGAAAAGCCAAATCTATAATTAGATTCTCCCTTTCTGGCACTTTGCCCGTCTATTCCCATTGCCCTGTAGTGGTGGCGAATGGGTTAATAATGGGTTAAAGCCACCTTGCTATTGGATGGTGACTTTAATCCAGGTTAATAATTGAGAGTTGTGAATTAGACAACTCTCAATTATTAATCCTATTGTATGAAATGGTTAAAAAAAAGCCACAAACATTAATGAAAAATCATTTTAATGAAATAAATACACAGTTTTGACCACAATTTATTTTACTGGTACTCCATCCGAATCCCTTTTTATCCTGTAATAAAAATAAAATTATAAAGCAACATTATTCTTACCTATCCGGTGTTCAGTCAGGTCCCCGATGTAATTCTTCTGAAAGGGTTAACGTTTACTGCAGGGACCGCAGCTAATGCTGCCAGCCTCGCAGTAAACCCCCGAATAAATCATCTCTTCTCCCAGCTGACAGGAGAGGAAGTGATTAGTGTGGAAAGCTTAATTGATTGCTTCCCACTTTCACTTCAGGTCAGCCGGGACACCGCACAGCATCAGTGACGTCAGAGGAAGTTCCGGCTGACCTGAAGTGAACTGATTAGCAAAAATAGAGGATCTCCTCGAAAAAAAAAATGGCATGGGGCCCCCCTATTATTGTTAACCAGCCAGATGAAGCACACTACTGAGGCATGGTATTTAAGGCTGTTAAGGATCCAATATCCATGAACCCTGCAAGCCTGATAATACCAGGCCACAGCAGTCTGCTTATCTTGGTTGGTTAACAAAAATAAGGGATCCCCTCGAAAAAAAAAAAAATGGCGTGGGGGTCCCCCTATTTTTGTTAACCAGCCAAGTAAAAAGCAGACTACTGCAGCCTGGTATTAAAAGACTGTCAAGGCCCATGGATTTTGGCCCTCAACAGCCTAAAAATACCAGGCTGCAGCAGCCCCACAATTGGCGCATCCAAAGATGCGCCAATTGTGGCACTTTACCCGGCTCTGCCCACTTGCCCTGTAGTGGTGGCAAGTGGGGTAATAAGGGGTTAATGTCACCTTTGATTGAACGGTGACAATAAACCCGGTTAATAATAGAGAGGCGTCAATAAGACACCGATCCATTATTAATCATAAAGTTTGTAAATGTTTAAAAAAGACAGCCAGAATAAAGTCTTTTAATGAAATGATACACAACACAGCTTTCATTAATTTTTATTGCATGCTCATCCTGCGACGCCATCGATCTCCTGTAAAAAAAAAAAATAACAAACCAACACAAATACTCCCTGTCCGACGTAGTCCACAATCACGAGTGTCCCACGACGAGTCCAGCTCTGCTACATCAGGATGCCAGGCTCAGCCTGACATCCCGACACAGCAGAGCTGCTTACTGGTGGAGATTCCCCGGCGGTGACTTCATCTGTGTTTCTCATGGCCAGCTGTCGCGAGAGTACAGCTGGCCGAGATTACCCAGTACATCTCGTACTGGACTCGTCGTGGGACACTCGTTATCTTGGACTACGTCGGACAGGAGTATTTGTGTTGGTTTGCTATTTTTGTTTTTTTACAGGAGATCGATGGCGTCGCAGGATGAGCGTGCAATAAAAAAAAATGAAAACTGTGTTGTGTTCTATTTCATTAAAAGACTTTATTCTGGCTGTGTAGTTTTTTAAACATGTACAAACTTTAGGATTAATAATGGATCGGTGTCTTATTAATGGATCGGTGTCTTATTGACGCCTCTCCATTATTAACCGGGCTTATTGTCACCGTTCAATCAAAGGTGTCATTAACCCCTTATTACCCCACTTGCCAACGCTACAGGGCAAGTGGGAAGAGCCGGGTAAGGTGCCACAATTGGCGCATCTTTGGATGCGCCAATTGTGGGGCTGCTGCAGGCTGGTATTTTTAGGCTGTTGAGGGCCAAAATCCATGGGCCTTGACAGTCTTTTAATACCAGGCCGCAGCAGTCTGCTTTTTACTTGGCTGGTTAACAAAAATAGGTGGACCCCCATGCCATTTTTTTTCGAGGGGATCCCCTATTTTTGTTAATCAACCAAGATAAGCAGACTGCTGTGGCCTGGTATTATCAGGCTTGCAAGGCTCATGGACATTTGATCCTTTACAGCCTTCAATACCATGCCTCAGTAGTCTCCTTTATCTGGCTTGTTAACAAAAATAGGGGGACCCCATGCCATTTTTTTTCGAGGGGATCCCCTATTTTTGCTAATCAGTTCACTTCAGGTCAGCCAGGATTCCCTCTGACGTCACTGATGCTGTGCGGTGTCCCCGGCTGACCTGAAGTGAAAGTGGGAAGCAATCAATTAAGCTTCCCACACTAATCACTTCCTCTCCTGTCAGCTGGGAGAGGAGCTCATTCATTCGTGGATTTACTGCGAGGCTGGCAGCACTAGCTGCGGTCCCTGCAGTAAACATTCACTTTTTCAGAAGGATTACATAGGGGGCCTTAATGAACACCGGATAGGTAAGAATAATGTTGCTTTATTATTTTATTTTTATTACAGGTGAACAAGGGATTCAAATGGATTTACCTGGAAAATAAAATATGGTCAAAAACTGTTTCATTATTTCATTAAAATGATTTTTAATTAAAGTGTGCGTGTTTTATTTTTATTTCATACAATAGGATTAATAATTGATAGTTGTCTAATTGACAGCTCTCAATTATTAACCTGGCTTAAAGTCACCTTAACCCATTCGCCACTGCTACAGGGCAATGGGAATAGATGGGCTAAGTGCCAGAAAGGGCGAATCTAATTATAGATTTGCCTTTTCTGGGGTGTCTGGGGGCAGATGTTAGTAGCCGGGGGGGCAAAAATAATGGTCCCTCTCTGGGCTATTATTATCTGCCCCCACTCGCTGGCTTTCCCTGTCTGGTTGAGAAAATAGGCGGGAGCCAACACATTTTTTTTCAACAAATTTACACCTTTAATTAACCCCTACATGTGTGAAATTTTGCACACATACACTCATGTAATTATTAGTGAAAACCATATATCCAATAACATGAAATGACATGGTTAACAGTATGTAAACCATGTGTCATTTCATGTCGGGTGGTTCTGTAATTTCACAAAAGCCGGCAATTGAATTAGCGGCTATTTTACTATGTAGAAGTGTATGAACTATAAATATATATATATATATATGTCACAATGGCATGTATATATATATATATATATATATATATATGTATATATATATATATATATATATGTATACTGTGTGTATCTGTCTAGTCAGCAATTCTTCAGCTCCTGATTGGCTCCACGGAGCTCTCAGAGGCTGAAGGATTATTATGGGATTTCCGATTTCCGATGTGAAAAAAATATCGGAATCGGAAATCTGAATTCCGATATAGCAAACATCGGGCCGATTTCCGATATTGCAATATCGGAAAGCTCATCCCTACTTATGTTCATTCTAAGCCATGGCTTCTGGCCACGAATAGGTCCTGAAGCATGCACAGTGAACTCCCGGACCTGCTCGCTGCAGGAAGTCCCAATCTAAACTGAACACAAGAGCCAGAGATGTGGTGTGATGGCGTCACAAAGGAACAGATAGCAGTAGTGAGCAGCAATGGCAGCTGGAAAGGTAAGCAACTGGCAAAAGGTTAAAAATAAACATACCTCACTGCTCACCTTCCTGGCTATCCCTGATGCTCCCTGCCCGCTATACGATTCTCTGCACCTACATTTTTGACCCAGTGTTCACTCTTGGCCAGGACTTCAGGCAAAGAGTAGGCTCCTGAGCATGCACAGTGAACTCCAGGATCTAATCGAGGCTGAAAGCTCTGGCCTTGAGTGAACAAAGTCCCAGAGATGCAATGCAACTGAAGCTCACAGGACCAAACAGAAGGTAGGGAGCAGCAGGGGCATCTGAAGAGGTGAGTGTAGAGATAACTTTTTTATTCTTTTTAACCTTTAGCAGGCCTTCAACTGTTTAGCAACATAGTGGATGCAGCTTGCTGCCATTTTGCTGAAAATACGCAGAGAGAAATCCAAAACGTGTATTCTCCAGAATAAAAAATAAAAGTCAAATCCTCTCAAATATATTCATTTATCCATAGTTTTATATGTTTTAGCACCACAATTTAACCTAAAGTGCTTCTCAAGCACTGAACTGTGGAACATTTAGAAACTGTCAGCTGTTAAAGGGACTGAAGTGGGTTTTTATGGACAATTTATGCACTAACCCCTCTGCTTAGGAGGGCCTCTTAGAAATAAAGTCTATTCTCTATTACATCCGTTTGGACTCCTCTGGTACATTATCCTGACAGGCGAGCAGCGCAGTCTGATGCCCCATTCTCTTCACCTAGCAAAAGATCATCACATCGGTGCTTGCAGCAGCCGCCAATGTTAAGTGCAGTGGTTGTGTCTCACACAACCATAATAGGTGAGTGAATTTGATTTGTCTCTCACAAATATTCCTTTTATGTGGGATAAGACCCTATGCATGCTCTGTATTCCTTCTAGCTACCTTTCACGGAGGAGGATACTTCAAGGATGAGGAAATTATTCCATCAACTAGAAGACCTATTAAGAGAGGAACTGCATTATTATATCAATGCACATATTATCTCTATTTACCTGGATGAAAAACTTTGTCCTAGAGGTCTGAGGATCAATCTGCTTTCCCACAGGACCCAGTTTTTACAGAGGAGCGGGAGACTGTCAAATAATTCTACCCAAGGTATGTTGCAATGCCTGTTCAAAAAAGGGACTTCTATTTCTGAAGCTGCAGCAGAAAAAGTCACTCTGGTGTCTATGGAATTGGTGCATTTTAATTACACACTCTGAATACAATAAATTGAATTCAGCTATCACTACAAAAATTTTACAACTAGAACAAGAAACGATTGTAAAAAAAATAAAAAAAACTTTACAGGGATAGGGAGGATTATAGCTCCAGCAGCAAGGGAGCACCTAGGAACTCCTTAGCACCAAATCCGAATCTGGTGCCCCCACCTCCCAATAGCAACAGAGGGGGGAATTAATTCACAAAAGGAGGTTCACTAATAGCAATTTTAAGAGAACTTGGTCCCCCATAGTGAAATGCCCCCCTAAGAAATTCCTTCCCATCCAAAAAGATCATACACCTACTTCCAGTCCATGGACAAACTTGCTCCATAAACAACAAAAAGAAACTGACAATATTGAGACAAGGGTTGATCTGATCACCACTGAATCACCTGTAATTAATGAGAACACACCCAAGGGAGCTGAAGCAAACACAAACAAACCAAAGGCAGTTACAATCCACACTGGGTCAGAACAGATCCCAGAGATCAATTCAATCCACATTGGGGAGTGCAAACATGATAAAAATGGAACAAAAGAAAAAACCCTGTTTGACACTCAGGTCAATTTAAGGGCTATCATTGAGCAGATATAAAAATAAAAAAAGATAAGAAACGGGCCACGTCCACTAAAATTTTGTCTGACAATGGAATAACTGATCAGACAAAAACTTCAACTGTCAAAGGGAACACTAATCAGGTGGAGATCAATCTCCTTGATTTTAGTATACATGAGACAGAAGAGGGAGCATCCTTTCAAATAGCACCTTTGATCACCAATGAAATAGAAACAGATGGGAATAAAATTGTAATTGACAATACTGATGGGGAAGCTCTCTGGTGCCTTTTTTACCCAAGGCTTCCTTCCAGAACAATGTCATCACAAAGTACCTCTCAGTATAATCAGTAAAATGAAAAAAACGCCCCATAGGGAAAAGAGGGGGTGGAAAACACAAACAAAAAAGGGAGGCCATCCCTGGTATAAAAAAAAGTACAAACAAATGACATGGATATAGCTACCAAAGATTCTATTGCTAAAAGTAACAATATTTTCAATTTATCCAGTTATAACCTTTCGTCTACAGAAACCTCTCTCCTACAGAAAGGTATTTTTTTGACCCACTCATAACACTAGAGGAATAGATCTATTTATGGACTTCCAGTCCATCATAAGAAAACTATCACTTAAGCGACATTTCTCCAAAGAAAATCCCCTCCAAAGCACCAAAATAACAGAGAATCCCCTCTATCAGACTGGATTAAAAGGAACGTCTAATTTTTACCCCATCCAAAGTCAAGGCCACCATCTGAAAACTTTCTCTGATCTTGTTTCAAATGACCTGGACAAAATTGTTTTGACACATAGCAAGGGGGAATCCAATCTTACCCTAAAAGAAAAAGAGGCATTAAAATCCCTAAAGAGCAATCCAGACCTTGTCATCCGCATGGCAGACAAGGGGGGATAGTGGTACAGGACCGGGGGGGATTACCTGGCAGAAGCAATGAGACTATTATCTGACCACAATACTTACAATAAGGTTGATAACACTCAACATAATAATGCAGTGATCACTTATAACGCTTTGATATCAAAAGCTGATAGAATATTCTGAACAAATCCAAAAAAATTTTTCTAGTAGTTGTCAATCCCCCCGATTACCTTTTTCTATCACCTCCCCAAAATCCACAAGGATGCTAAAAGACCCCCTGGGAGACCCATAATTTCAGGAATAGGGTCCCTGACATCAAACCTTGCAAATTATGTGGATGTAGTGATGCAAACCCATGTAGACCAACTACACAGTTATTTGAGGGACTCCAGTCATCTAATCCGACTTACGAAGCACATTCCATGGAAGAACACATTTGTTTTCATCTCTATGGATTTATCCGCCCTCTATTCCAGCATCCCACATGATTTGGGACTGGTGTGTTTTAAAACGTTCATAGACATTGATCCACGGTTGACACCCACACAAAAAGATTTTTTGTATGAAAGCAGGCATTTCATATTCCATAATAATTTACTTTACCTTTCAAGATATCCTATAACATCAGATACTTGGGACCACGATGGGCTCGAAGGTGGCATCAACTTAAGCAAATTTGTTCATGGCCATCTTCGAGTCCATCTTCATATATAGCAGTATACATGTACCCAATATCATAATTTACAAACGTTACCTAGATGATTTATTCTTTATTTATGATAACTCAAAGGATGATGTGGAGTCCTTCCTCAAGAATCTTGAAGATAATAACTGGGGTTTGGATTTCACCTCCGTAGTAAAACCTGACACAGTCGACTTCCTTGACCCCACTTTCTTTCATGATAATACAAAAATTCACACAAGAACCTACTTAAAACCTGTGGATGTGAACAGTTATGTCCATTATCAAAGTGGACACTGCACCAAATGGTTGAGGAATATTTCACTTAACCAATACAAAAGGATCAAGAGGAACTGTAGTATGGATATAGATTTCATTAACCAATCAAAAGTCTTGTCACATAGATTTCTTGAAAGAAGTTACCCCAAATTGATCCATAGAGCCTTCTCTGAAAGCAAAAAAATAGAACGGACAGACTTAATCTTTAATAAAACAAAAAAATCAGCATCTGATACTAAGATCAACTTCAATTTTATTACCACTTTTTCTGCCCAGAACAAGAGAATTCATATGGTTCTGAAAAAAACATTGGGGCATACTTCTTAACCCCTTCATGACCCAGCCTATTTTGACCTTAAAGACCTGGCAATTATTTGCAATTCTTTCCAGTGTCCCTTTATGAGGTAATAACTCAGGAAAGATTCAATGGATCTTAGCGATTCTGAGACTGTTTTTTCATGACATATTGGGCTTCATGTTGGTGGTAAATTTAGTTCGATAATTTTTGCGTTTATTTGTGAAAAAAATGGAAATTTGGCAAAAAATTTTAAAATTTTGCAATTTTCACATTTTTTATTTTTATTCTGTTAAACCAGAGAGTTATGTGACACAAAATAGTTAATAAATAACATTTCCTACATGTCTATTTTACATCAGCACAATTTTGGAAACAAAATTATTTTTTGTTAGGAGGTTATAAGTGTTAAAAGTTGACCAGTGATTTCTCATTTTTACAACAAAATTTACAAAAACATTTTTTTACGGACCACCTCACATTTGAAGTCACTTTGAGTGGCCTATATGGCAGAAAATGCCCAAAAGTGACACCAATATAAAAACTGCACCCCTCAAGCTACTCAAAACTACATTCAAGAAGATTATTAACCCTTCAGGTGCTTCACAGGAACTAAAGCAACGTGGAAGGAAAAAATGGACATTTTAATTTTTCCAACAAAAATTTTCTTTTAGCATCAATTTTTTCATTTTTACATGGGCAACAGGATAAAATGGATCCTAAAATTTGTTGGGCAATTTCTCCTGAGTACACAGATACCTCATATGTGGTCATAAACCACTGTTTGGGTGCACGGCAGGGCCCAGAAGGGAAGGAGCGCCATTTAACTTTTTGAATGGAAACTGAGCTCCAATCGTTAGCGGACACCATGACGCGTTTGGAGAGCCGCTGTGTGCCTAAACAGTGAAAACCCCCCACATGTGACACGATTTTGGAAACTAGACCCCTTATGGAACTTATCTAGATGTGTTGTGAGCACTCTGAACCCTCAAGTGCTTCACAGAAGTTTATAACGCAGAGCAGTGAAAATAAAAAAATATTTTTTTTCCTCAAAAATGATTTTTTAGCCCGCTATTTTTTATTTTCACAAGGGTAACAGGAGAAATTCGACCACAAAAGTTGTTGTGCAATTTGTCCTGAGTACACCAATACCCCATATGTGGGGGGGGAACCACTGTTTTGGCGCATGGGAGAGCTCAGAAGGGAAGGAGCATCATTTTGGAATGCAAACTTGATGGAATGTTCTGCGGGCATCATGTTGCGTTTTCAGAGCCACTGATGTGCCTAAACAGTAGAAACCCCCCACAAGTGACACCATTTTGTAAACTAGACCCCCCAAGGAGCTTATCTAGATGTGAGTGAGCACTTTGAACCCCCAAGTGCTTCACAGAAGTTTATAAATGCAGAGCAGTGAAAATAAAAAAATCATTTTTGTTCCTCAAAATTCATTTTTTAGCCCGCTATTTTTTATTTTCACAAGGGTAACAGGATAAATTGGACCCCAAAAGTTGTTGTCCAGTTTTTCCTGAGTACGCTGGTGCCCCATATGTAGAGGGAACCACTGTTTGGGCGCACGGCAGGGCTCAAAAGGAAAGGAGCACCATTTGACTTTTTTAATGGAAAATTAGCTCCAATCGTTAGCGGACACCATGTCGTGTTTGGAGAGCCCCTGTGTGCCTAAACTTTGGAGCTCACACCACAAATGACCCCATTTTGGAAACTAGACCCCCTAAGGAACTTATCTAGATGTACAGTGAGCACTTTGAACCCCAGGTGCTTCACAGAAGTTTATAACGCAGAGCCGTGAAAATAAAAAATCATTTTTTTTTCTCAAAAAATGATTTTTTAGCCCCCTATTTTTTATTTTCACAATGGTTATTGGAGAATTTGGACAGCAAAGGTTGTTGTCCAGTTTGTCCTGAGTTCGCTGGTACTCCATATGTGGGGAGGAACCACTGTTTGGGCACACGTCAGGGCTCGGAAGGGATGTAGTGACGCCTTGAAATGTGACTAGATGGAATGGTCTGCGGGCATCTTGTTACAAACAGTACAAACCCCCCCAAGTGACCCCATTTTGGAAACTAGATCCCCAAGGAACTCCTCTAGATGTGTGGTGAGCACTTTGAATCTCCAAATTCTTCACAGAAGTTTATAACGCAGAGCCGTGAAAATACAAAATCATTTTTTTTTCCACAAGCATGATCTTTTAGTCCCCAATTTTTTTTCCACAAGGGTACCAGGAGAAATTAGACCCCCAAAGTTGTTGTGCAACTTTTCCTGAGTACACTGATACCCCATATGTGTAGGTAAACCACTGTTTGGGCACACGTCGGGGCTCGGAATAAAGGGAGCACTTTTTGACTTTTTGAATACAAAATTTGCAGGAATCAATGGTGGCGCCATGTCGCGTTTGGAGACCCCCTGATGTGCCTAAATAGTGGAAACCCCTCAATTCTAACTCCAACCCTAATCCCAACACACCCCTAACCACAACCCTAAACACTACACACTCCTAACCAGAATCCAAACCCTAACCATAAACCTGACCCCAACACACCCCCAACCCTAATCCCAACCCTAACCATAACCCTAACCACAAGCCTAACCCTAATCCCAACCCTAACCCCAAAACACCCCTAACACTAATCATAACTCTAACCCTAACCACAAGCCTAATCCTAACCCTAATTCCAACCCTAACCCAAATTCCAACCCTAACCCAAATTCCAACCCTAACCCTTATTCTAACCCTTACCCTAATTCTAACCTAACCCTAATTCTAACCCTAATGCTAAGGCTAGGTTCACATTACGTTTTACCAGCTCATTCAACACATAGCGTTGACGGGCGTTATGCTATACCCGCTAGCGCAGATGAATCAGCAGACGATTCATCTGTGCTAGCGGTGACGGAGCCCAGATGCTGCAGCCAGCGTCCGAGGCTCCGTCCCTGAATGTCGGCACGTTGCGACGCGCGCGCAAATGGGGATGAATGGCAGCGGTAACGGACTGCGTTACACTGAGCCGTAAAAATAAAAAATCTTTTTTTTTTTTTTGCAAAAATGATTTTTTCGCCCCAATATTTTATTTTCACAAGGGTAACAGGAGAAATTGGACCTCAAAAGTTGTTGTTCAATTTGTCCTGAGTACGCTGATACCCAATATGTGGGAGAAAACTACTGTATGGGTACACGTTGGGGCTCGGAAGGGAAGTAGTGACGTTTTGGATTGCAGACTTTGATGGAATGGTCTGGGGGCGTCATGTCGCATTTGGAGAGCCCCTGATGCGCCTAAACAGTGGAAATTCCCAACAAGTGACCACATTTTCTAAAATAGACCCCACAAGGAACTTATCTAGATGTGTGGTGAGCGCTATGAAGCCCCAAGTGCTTCACAGAAGTTTTATAATGTACAGCCGTAAGAACAAAAAACTCATTTTTTTTTTACAAAAATGATATTTTCGCCCCCAGTTTTTATTTTCCCAAGGGTAACAGAAGAAATAGGACAAATTGCACAATAACGCTTGGGGTCCAGAGTACGCTGATACCCCATATGTGGGAATAAACTACTGTTTGGACGCATGGCAGAGCTCAGAAGTGAAGGAGCACCGTTTGACTTTTTCAACGCAGAATTGGCTGGAATTGATATCAGACGCCATGTCACATTTGGAGAGCCCCTGATGTGCCTAAACAGCGGAAACCCCCCAATTCTAACTCCAACCCTAACCCCAACACACCCCTAACCCTAGTCCCAACCCTAACCACAAACCTAACCCTAAACACCCCTAATCCCAACCCTAACCCTAACTTTAGCCCCAACCCTAACCCTAACTTTAGCCGCAACCCTAACCCTAATGGGAAAATGGAAATAAATACATTTTTTTAATTTTATTATTTTTCCCTAACTAAGGGGGTGATAAAGGGGGTTTGATTTACCATTTTTATGATTGGCAGCTGTCACGCTAAAAGACGTTTTTTATTGCAAAAAATAGTTTTTTGCATCGCCACATTTTGAGAGCTCTAATTTTTGCATATTTTGGCCCACAGAGTCATGTGAGGTCTTATTTTTTGCGGTACGAGTTGACGTTTTTATTGGTACCATTTTTGAGCACGTGACATTTTTTGATCGCTTTTTATTTCGATTTTTGGGAGGTTAGAATGAACAAAAATCAGCAATTCATGAATTTCTTTTGGGGGAGGCGTTTTTATCGTTCCGCGCGTGGTAAAATTGATAAAGCAGTTTTATTCTTCGGGTCAGTACGATTATGGCGATACCTCATTTATATAAGTTCCCTGTGGGGTCTATTTTCTCCCACATATTGGGTATCAGCGTACTCAGCACAAATTGGACAACAACTTTTGGGTTCGAAAAAATCATTTTTGTAAAAAAAAAAAAGATTTTTATTTTACGGCTGTACGTTATAAACTTTAGTGAAACACCTGGGGGTTCAAAGTTCTCACCACACATCTAGATAAGTTCCTTGAGGGTATTCATATATATGAGGCCTACAAATTACCTCCACTTAATATACTCCAAAAAAGAAAAAAAGAGGTTTTTCAATATAAAGTGTAATGTTTATTTGAACAGTTATTAAAAAAATAAATTTAAAATTTACGTACACATACAAATATGCAAAAAATGGGGACCACAAATGCAGCAGGGAGATATATGTGTCAGACCTAATGCGGGTATATATAACAATGATTATTAATGGGGCCACATATAAATCGAGGGAAAGCAAAGCTGTTATGATACAATATATCTATCTGTCATGAAATGCAGCACAAAAGTATCCTCCTCAAATAATGCCTCCAGTCAATTGTGAATACATATCCAGCTCATATTAGTGTAGCCAAATGGCTTGTAAACATAGTATATCCAAAGAAAGTGCATAGTGCATTGTGCTTAGCAATCAGCATCTGTACCAAGTGCCTGTCCAATTGTATGTTTGATATAAACCCAGTCTTTAAATGGTGCTCATAGGACAGCAAATTTATGGCTGGTAAAGTATTCCCATACCTCAGAGATAGGCTGCAGCAGTGCAGTGCAGGGTGCTGCAGCCTATCTCTGAGGTATGGGAATTATAAAAATTTTCGCCATATTTGCGCTTTTTTCAAAAATAAACGCGTTATATCGAAGAAATTTTACTTCTAACATGAAGTACAATATGTCACGAGAAAACAATCTCAGAATCGCGAATATCCGTTGAAGCGTTCCAGAGTTATAACCTCATAAAGAGACAGTGGTCAGAATTGTAAAAATTGGCCCGGTCATTAACGTGCAAACCACCCTTGGGGGTGAAGGGGTTAAAATGTGGTGCCCAAAACTGGACACAGTATTCCAGATGAGGTCTGACCAAATTGGAGTAGAGGGCAATAATGACCTCACGTGATCTAGACTGCATGCTTCTGTTGATACATCCTAGAATTGTTTTTGTCTTTTTTGCTGCTGCATCACACTGTTGACTCATGTTCAGTCTGTGATCAATTAGTATACCAAAGTCTTTTTCACATGTGCTGTTACTTAGCCCTATTCCTCCCATTCTGTATATGCTTTTTTCATTTTTATTGCCCAGATGTAGTACTTTGCATTTTTCCCTGTTAAAAACCATTCTGTTAGTTGCTGCCCACTGCTCCAGTTTATTTATATCTTTTTGAATCCTCTCTCTCTCTTCTCTAGTATTAGCTATCCCTCCTAGCTTTGTGTCATCAGCAAATTTGATCAGTTTACCCTCAATTCCTTCATCTAAATCATTGATAAAGATGTTGACATGAAGCAGTGCTCTCCCCTTGGTCAAAAATAATTGGTATATTTACTGGTTTCTCATGCAAGGTCTATTGGCCTTTTGGTTTCTTCTCTAAGGCCTACAATACTCACTTTACCTTCTGCAGCGACTCTTCGGTTACTGTGTGGCCTTATATAGATCCAATAATGTTATGTAGCCAGCCAATCACTGTAATGCCAGTAGCCAACATGGCTATGGAATTACTGTGATTGGCAGGATATCCCAGCATGTGTAAAGGCTGAAAATCAGCTGAGAAACATGCAGAGCAGGGAATCGATCATGGCAACCGAGTGCCTGGATACTAGATTGAGTACAGAGAGTCTCAAGCACCAGGGTGCTAGATCGAGTACAGAGCTGTGCCAAGCACACTTGCCAATCAATACTTATGACATCATCAGCCATTTATGACATAATCAGCTCAAGTCTACTGGGGCCCTTGTAATCTAGAGTTGCACACAGAACAAAGTATTATATTTGAGGTGTTTTTTACATGTGGGTAGAATAATAAATATTGAAGCTTGTATTTGCAAAAGTTGCCGTGATATTTTAAACTTCTGTTAAAGAGTTTACAAAATAATAGCTATTATCATGGCTCCCAACATGTGGTTAGCAGGGATGAGCAAAACTGAAATGGAAAGTTTGGTATCAGACCCCGAACACAGACTTCTTAGGCTATGTGCACACGTAGCGTTTTTACACGGCGTAATTGCTTAAAAAACGGTTACAAACACATCCCATGCAATCCTATTGGATTACGCATTTGCTGTGCACATGCTGCGTATTTTTGCGGAGCGTAATCGCTTATGGCAAAAATGCTCAGCATGTCCATTCTTTTTGCGTAATAGCGGCTATTACTCCGCCATAGGATTGCATTGAAATGCTCACTTCACACATGTGGCTATGCCCACCATGCGTGAAGTGAGCGCTTCATGTGTGCTTGGCACCCAGGGTCTGGAGGAGAGGGGACTCTCCTCCAGGTCCTGGGTACCATATTCCTGTCAAAAATAGAATTGAAATAAAAAATATTGGTATTCTCACATTCCGGCGGCCCCCGGAGTCTTCCCGCCTCTCAGCCATGCTGCCAGCATCTTCCTTTCCCAGGGATGCATTGCAAGAATGACCTTTGTGACGCCGCGGTCGAGTAACTGCAACGTCGCAAAGGTTTTGCTTTGCAAAAATTTTGAAAATGTTTCAATTTTCAAACTTTTAATTTTTATGCCTTAAATGAGAGTTATAACACAAAACAATTACTAAATGACAATTCCCATGTCTACTTTACATCAGGACAATTTTTGAAACATATTTTTTTTGCTAGGAAGTACTGATGAGCGAGTATACTTGTTGCTCGGGTTTTCCAGACCATGCTCGGGTGTCCTTCGAGTATTTTGGCGTTCTCGGAGATTTAGCTTCTGTCGACGCAGTTGCATGATTTGTGGCTGCTGGACAGCCTGAATACATGTGAGGAATGCCTTTTTGTTAGGGAATCCCCACATATATTCAGGCAGTCGCAAATCATGCAGCTGCGTCGACAGAAACTAAATCTCCGAGCATGCCAAAATACTGGAAGGACACCCAAGCATGCTCGCTAGCGAAAACCTGAGCAAAGAGTATACTCGCTAATCACTACTAGGAAGTTATAAGGGTTAAAAGTTGACCAGTGAGTTCTTATTTATCCAACAAAATTTACAAAACCATTTTTTAGGGACCATATTACATTTGAAGTGATTTTAAGGGGCCAATATGACAAAAAATACCAAAAAATTACACCATTCTAAGAACTTCAAGGTGCTCAAAATTCAAGAAGTTTATTAATCCTTCAGGTGCCTCACAGGAATTTTTGGAACATGAAAGGAAAATTTGAACATTTAATTTTTTTCACAAAAAATTTAATTAAGACCCAATTTTTTATTTTCTAAAGAATAACAGGAAAAAGTGGAAGGCAAAATTTGTTGTAAAGGTTCTCCTGAGCATGCTGATGCCCCATACGTGGGGAAAAGCCACCGTTTGGGCACATGACAGATCTCGAAGAGTAGGAGCGCCCTTTGACTTTTTGAATACAACATTTTCTGTAATAATTAACGGACTCCATTTCATGTTTGGAGAGCTCCTGATGTGCCTAAACAGTGGAAACTGACATCAAATGACACCATTTTGGAAACTAGATCCCTCACGGAACTTATCTAGATGTGTAGGTAGCACGTTGAATCCCCAGGTGCTTCACAGAAGTATATAATGTAGAGCAAGGGTAAAATTGGACCCAACAGTATGCTGATATCCCATATGTGGTGGAAAACTACTGTTTGGGCACACGGCAGGCGTCAGAACGGAAGGAGTGAAATTTTTAATGCAGTTTTTGATGGAATGGTCTGCGGGTGTCATGTCACATTTGGAGAGCCCCTGATGTGACTAAACTGTGGAAACCCCCACAAGTGACCCCTCAAGAAATGTATTTAGAGGTGCGGTGAGCAACTTGAACCCACAGTTGCTTCCCAGAAGTTTATAATGTGGTACCATGAGAATAAAAAAAATCACATTTTTCCCACAAAATTGATTTTAGCAAAAATTTTGCAATTTCACAAGGGTAACAGGAGAATTTGCACCATACAATTTGTTGTGCAATTTCTTTTGAGAATGTAGATGCCCCATATGTGGTTGAAAAGTACTTTTGAGGCACAGTGCATAACTCCATATTGGAGTTAAGATTTTTCTGTACTGGTTTGAGGGTGCCACGTCACATTGGCAGAGCCCATGAGTTGCCAGAACACCATAACTCCACGTAAGTGACTCCATTTTACCAACTACACTTGGTAAACATGTCAGCGTGTTTTTCCCATGGACACACGGTCCATTGAAATACACTGACATGTGCATAGACTCATTCACTTGAATAGGCAAATAGTGCTCCATTCCTCTCGAGTCTCTCTGCATGGCTAAATAGAACTGTACAGCCACATATGGGGTATTGACACATTCAGTAGAAATTGTGGGACAAATTGTGTTGACATTTTTACAGACTTCTTGGGAGAAAATGTAAAATCTTTGACTAAAACAAAATTTAGATGGTAAAAATGTAGTTATTTTGTCCTCACTGCCCAATGGTATAAAATTCTGTGACACACTCATGGTGTCAATATGATCACTTCACCCCTAGATGAATTCATTGAAAGGTGTAGTTCATAAAATAGGGTCACTTATGGGGGATTCTGCTGTTTTGGCACCTAATGTGCTCTCTAAGTGGGTCATGGCACCTGCAAACTGTAGCGGTAAAATCTGGCGCTCCTTCCCTTCTGAGCTCTGCCATGTGTCCAAACAGTGGTTTACCCCCACATATGGGTTATCAACGTTCTCAGGACAAATTGTACCATAACTCTTGGGGTCCAATTTATCCTCTTACCCTTGAGAAAATAAAAAATTGGAGGCAAAAAGATCATTTTTGGGGAAAAAATATGATTTTTTATTTTTATGGCTCTAAGTTATAAACTTTTTTGAAGCACTTGGGGGCTCAAAGTGCTCACCACACATCTAGATAAGTTTCTTAGGGGGTCTAGTTTCCAAAAATCTTGCCACTTGTGGCACATCAGGGGCTCTCCAAACGCGTCATGGCTAGTGTTGAGCGATACTGCTCGATATCTAAAAATATCGGATCGGAATGGTATCGCCGATATCACTAAATATCGGCGATATCCGATTCCGATACCGGAAGTCCCATGTAAGTCTATGGGAACAAAATATCGCAACTAAAAAAAACCTTTATTTCCTTGTAAACACTAAATATACTCACATAGAATACATATATATATATACATGTCATTGTGACATATATATATATACATATATGTATAGTTTATACACTTCTACATAGTAAAATATCCTCTGATTCAATTGCCGGGTAAAGCCGGCTTCTGTGAAAAGACAGAAGCACCCAACATGAAATGACACTTGGTGTACATAGGGTTAACCATGTCTTTTCATGTCGTTTGCAATCTGATTTGCACAAACAATTACATCAGTCTATGTGTGCAAAATTTCACACCTGTAGGGGTTAATTAAAGGTGTAAATTAGTTGTAAAAAAAACGGACTTTTTTACTACGAATTTACACCTTTAATTAACCCCTACAGGTGTGAAATTTTGCACACATAGACTGATGTAATTGTTTGTGCAAATCAGATAGCAAAGGACATGAAAAGACATGGTTAACCCTATGTACACCAAGTGTCATTTCATGTCGGGTTCTGCATTTTCACAAAAGCCGTCAATTGACTTAGCGGCTATTATACTATGTAGAAGTGTATGAACTATAAATATAAATATATATATATGTGTCACAAATTCAATGACATGTATATATATATATATATATATATATATATATACATATATATATATATATGAGGTGTAAAATTGTTTAAAAAAAATGTGTGGGCTCACGCCCTATTTTCGCAACCAGACAGACAAAGCCAGCGAATGGGGGCAGATAATAATAGCCCAGAGAGGGACCATTATTTTTGGCCCCCCCTGGCTACTAACATCTGCCCCCAGGCACCCCAGAAAAGACAAATCTATAATTAGATTCGCCCTTTCTGGCACTTTGCCCGTCTATTCCCATTGCCCTGTAGCGGTGGCGAATGGGTTAATATGGGGTTAAAGCCACATTGCAATTGAAAGGTGACCTTAAGCCAGGTTAATAATTGAGAGCTGTCAATTAGACAACTATCAATTATTAATCCTATTGCATTAAATAAAAATAAAACACACACACTTTAATTAAAAATCATTTTAATGAAATAAAGACACATGTTTTTGACCATCTTTTATTTGACTGCAAAAACCATTTCCTGTAATAAAAATAAAATAAAAAAGCAAAATTATTCTAACCTTTCCTATGCACAGTCAGGTCCCACGGTGTAATCCTTCAGAAAGGGTTAATGTTTACTGCAGGGACCGCAGCTAATGCTGCAGCCTCACAGTAAACCCCCAAATGAATGAGTTCCTCTCCTGGCTGACAGGAGAGGAAGTGAAAAGCTTAATTGATTGCTTTCCACTTTCACTTCAGGTCAGCCAGGGACACAATCAGTGACGTCAGAGGGAACTGATTAACAAAAATAGGGGTTCCCTTCGAATAAAAAATGGCGTCGGGTCCCCCCTATTTTTGTTAACCAGCCTGATGAAGCAGACCGCTGAGTCCTGGATTTTCAGGCTGTTAAGGAGCCAAGATCCATGGACCTTGCCAGCCTGATAATACCAGGCCACAGCAGTCTGCATATCTTGGCTGATTAACAAAAATAGGGGATCCCCTCGAAAAAAATTGGCGTGGGGTCCCCCCTATTTTTGTTAACCAGCCAGATGAAGCAGACCGCTGAGGCCTGGATTTTCAGGCTGTTAAGGAGCCAAGATCCATGGACCTTGCCAGCCTGATAATACCAGGCCACAGCAGTCTGCATATCTTGGCTGATTAACAAAAATAGGGGATCCCCTCGAAAAAAATTGGCGTGGGGTCCCCCTATTTTTGTTAACCAGCCAGATGAAGCAGACCGCTGAGGCCTGGATTTTCAGGCTGTTAAGGAGCCAAGATCCATGGACCTTGCCAGCCTGATAATACCAGGCCACAGCAGTCTGCATATCTTGGCTGATTAACAAAAATAGGGGATCCCCTCGAAAAAAAATTGGCGTGGGGTCCCCCTATTTTTGTTAACCAGCCAGATGAAGCAGACCGCTGAGGCCTGGTTTTTCAGGCTGGTAAGGATCCAATATCCATGGACCTTGCAAGCCTGATAATACCAGGCCACAGCAGTCTGCTTAGCTTGGCTGGTTAACAAAAATAGGGGATCCCCTCGAAAAAAAAATGGCGTAGGGGTCCCCCTATTTTTGTTAACCAGCCAAGTAAAATGCAGACTGCTGCAGCCTGTTATTAAAAGACTGTCAAGGCCCATGGATTTTGGCCCTCAACAGCCTGATAATACCAGGCTACAGCAGCCCCACATTTGGCGCATCAAAAGATGTGCCAATTGTGGCACTTTACCCGGCTCTTCCCACTGCCCTGTAGCGGTGGCAAGTGGGGTAATAAGGGGTTAATGTCACCGTTGATTGCACGGTGACAGTAAGCCCGGTTAATAATGGAGAGGTGTCAATAAGACACCGATCCATTATTAATCCCAAAGTTATTAAATGTATAAAAAAAAGACAAAGCAAGAAAAAAGTCTTTTAATGAAATAAAAGAGACAACACAGTTTTCATTAATTTTATTATACACTCATTCCTGCGACGCCATCGATCTCCTGTAAAAAAAGAAAAAAAACAAACCAACAGTATACCACCTGTCCGACGCAGTCCATAGTAACGACAGTCCCACGACGATCCAGCTCTGCTACATCGCAATGACAGGCAGAGTCTGTCATCGCGACGCAGCACAGCTGATTACCTGCTTCCCCGGCGGTGACATCATCGGACTGACTGCTTTACGGCCGGGATTACCCAGCAGTCACTGCAGTTATCGCGAGAAACTGCATGTGACCGCCGGGGAAAGATGATGGCGGCCATTAAGCAGTCCAGCCCGTGACCGCCGGAGATCTTCTGCCAGGTAAGTGCCGCTGACTCCTGACAGACCCGACCGACGGACACTGACTGTGACAGTGACAATCCCGATTCCGGTATCCGATAAGACGAAAATATCGGAACTAAGTATCGAAAGGCCGATAGAGCTAATATCGGCAGATACCCGATACTTGCGGTATCGTATCGCTCAACACTAGTCATGGCGTCCGATCTCAATTCCAGCAAATTTTGCATTGAAAAGTCAAACGGCGCTCCTTCCCTTCTGAGCTCTGTCATACACCCAAACAGTGGTTTACCTGCATATATAGTGTATCAGCGTACTCAGGAGAAATTTCAAAACTTTTGAGGTCCAATTTCTCCTGTTACCCTTGGTAAAATAAAAAAAATTGGATCTGAAGTAATTTTTTTGTGAAAAAAGTTAAATGTTATTTTTTTTAAACATTCCAAATATTTCTGTGAAACACCTGAAGGGTTAATACACTTCTTGAATGTGGTTTTTAGCACCTTCATGGGTGCAGTTTTTAGAATGGTGTCATTTTTGGGTATTTTTGTTCATATAGACCCCTCAAGGTGATTTCAAATGTGGAAATATATGGTAGTCACCTGCGCTAGAAGCAAGAAAAAGTTCACCACAAGGGGGTTACACTAGTACAGGACTTGCATAGAGCAATGAAGGTAATAGGTACATATGGCCAAGAGGAGATCAATGGCGCTATAAAAATTGGTGGATCATGATTAGTTTAGTAATCAAGTCACAAAAAGTCGCAAGACATAAATGGGCCAACAATACTGAAAACAGTAATGATAAGACCCCTCAGTTCTCCACCACTTAGTGTGATGGGAGTATTACCCAATGAAGGTAAGGTTGCAATAGTACCAATATATGTGTATAAAGAGGCACTTACTTGGGTAAGTATAAGTGATGCAGCGGATTAGTATTCTTCTTGCAGGGTCCTTTTGCCTGCATATGTGGCACAATGGTGCAGAGCACGGAGGCTCAGCAGCTGACCGCACAGAGCGGTGCTTGTGGGTGCCGAGTCGTGAAGTGTCAGGAGGACGCTCGTGCAGGCGAGTGCTTTTGTTAGCTAAACGCACAGAGCGGTACCTCCGGGATGGACAGTGATGGTTTGTGCAGCACACCGGCGTCTCCCACGCTCCGGCCGGAAGCTACTTGGAGACCGTGGTGTGGATGGAAAAGGGGGGCGGAGCTAGTGCTAGTGTGACGTCACAGAGCTAAGGACGGGTGGGCGCTTGGGACAAGTCTGTCAACGTGTTTCGAGGAGTAACTCTCCTCTTCATCAGGACTGAGTCCTCATCTAGCTACTCATCCCTAAATAGTCTCCTCCTCCTCTTCCAAATTGTGTATGCAAATAGATGTAGTGAACATCAGCTCCTCCAAATGCTACTGACACCATCGTGGTAGGTTGGATTTCTCAAACCTCTGAGCTGCTAGTGCATAGGGATGGTGTAGAAGGATAAAAATACTAATCAATGTGCATAGAGCCATAAATAGTAGGGTAATAGATGGTAAAGAACATTACTAATAAATATGATAAACTATAATTAAAGCTCAGACTTTATTAGAAACCAAAAATTTTAAAAAGACTTTATAAGTTCCCTATTAAAAGAAAAGTATATATAAAATGAAGGGGATTACCACCCCATAGTATGATATTGAGACTAATTAAAAGGTGATATAAAATTTTGGTGATATAAGATTTTGATCTACTACTTTGTATAAAAATTACAGAACATTGATAAAAGAAAACGCATATATTAATAAGGGATTATCCATCCATTGTGTGCCATTCAACCAACACAAGTAGGCCCTTATAGAATTGGCGCTATTGGATTTATCCCTACATATGTAATTTAAAAATTAACAAGTAAATTAAAATGCATAGAGTTCTATCTCCTGGTTTAGGCCATTTGGGGCCAGACTGTCGAGGGTGAATATCCATCTGGATTCCTCCCTCGACATGGCCTCCAAAATGTCGCCTCCCCTCAGATTACGTGGAACTATTTGAATGCTGAAAAGCAGAATCCCTTGGCAGGAATTGTTATGTTTCTCCAAAAAATGGCAGGACAGAGGATGTCCTTTACTGATGTTATCCAGATGTTCTTTAATTCTGTCAATCAACCGCCGCTTAGTGCGGCCAACGTACAATTTGTTACATGGACATATAAGGATATAAATGACACCCGTAGTTCTGCAAGTAATATGGTTTTTAATACAATATTCGTGTGTGCCATTCCAGTCCTTAAAACTGGTATATAGCTTCTTTTCTAATGAGGTGCGCTTGCAACATGAGCATCTCCCACATGGCTTGAAGCCTTGTGTTTGGACTATGGGCTTCATCCAAAATGTTTTAGTTGCGGGGGACATAACTGGTTTGGTTGTGGGTGCTAAAAGGAGACCCACATTTTGTGCAGGCGCCAGTGCTCTATTTTTCTATTCCTATGATTTCAAATGTGATGTGGTCACTAAAAAAAAATGGTGTTGTAAAAATGAGAAATCGCTGTTTAACTTTAAACCCTTATAACTTCCAAACAAAAAAAATTGGTTCTAAAATTGTGCTGATGTAAACGTGGGAAATGTAACTTATTTCGTATTTTGTGTGACATATCTCTGTGATATAAGTGCATGAAAATTCAAATTTGGAAAATTGTGAAGCTTTCAAAATTTTCACCAATTTTCCATTTTTTTCACAAATAAACGCAAGTAATATCAAAGAAATTTTACCACTATGATGAAGTACAATATGTCTCGAAAAAAAATGTCAGAATCACCGGAATCCATTGAAGTGTTCCAGAGTTATTACCTCATAAAGGGACAGTGGTCAGAATTGTAAAAATTGGCATGGTCATTAACATACAAACCACCCTTGGGGGTAAAGGGGCTAATTGAAGAATTTATTTTACAATAGAAAAAGTAAGCTTTTCTTCATTTATTAGATCGGAAGCATTATAGCATGCTAAAGGCCTAGATGAGGTATTTTTCCACAAATTTATTACATAAAATACTTGAAGTCAATAAAATATCCATGTGAAACCACTAAATAGTAGTTTGTATTGGTTTCTAAATCTTTTCCTGTGTGAAATCTAAAGAAAATAAAAATGATTCAGTTTAGTAAGCAATGCGGATGTTTCTGTGGGAAAATCCCACATCACATAACTCTAAATGTGTCCATACCGGATGTTCCATCTGGTTTCCTTTTCAGTATGTGAACTTGCTGATCTGTTCTTGACTTAAGAAAAAGTATAATCTAAATAAAGCAATAAACTATAACTATTCATAGAACGTCTTTTTCTTTCATGACAAGGATTTTGCTTACTTCCGAAAAAGTTGCACAATTATCATTTTTAGCTACATAAAAGAGTAAAAATAGTCAATAGTTTATACTGCATATGGTTTGACACAACAGAATATGCTGCTGAAAGAGTTCAAAACCTGGTGGATTGTTGGGGTGTTATTATGTTTTACTGTTAAAATCTATAAATACACTATGTACAATTTTTAAAAGCGCTTCAAGAGTTTGAATATTTTTAAATAGAAAAACTGCAATATATATCTATTTATCAAAGTAATAAAAAGAAAATCTAGAAACATTATTAGTTTGATTCTACTGCCATAGCATGTCTTATAAACATGATGATGTAACTTCCATAACATATTTTCTCTTTATGTAGGCTACTTTAAACCCTTAACCCCCAAGGTTGGTTTGCACGTTAATGACCGTGCCAGTTTTTACAATTCTGACCACTGTCTCTATGAGGATATAACTCTGCAACGCTACAACGGATCTTAGCGATTCTGAGACTGTTTTCTCATGACATATTGTACTTCATAATAGTGGTAAAATTTCTTCGATATAACTTGCGGTTATTTGTAAAAAGACTGGAAATATGGCGAAAATTTGGAAAATTTTGCAATTTTCAAACTTTGAATTTTTATTCGCTTAAAACAGAGAAATATGTCAGACAAAATAGTCACTATATAACATTTCCACATGTCTACTTTACAACAGCACAATTTTGGAACCAAAATTTTTTTTGTTACGAACTTATAAGGCTTAAAAGTTGACCAGCGATTTCTCATTTTTACAACAAATTATACAAAACCATTTTTTTAGGGAACCATCTCACATTTGAAGTCACTTTGGGGGGTCTATATGGAAGAAAATACTCAAAACTGACACCATTCTAAAATCTACACCCCTCAAGGTACTCAAAACCACATTCAAGAAGTTTATTAACCTTCAGGTGCTTCACAGGAGCTGAAGCAACTTGCAATGAAAAAATGAACAGTTAACTTTTTAGTCACAAAAATGATCTTTTACAAATAATTGTTTTATTGTTCAAGGGGAAAAGGAGAAAATGGACAGAAAAAGTTGTTGTGGCAATTTCACCTGAGTACGCCTATACCCCATATGTAGGGGAAAACCACTGTTTGGGCGCAAGGCAGGCTCGGAAGGGAAGAAGCGCCGTTTGAATTTTTCAACTAAAATTTGGGTGGGAAATTTAGATTGGACGCCATGTGCATTTGGAGAGCACCTGATGTGCCTAAACAGTGGAAACCCCCAAGTGACACAATTTTGGAAACTAACCCCCCAAGGAACTTATCTAGGTCTGTTGTGACACATTCAACCCCAGTGTTTCACTAAAGTTTATAATGCCTGGGTGTGAAAAAAAATTCCACAAAAATGATTTTTTACTCCCAATTTTTTGATTTTACCCAAGGGAAAATTTGGGCCCCAAAGTTGTTTTCAATTTGTCCTGAGTACGTGATACCCCTATGTTGGGGGAAATACTGTTTGGGAGCACGGCAGGGCCGGAAAGGAAGTAATTTACATTTTGGAATGCAGACTTTGATGGGTGTCATGGTCAGTTTGCAGAGCCCCTGATGTGCCTAAATAGTGGAAACCCCCACAAATGACCCCATTTTGGAAACATACTCCCCAAAGGAACTTATCTAGATCGTGGTGAGCACTTTGAACCCCAAGGGTTCATAAAAAGTTTATAATGCCCAGTCATGAAAAAAAAATCCTTTTTTTTTTTCCCCAAAAATGATATTTTAAGTCACCCTTTTTTATTTTCCCAAGGGTAACAGGAAAAATTTGCCATAAAAGTTGTTTTTAATTTATCCTGAGTACGCTGATACCCTATCTGTGGGGGGGAACCACTATTTGGGCGCTTTCAGAGTTGGAAGAAAATTTTGCACCATTTGACTTTTTCAAAAACCAAATTGGCTGGAATCGAGATTGGACTCATGTGCTTTGCATAGCCCTGATGTGCCTAAAAAGTGGGGGCCCCCAAGTGCCCCCATTTTTAGATAAGACCCCCTAAGAAATTATTAGATTTGTGGTGACACTTTAACCCCCAAGTGCTTCA
>JARQOD010000001.1:196771426-196844101 GCA_033576555.1 Oophaga sylvatica
GTTGAGCAATACTGCTCGATATCTAAAATATCGGATCGGAATGGTATCGCCGATATCACTAAATATCGGCGATATCCGATTCCGATACCGGAAGTCCCATGTAAGTCTATGGGAACAAAATATCGCAACTAAAAAAAACCTTTATTTCCTTGTAAACACTAAATATACTCACATAGAATACATAATATATATACATGTCATTGTGACATATATATATATACATATATGTATAGTTTATACACTTCTACATAGTAAAATATCCTCTGATTCAATTGCCGGGTAAAGCCGGCTTCTGTGAAAAGACAGAAGCACCCAACATGAAATGACACTTGGTGTACATAGGGTTAACCATGTCTTTTCATGTCGTTTGCAATCTGATTTGCACAAACAATTACATCAGTCTATGTGTGCAAAATTTCACACCTGTAGGGGTTAATTAAAGGTGTAAATTAGTTGTAAAAAAAACGGACTTTTTTACTACGAATTTACACCTTTAATTAACCCCTACAGGTGTGAAATTTTGCACACATAGACTGATGTAATTGTTTGTGCAAATCAGATAGCAAAGGACATGAAAAGACATGGTTAACCCTATGTACACCAAGTGTCATTTCATGTCGGGTTCTGCATTTTCACAAAAGCCGTCAATTGACTTAGCGGCTATTATACTATGTAGAAGTGTATGAACTATAAATATAAATATATATATATGTGTCACAAATTCAATGACATGTTATATATATATTATATATATATATATATATATATACATATATATATATATATATGAGGTGTAAAATTGTTTAAAAAAAATGTGTGGGCTCACGCCCTATTTTCGCAACCAGACAGACAAAGCCAGCGAATGGGGGCAGATAATAATAGCCCAGAGAGGGACCATTATTTTTGGCCCCCCCTGGCTACTAACATCTGCCCCCAGGCACCCCAGAAAAGACAAATCTATAATTAGATTCGCCCTTTCTGGCACTTTGCCCGTCTATTCCCATTGCCCTGTAGCGGTGGCGAATGGGTTAATATGGGGTTAAAGCCACATTGCAATTGAAAGGTGACCTTAAGCCAGGTTAATAATTGAGAGCTGTCAATTAGACAACTATCAATTATTAATCCTATTGCATTAAATAAAAATAAAACACACACACTTTAATTAAAAATCATTTTAATGAAATAAAGACACATGTTTTTGACCATCTTTTATTTGACTGCAAAAACCATTTCCTGTAATAAAAATAAAATAAAAAAGCAAAATTATTCTAACCATTCCTATGCACAGTCAGGTCCCACGGTGTAATCCTTCAGAAAGGGTTAATGTTTACTGCAGGGACCGCAGCTAATGCTGCAGCCTCACAGTAAACCCCCAAATGAATGAGTTCCCTCCTGGCTGACAGGAGAGGAAGTGAAAAGCTTAATTGATTGCTTTCCACTTTCACTTCAGGTCAGCCAGGGACACAATCAGTGACGTCAGAGGGAACTGATTAACAAAAATAGGGGTTCCCTTCGAATAAAAAATGGCGTCGGGTCCCCCCTATTTTTGTTAACCAGCCTGATGAAGCAGACCGCTGAGTCCTGGATTTTCAGGCTGTTAAGGAGCCAAGATCCATGGACCTTGCCAGCCTGATAATACCAGGCCACAGCAGTCTGCATATCTTGGCTGATTAACAAAAATAGGGGATCCCCTCGAAAAAAATTGGCGTGGGGTCCCCCCTATTTTTGTTAACCAGCCAGATGAAGCAGACCGCTGAGGCCTGGATTTTCAGGCTGTTAAGGAGCCAAGATCCATGGACCTTGCCAGCCTGATAATACCAGGCCACAGCAGTCTGCATATCTTGGCTGATTAACAAAAATAGGGGATCCCCTCGAAAAAATTGGCGTGGGGTCCCCCCTATTTTTGTTAACCAGCCAGATGAAGCAGACCGCTGAGGCCTGGATTTTCAGGCTGTTAAGGAGCCAAGATCCATGGACCTTGCCAGCCTGATAATACCAGGCCACAGCAGTCTGCATATCTTGGCTGATTAACAAAAATAGGGGATCCCCTCGAAAAAAATTGGCGTGGGGTCCCCCCTATTTTTGTTAACCAGCCAGATGAAGCAGACCGCTGAGGCCTGGTTTTTCAGGCTGGTAAGGATCCAATATCCATGGACCTTGCAAGCCTGATAATACCAGGCCACAGCAGTCTGCTTAGCTTGGCTGGTTAACAAAAATAGGGGATCCCCTCGAAAAAAAAATGGCGTAGGGGTCCCCCTATTTTTGTTAACCAGCCAAGTAAAATGCAGACTGCTGCGCCTTTATTAAAAGACTGTCAAGGCCCATGGATTTTGGCCCTCAACAGCCTGATAATACCAGGCTACAGCAGCCCCACATTTGGCGCATCAAAAGATGTGCCAATTGTGGCACTTTACCCGGCTCTTCCCACTGCCCTGTAGCGGTGGCAAGTGGGGTAATAAGGGGTTAATGTCACCGTTGATTGCACGGTGACAGTAAGCCCGGTTAATAATGGAGAGGTGTCAATAAGACACCGATCCATTATTAATCCCAAAGTTTTTAAATGTATAAAAAAAAGACAAAGCAAGAAAAAAGTATTTTAATGAAATAAAAGAGACAACACAGTTTTCATTAATTTTATTATACACTCATTCCTGCGACGCCATCGATCTCCTGTAAAAAAAGAAAAAAAACAAACCAACAGTATACCACCTGTCCGACGCAGTCCATAGTAACGACAGTCCCACGACGATCCAGCTCTGCTACATCGCAATGACAGGCAGAGTCTGTCATAGCGACGCAGCACAGCTGATTACCTGCTTCCCCGGCGGTGACATCATCGGACTGACTGCTTTACGGCCGGGATTACCCAGCAGTCACTGCAGTTATCGCGAGAAACTGCATGTGACCGCCGGGGAAAGATGATGGCGGCCATTAAGCAGTCCAGCCCGTGACCGCCGGAGATCTTCTGCCAGGTAAGTGCCGCTGACTCCTGACAGACCCGACCGACGGACACTGACAGTGACAGTGACAATCCCGATTCCGGTATCCGATAAGACGAAAATATCGGAACTAAGTATCGAAAGGCCGATAGAGCTAATATCGGCAGATACCCGATACTTGCGGTATCGTATCGCTCAACACTAGTCATGGCGTCCGATCTCAATTCCAGCAAATTTTGCATTGAAAAGTCAAACGGCGCTCCTTCCCTTCTGAGCTCTGTCATACACCCAAACAGTGGTTTACCTGCATATATAGTGTATCAGCGTACTCAGGAGAAATTTCAAAACTTTTGAGGTCCAATTTCTCCTGTTACCCTTGGTAAAAATAAAAAAAATTGGATCTGAAGTAATTTTTTTGTGAAAAAAGTTAAATGTTATTTTTTTTAAACATTCCAAATATTTCTGTGAAACACCTGAAGGGTTAATACACTTCTTGAATGTGGTTTTTAGCACCTTCATGGGTGCAGTTTTTAGAATGGTGTCATTTTTGGGTATTTTTGTTCATATAGACCCCTCAAGGTGATTTCAAATGTGGAAATATATGGTAGTCACCTGCGCTAGAAGCAAGAAAAAAGTTCACCACAAGGGGGTTACACTAGTACAGGACTTGCATAGAGCAATGAAGGTAATAGGTACATATGGCCAAGAGGAGATCAATGGCGCTATAAAAATTGGTGGATCATGATTAGTTTAGTAATCAAGTCACAAAAAGTCGCAAGACATAAATGGGCCAACAATACTGAAAACAGTAATGATAAGACCCCTCAGTTCTCCACCACTTAGTGTGATGGGAGTATTACCCAATGAAGGTAAGGTTGCAATAGTACCAATATATGTGTATAAAGAGGCACTTACTTGGGTAAGTATAAGTGATGCAGCGGATTAGTATTCTTCTTGCAGGGTCCTTTTGCCTGCATATGTGGCACAATGGTGCAGAGCACGGAGGCTCAGCAGCTGACCGCACAGAGCGGTGCTTGTGGGTGCCGAGTCGTGAAGTGTCAGGAGGACGCTCGTGCAGGCGAGTGCTTTTGTTAGCTAAACGCACAGAGCGGTACCTCCGGGATGGACAGTGATGGTTTGTGCAGCACACCGGCGTCTCCCACGCTCCGGCCGGAAGCTACTTGGAGACCGTGGTGTGGATGGAAAAGGGGGGCGGAGCTAGTGCTAGTGTGACGTCACAGAGCTAAGGACGGGTGGGCGCTTGGGACAAGTCTGTCAACGTGTTTCGAGGAGTAACTCTCCTCTTCATCAGGACTGAGTCCTCATCTAGCTACTCATCCCTAAATAGTCTCCTCCTCCTCTTCCAAATTGTGTATGCAAATAGATGTAGTGAACATCAGCTCCTCCAAATGCTACTGACACCATCGTGGTAGGTTGGATTTCTCAAACCTCTGAGCTGCTAGTGCATAGGGATGGTGTAGAAGGATAAAAATACTAATCAATGTGCATAGAGCCATAAATAGTAGGGTAATAGATGGTAAAGAACATTACTAATAAATATGATAAACTATAATTAAAGCTCAGACTTTATTAGAAACCAAAAATTTTAAAAAGACTTTATAAGTTCCCTATTAAAAGAAAAGTATATATAAAATGAAGGGGATTACCACCCCATAGTATGATATTGAGACTAATTAAAAGGTGATATAAAATTTTGGTGATATAAGATTTTGATCTACTACTTTGTATAAAAATATACAGAACATTGATAAAAGAAAACGCATATATTAATAAGGGATTATCCATCCATTGTGTGCCATTCAACCAACACAAGTAGGCCCTTATAGAATTGGCGCTATTGGATTTATCCCTACATATGTAATTTAAAAATTAACAAGTAAATTAAAATGCATAGAGTTCTATCTCCTGGTTTAGGCCATTTGGGGCCAGACTGTCGAGGGTGAATATCCATCTGGATTCCTCCCTCGACATGGCCTCCAAAATGTCGCCTCCCCTCAGATTACGTGGAACTATTTGAATGCTGAAAAGCAGAATCCCTTGGCAGGAATTGTTATGTTTCTCCAAAAAATGGCAGGACAGAGGATGTCCTTTACTGATGTTATCCAGATGTTCTTTAATTCTGTCAATCAACCGCCGCTTAGTGCGGCCAACGTACAATTTGTTACATGGACATATAAGGATATAAATGACACCCGTAGTTCTGCAAGTAATATGGTTTTTAATACAATATTCGTGTGTGCCATTCCAGTCCTTAAAAACTGGTATATAGCTTCTTTTCTAATGAGGTGCGCTTGCAACATGAGCATCTCCCACATGGCTTGAAGCCTTGTGTTTGGACTATGGGCTTCATCCAAAATGTTTTAGTTGCGGGGGACATAACTGGTTTGGTTGTGGGTGCTAAAAGGAGACCCACATTTTGTGCAGGCGCCAGTGCTCTATTTTTCTATTCCTATGATTTCAAATGTGATGTGGTCACTAAAAAAAAATGGTGTTGTAAAAATGAGAAATCGCTGTTTAACTTTAAACCCTTATAACTTCCAAACAAAAAAAATTGGTTCTAAAATTGTGCTGATGTAAACGTGGGAAATGTAACTTATTTCGTATTTTGTGTGACATATCTCTGTGATATAAGTGCATGAAAATTCAAATTTGGAAAATTGTGAAGCTTTCAAATTTTCACCAATTTTCCATTTTTTTCACAAATAAACGCAAGTAATATCAAAGAAATTTTACCACTATGATGAAGTACAATATGTCTCGAAAAAAAATGTCAGAATCACCGGAATCCATTGAAGTGTTCCAGAGTTATTACCTCATAAAGGGACAGTGGTCAGAATTGTAAAAATTGGCATGGTCATTAACATACAAACCACCCTTGGGGGTAAAGGGGCTAATTGAAGAATTTATTTTACAATAGAAAAAGTAAGCTTTTCTTCATTTATTAGATCGGAAGCATTATAGCATGCTAAAGGCCTAGATGAGGTATTTTTCCACAAATTTATTACATAAAATACTTGAAGTCAATAAAATATCCATGTGAAACCACTAAATAGTAGTTTGTATTGGTTTCTAAATCTTTTCCTGTGTGAAATCTAAAGAAAATAAAAATGATTCAGTTTAGTAAGCAATGCGGATGTTTCTGTGGGAAAATCCCACATCACATAACTCTAAATGTGTCCATACCGGATGTTCCATCTGGTTTCCTTTTCAGTATGTGAACTTGCTGATCTGTTCTTGACTTAAGAAAAAGTATAATCTAAATAAAGCAATAAACTATAACTATTCATAGAACGTCTTTTTCTTTCATGACAAGGATTTTGCTTACTTCCGAAAAAGTTGCACAATTATCATTTTTAGCTACATAAAAGAGTAAAAATAGTCAATAGTTTATACTGCATATGGTTTGACACAACAGAATATGCTGCTGAAAGAGTTCAAAACCTGGTGGATTGTTGGGGTGTTATTATGTTTTACTGTTAAAATCTATAAATACACTATGTACAATTTTTAAAAGCGCTTCAAGAGTTTGAATATTTTTAAATAGAAAAAACTGCAATATATATCTATTTATCAAAGTAATAAAAAGAAAATCTAGAAACATTATTAGTTTGATTCTACTGCCATAGCATGTCTTATAAACATGATGATGTAACTTCCATAACATATTTTCTCTTTATGTAGGCTACTTTAAACCCTTAACCCCCAAGGTTGGTTTGCACGTTAATGACCGTGCCAGTTTTTACAATTCTGACCACTGTCTCTATGAGGATATAACTCTGCAACGCTACAACGGATCTTAGCGATTCTGAGACTGTTTTCTCATGACATATTGTACTTCATAATAGTGGTAAAATTTCTTCGATATAACTTGCGGTTATTTGTAAAAAGACTGGAAATATGGCGAAAATTTGGAAAATTTTGCAATTTTCAAACTTTGAATTTTTATTCGCTTAAAACAGAGAAATATGTCAGACAAAATAGTCACTATATAACATTTCCCACATGTCTACTTTACAACAGCACAATTTTGGAACCAAAATTTTTTTTGTTACGAACTTATAAGGCTTAAAAGTTGACCAGCGATTTCTCATTTTTACAACAAATTATACAAAACCATTTTTTTAGGGAACCATCTCACATTTGAAGTCACTTTGGGGGGTCTATATGGAAGAAAATACTCAAAACTGACACCATTCTAAAATCTACACCCCTCAAGGTACTCAAAACCACATTCAAGAAGTTTATTAACCCTTCAGGTGCTTCACAGGAGCTGAAGCAACTTGCAATGAAAAAATGAACAGTTAACTTTTTAGTCACAAAAATGATCTTTTACAAATAATTGTTTTATTGTATCAAGGGTAAAAGGAGAAAATGGACAGAAAAAGTTGTTGTGCAATTTCACCTGAGTACGCCTATACCCCATATGTAGGGAAAACCACTGTTTGGGCGCAAGGCAGGGCTCGGAAGGGAAGAAGCGCCGTTTGAATTTTTCAAACTAAAATTGGCTGGAATTGAGATTGGACGCCATGTCGCATTTGGAGAGCACCTGATGTGCCTAAACAGTGGAAACCCCCCACAAGTGACACAATTTTGGAAACTAGACCCCCCTAAGGAACTTATCTAGGTCTGTTGTGAGCACATTCAACCCCCAAGTGTTTCACTAAAGTTTATAATGCCTGGGTGTGAAAAAAAATTCCACAAAAATGATTTTTTACTCCCCAATTTTTGATTTTTACCAAGGAAATTGGACCCCAAAAGTTGTTTTACAATTTGTCCTGAGTACGCTGATACCCCATATGTTGGGGGAAATACTGTTTGGGAGCACGGCAGGGCTCGGAAAGGAAGTAATGACATTTTGGAATGCAGACTTTGATGGGTGTCATGGTCAGTTTGCAGAGCCCCTGATGTGCCTAAATAGTGGAAACCCCCCACAAGTGACCCCATTTGGAAACTATACTCCCTAAGGAACTTATCTAGATCTGTGGTGAGCACTTTGAACCCCCAAGGGCTTCATACAAGTTTATAATGCCCAGTCATGAAAAAAAAATCCTTTTTTTTTTCCACAAAAATGATATTTAAGTCACCAATTTTTTATTTTCCCAAGGGTAACAGGAAAAATTTGACCATAAAAGTTGTTTTCCAATTTATCCTGAGTACGCTGATACCCTATCTGTGGGGGGGAACCACTATTTGGGCGCATGACAGAGCTTGGAAGAAAATTAGCACCATTTGACTTTTTCAAACCAAAATTGGCTGGAATCGAGATTGGACGTCATGTCGCATTTGCATAGCCCCTGATGTGCCTAAACAGTGGGAACCCCCCACAAGTGACCCCATTTCAGATACTAGACCCCCTAAGAAACTTATCTAGATCTGTGGTGAGCACTTTGAACCCCCAAGTGCTTCACACAAGCTTGTAACGAAGAGCAGTAAAATTAAAAAATCATATTTTTTCCACAAAAATGATCTTTTCACCCCAATTTTTAACTTCCCAAGGGAAACAAGACATCAAAAGTTATTGTGCAATTTGTCCTGAGTACGCTGATACCCAATATGTGGGTGTAAACCATTGTGTGGGTGCATGGCATAGCTCGGAAGGGAATGAGCGCAGTTTGACTTTTTCAACGCAGATTTGGCTGGACGCCATGTCGTGTTTGGAGAGCACCTGATGTGCCTAAACAGTGGAAACCCCCCACTAATTACACCATTTTAGAAACTAGACCCCTAAGGAACTTATCTAGATCTGTTGTGAGCACGTTCAACCCCCAAGTGTTTCACTAAAGTTTATAATGCCTGGGTGTGAAAAAAAAAATCCACAAAAATGATTTTTTTAGTCCCCAATTTTTGATTTTTCCCAAAGAAGTTGAACCCCAAAAGTTGTTGTACAATTTGTCCTGAGTACGCTGATACCCCATATGTTGTGAGAGAAATACTGTTTGGGAGCACGGCAGGGCTCAGAAAGGAAGTATTGACATTTTGGAATGCAGACTTTGATGGGTGTCATGTTCAGTTTGCAGAGCCCCTGATGTGCCTAAACAGTGGAAACCCCCCACAAGTGACCCTATTTTGGAAACTAGACCCCCTAAGGAACTTATCTAGATCTATGGTGAGCACTTTGAACCCCCAAGTGCTTCACACAAATTTATAATGCCCGGACATGAAAATAAAAAAGGCCTGTTTTTTCCCACAAAAATGATCTTTTATACACCCATTTTTTATTTTCCCAAGGGTAACAGGAGAATTTGGAACCCAAAAGTTGTTGTTCAATTTGTCCTGAGTATGCTGATACCCTATATATGGGAGAAAACTACTGTATGGGCACTTTTCGGGGCTCGGAACTAAAGCAGTGACATTTTGCATTGCAGACTTTGATGGAATAGTCTGCGGGCGTCATGTCGCGTTTGGAGAAAACCTGATGTTCCTAAACAGTGGAAATCCCCCACAAGTGACCCCATTTTGGAAACTAGACCCCAAAGGACCTTATCTAGATGTGTGGTGAGAATTTTGAACCCCCATGTGCTTCACAGAAGTTTATAACGTAGAGCCATAAAAATAAAAAATCATATTTTTTTCCACAAAAATGATATTTTTGCCCCCAATTTTCTATTTTCCCAAGGGTAAAAGAATAAATTAGACCCCTAGAGTTATTGAGCAATTTTTCCTGAGTACGCTGATACCCCATATGTGTGGGTAAACTACTGTTTTGAAGCATGGCAGAGCTCAGAGGGGAAGGAGCACCGTTTGAATCTTTCAACTCTGAATTGGCTGGAAGTGAGATCAGATGCCATGTCATGTTTGGAGAGCACCTGATGTGCCTAAACAGTGGAAACCCCCCAATTCTAACTCCAACCCTAACCCCAACACACCCCTAACCCTAAACCAAACCCTAATTATAACCCTAACCACAAACCTAACCATCACACACCCCTAACCATAATCCCAACCCTAACCCTAACTTTAGCCCCAACACTAACCCTAACTTTAGCCCCAACCCTAACCCTAATGGGAAAATGGAAATAAATAATTTTTTTTAATTTTATTATTTTTCCCTAACTAAGGGAGTGATAAAGGGGGATTTGATTTACTATTTATAGCTGGTTTTTATGTTTGGCAGCTGTCACATGCTAAAAGACTCTTTTTATTGCAAAAAATAGTTTTTGCATCTCCATATTTTGAGAGCTATAATTTTTCCATATTTTGGCCCACAGAGTCATGTGAGGTCTTATTTTTTGCGGGACGAGTTGACTTTTTTATTTGTATCATTTTTGGGCACATGACATTTTTTGATCGCTTTTTATTATGATTTTTTGGAGGCAGAATGAACAAAAATTAGCAATTCATGAATTTCTTTTGGTGAGGGCGTTTATACCGTTCCGCGTGTGGTAAAATTGATAAAGCGGTTTTATTCTTCAGGTTAGTATGATTACGGCGATACCTCATTTATATCTTTTTTTATGTTTTGGCGCTTTTATAAAGTACAGACCAAAAGTTTGGACACACCTTCTCATTCAAAGATTTTTCTGTATTTTCATGACTATGAAAATTGTACATTCACACTGAAGGCATCAAAACTATGAATTAACACATGTGGAATTACATACTTAACAAAAAAATGTGAAACAACTGAAAATATGTCTTATATTCTAGGTTCTTCAAAGTAGCCACCTTTTGCTTTGATTACTGTTTTGCACACTCTTGGCATTCTCTTGATGAGCTTCAAGAGGTAGTCACCGGAAATGGTCTTCCAACAATCTTGAAGGAGTTCCCAGAGATGCTTAGCACTTGTTGGCCCTTTTGCTTTCACTCTGCGGTCCAGCTCACCCCAAACCATCTTGATTGGGTTCAGGTCTGGTGACTGTGGAGGCCAGGTCATCTGGTGTAGCACCCCATCAATCTCCTTCTTGGTCAAATAGCCCTTACACAGCCTGGAGGTGTGTTTGGGGTCATTGTCCTGTTGAAAAAGAAATGATGGTCCAACTAAACGCAAACCGGATGGAATAGCATGCCGCTGCAAGATGCTGTGGTAGCCATGCTAGTTCAGTATGCCTTCAATTTTGAATAAATCCCCAACAGTGTCACCAGCAAAGCACCCCACTCCATCACACCTCCTTCTTCATGCTTCACGGTGGGAACCAGGCATGTAGAGTCCATCCGTTCACCTTTTCTGAGTCGCACAAAGACCAAATTTGGACTCGTCAGACCAAAGCACAGATTTCCACTGGTCTAATGTCCATTCCTTGTGTTCTTTAGCCCAAACAAGTCTATTTTGCTTGTTATCTGTCCTTAGCAGTTGTTTCCTAGCATCTATTTTACCATGAAGGCCTGCTGCACAAAGTCTCCTCTTAACAGTTGTTGTAGAGATGTGTCTGCTGCTAGAACTCTGTGTGGCATTGACCTGGTTTCTAATCTGAGCTGCTGTTAACCTGTGATTTCTGAGGCTGGTGACTCGGATAAATTTATCCTCAGAAGCAGAGGTGACTCTTGGTCTTCCTTTCCTGGGGCGGTCTTCATGTGAGCCAGTTTCTTTGTAGCGCTTATGGTTTTTGCAACTGAACTTGGGGACACTTTCAAAGTTTTCCCAATTTTTTGGACTGACAGACCTTCATTTCTTAAAGTAATGATGGCCACTCGTTTTTCTTTACTTAGCTGCTTTTTTCTTGCCATAATACACATTCTAACAGTCTATTCAGTAGGACTATCAGCTGTGTATCCACCAGACTTCTGCACAACACAACTGATGGTCCCAACCCCATTTATAAGGCTGGCGTCACACTGGCGAGTTTGAAATACATGCAGCCGCACACTCGGGTCCGAGAGCGGGCGACCGTGACGGGTGTTGATGCGAGAAAGTCGTGTGACTTACTCGCATCAAACTCACCAATGTGACGCTGGCCTAAAGCAAGAAATCACGCTTATTAAACCTGACAGGGCACACCTGTGAAGTGAAAACCATTTCCGGTGACTACCTCTTGAAGCTCATCAAGAGAATGCCAAGAGTGTGCAAAGCAGTAATCAAAGCAAAATGTGGCTACTTTGAAGAACCTAGAATATAAGACATATTTTCAGTTGTTCCACACTTTTTTGTTAAGTATATAATTTCACATGTGTTAATTCATAGTTTTGATGCCTTCATTGTGAATATACAATTTTCATAGTCATGAAAATACAGAAAAATCTTTGAATGAGAAGGTGTGTCCAAATTTTTTGTCTGTACTGTACAATAAAAACGTTCATATATAAAAAATAAATATTTTTGCATCGCTTTATTCTGAGAGCTATAACTTTTTTATTTTTCCGTTGATGATGCTGTATGGTGGTTCGTTTTTTGTGGGACAAGATGACGTTTTCAGTGGTGCCATGTTTATTTATATCTGTCTTTTTCATCGCGTGTTATTCCACTTTTTGTTCTGCGGTATGATGATAAATCATTTTTTTTTTTGCCTTTTTTTTAATGGGTTCACTAAAGGGTTTAACTAATGGGACAGGTTTATAGGGCGGTTTGTTATGGATGCGGTGATACTAAATATGTGTACTTTTATTGTTTTGTTTTATAATTTACATGAAGAAATGAATTTATTGGGGAATTTTTTTTCTTTATTTAGGAATTTTTTTTTTTACACATGTTATTTTTATTTTTTTTTATTTTTTTACTTTGTCTCAGGGTGGGACATCACTGTATAAGGTCAGATCGCTAATCTGACAGTTTGCTTAGCACTCTATTAGACCAGCGATCTGACAGGCAGTGCTGCAGGCTTTCTCAGCGCCTGCTCTCAGCAGGCACTGAGGAAGCCGCCTCCCTGCAGGACCCAGAAGTATCCTGTGTCCATCTTGGATCCTGAGTCCTGCAGGGAGGAGGGTCCCTCGGAGCAGCACGATCACATCACGTTGCTCTGAGGGTCTCAGGGAAGCACGCAGGGAGCCCCCTCCCTACGCAATGCTTCCCTATACCGCCGGAACTTTGATTGCAGTGTCCCGGGGGTTAATGTGCCGGGAGCGGTCCGTGACCACTCCTGGCACATAGTGCTGGGTGTCAGCTGTGATAATCAGCTAACACCCGGCCGCGATCAGCTGCGCTCCCCCGGGAGCGCAGCTGATTGCTTATGACGTACTATTCCATCCTTGGGAATTAAGTCCCAGGGCACATGGACGGAATAGTACGTCAGATGGAATAAAGGGGTTAACTTTAAGACTTACACTATTATTATTATTCTCCACAAACTGAATGTCCTTTATTATGCTTTCGTGGTTTCTCTAGATTCGGTATGAGCAGATCCGGGGATGTTCGGATTGGTCAGGTTCGACAGAACTTTTTTCCAAAGTTCGGTTTAGGTACAAGAACTGTACCCGAACTTGAACCTAGACCAGAACTTCATAGAAATCAATGGGGACCTGAACTTTAGAGCTGGGAAATCTCTTTCTCTCTCTCCCCTCCCCGAACTCCCAAACTGTAAAATAGACTCCTAGGAGAACTTTACATTTCAGGTTCACTCATCTCTTCTCTAGACCCCTCAGAATAATAAATATAATATGTAAAAAATAGATAAAATACATATATTCTCCTTAATTTTCACCTCTCCCACTCTTTTTCTATTCCACTGTCCCATATCTGATTCTCTGCGTAACTTCTTATAACCATCACAAGCACTAAAAGCTGCATGCATGCAAAAGGTTGAGCTGAGCAACAATAAGAAGATGCACTGAAGATCAGTAAGGAGACAATGAAGAACGGAGGAAACTGGAAAGGTGGGCAGTAAGGTGAAGTATTTTTTTATTTTTTTAAACTTTTGATGGCCGTTTATAATTTCACAAAATGGCAGCCAGGCAGCCATCATTTTGCTTACTCTATGTGGGAGCAAATTAAAAAAAAAACTGAATTTGGTAAATGTAATATTCAAGTAAAATTAAATTCCATTCAAATATGTTTGTCATTTCTATTAAAAGCTTGTGCATCTAAAATATGTATACATTTCTTAGGGCATACACAAAACCTGTCACTATAATACTGTTCAGTTCAAATATTATATTTTGCAAATGTATTTACAGCAGAGAGAAGATGTTGAAACACTGAAAAATCGCTTTCACAGTGGCACGCTGGAGACTGTAGCACTTATCATTTACATTTGGTCTGACAAAGGCAGTTCCTATGGTATAATCAAACACTGTATGGCCACTGTATGATACCTCATATGGATATGGCACTGTACATTGGAAATATTCTGTCCTAAATGTTATACTTTAGAGGGAGAATCCCCAACATAGCATGACATCTGATGGAACAAAATAAAAAATTATATGAAATTAGAGGCATGTAGAGATACAATTAATGTCAAAGATTTTTGTGGATGCCATAATACTATGCTATGGAAATCTATTTGCACCTCCACTGGTTCCTTTTTTAACTAATTTATCACATTTCCATGTTTCAAGTCATTCATGTAATTTTATAACTTAAATACTACACAAGACAATACAAAAAGCCGATTTGAAATGATCATTGCACTTGAAATAATAACTGCCACCCTGACCCTTGTAACTGGCCATGCCATCCTTGGTAGCAATCAATCATTTTAACTGGCTTGTGATGCGTCTTTTAAACTTACTATGACTGAATTTTTGCAAATTTGGTTACCTTTTGGGATCTTGAAGGATCTTGTTTACAGTCCTGCTATAGCATCTCAATAGGATTCAAGTGAGGAGTTCCTCAGTCACTACAAGACTTTAATTAGGTTCTTTCAGCCAATGAGAGGTGAACTTGCTTTTTATTTGGGTAATTATCTGCATTTAATCTAAAACATTATAATATGCAGAAATTAGAGAAATTGGGAAGGTGGTAAACACTTTTTCTCAACACTGTATATCAGTATTTTACTTGAAGTTTGTGTGAAGTCATAATACAACATTGTGTATAAGAGATTATGTAAGATCCCTCAAGATACGGACACAAATGCTGTATATTTTTATCCAATAAACCTTACCCTACCAAAGTTGCTTCTTTTAGACTGCAAGACAGGGCTATTTTAGTTAGCAAATGTTTACTGCTTGCTAAGGCAGGGGATATATGTCAACTTTACATGCTTACACATTACAGCATAAACTCCTTGCTAACTTCAGTGATTCTTGGACTTTAAACTAGGCTCTCTAGCCAAAAGTGTGACTGTAGCCGCGACTCAAGTATACTTTATGTGAAATTGTATATCCTTAATATTTTTGCTGCTTTTGTCTGTACAGGAAGGAACAAAAAGTACATTTAACATAATATATAGAAGGAACAAAAAGTACATTTAACATAATATATAGAAGTATGGGAAAGGTAGCATGCGTTTTATTAGATATTTTTAAATTATGCAGTTGATCAGATATAGTGGCAATCAGGGGCGTACATAGAAATCATGGGGCCCCATAGCAAAAGTCTGAATGGGGCCCCCCCAAAAAAAAACAGGTGCTCTTAACTCCACACACACACACACACACACCTGCAGTGCATGCGGGCCCCCTACACCCTCCACAGTGCGTGCAGCCGGGCCCCCCTCCCTAAGGTGCAAAGTGCAGCCAGAGCCATTGTAAATGTAAAGTGCCAGCACAGTGAGGGGACACATTTAACAAAAAAAATCGACCCCCAGCCAGGATCACCATCTTGTGTGTGCAGTGGCGTAGCAACTGTTTGTGGGGCCCGGGGCGGCTGAAAAATTTGCCGCCCCTTTGGTCATTGATAATCCTGAAGCATTCACCATTACAACCAAAAAAAGGCTCAAAGTAAATACCTTTCACCTGTAAAATCAGCATGGCAAAAATACACACTGCAAAGCAGCAACACACAGTTTGGACTTGTGTTTATGATGTGCTTTATCCTCCTTGGACAAAAAGGACTTAACTTGGCTCACATTTATACAGTGCAGTCTGCTGGACAAATATGTCTGAATTGCAAAAAAAAATGGTATTCAGATGTATATGGAGGCATACACAAACCATAATGGGCAACACGTAGTGTAAAAAAAAAGTTCTTCTGACTATGTTTTGCCCTGATCACGTTGTATTGTGGGAAAAAAACATAATTGACCAAAGGTACGCATTTTTAATGTGGGGTGAAAAAAAGTTTATTCCTCTGGACACCTCCTCACAGAACTGATGCCAAAATGGAGTGGGATGGGACTGTTGACACCAGTAAAACTGATTGGAAAAAAAATGATTCTTTTTAAGTAAAAAAACATATAGAGACAAAGATGGAAGTACGATATGTATCAAATGTACTTGTTTAAATTTGTAGGTTGATGCATGGCATACGTTTTAATGTATACGTCCAACGCATTAAGTATGCAGGCGTATAAATGTGAACCTAGCCTGACGGAACATGCTGATAGTGTGCTCCGATGTAAGAAGTGTGGTACCTAATCTGACAGCAGGTACAAGCAATGCCCATCATTCATGGCATCATATAAGACAGGTAGACGGATGTCATATCTTTGTATATGAAATGATTGGAATATGTAAGCTATGCAAAGTTCCAACATGTGTACAAACTACAAGATACATTTTATCAGAGGTAAGGTGACACAGAAATGCCGCACACAATATCTTCCATAACATCTGCAGAACTTCCACTCTCAGGCACCTCATGAGCTCAGCACACGCCATGTAATTGCTGTCTCCCAGGTGCATGCCTCTGGGGTGAAGGAGCAGAATAAATTAGTAACATTTATTGGCTGCACCATGATTTCCAGGGCATTGCACATTTCTAGTATTGCATGACATGCATTGTTGCACACCTTGACAGTGAAGTTGGTGGTGGGACATAGACTGGACATGGTCTTACCTACAGCTAGGAAGCATCATCCTGCCTGGTGGTGGTACAGGGGTTAAATCACATAAAACCAGCTCTAATGGAGAAGCAATGTGAGGAGTACAGAAGGGTGGCTGCAGTGCATGCAGGGCCCCCTCCTCCACCCTCCACAGTGCCTGCAGTCAGGCCCCCCTCCCTCCCTAAGGTGCAAAGTGCAGCCAGAGGCTAGCCATTGTAAATATAAAGTGCCAGCACAGTGAGGGGACACATTCAACAAAAAAAATCCACCCCATACCCCAGCCAGCAGGGCTCACCGTCTTGTGTACCTCTCCCTGAGTGAAACTTATGAATGTTTTCTGCTTCCTGTGATGCACGTGTGTGTGTGTGTGCTGCTCTCTGGCTGCCAGGCTGGCTTTCTTATGCAAATGCAGCCAGAGACTTAAGCCAACTGCTGACCAGGAAACAACAAGGAAAGGGGACCTTCAAGGGGGTTTACAGTGTCTGGCAGCCGTCGCTTATATTTAATTAAAGGAGATAGTACTGTGTCAGCACAGCACAGCTGCCAAACCACAGTGGCCGTCGTGGGCCCCCTCACCTGTCTGGGCCCCATAGCAGCTGCTTGGCTTGCTACTATTGACGGAACGCCACTGGTGGCAATGAAAATGCAGGCAAACACTGTACGTGTATGGCTTTTTGTTTTCACTGACACTAGATACACTGGATTAGTGTGTAGATGCCTTAAACACTAGTAAAGATGAGACAATCTTTTAGGGTACGTGTCCACGTAGCGGAGAGCTGGCGTTTTGGACGGAGCGGAAACCCCGCTCTGCCCAAAGCCCTGCCCCCTTCTGAATCCGGTGTGTTCACCGCAGTGCTACATAGGACTCTGCTATTTACCTTGCGGTGACGGAGCGTCGCCGCAAGGTAAAAGGACATGCTGCGATCTGAAAAGACGCGCCGCATGTCAGTTTACGCAGGTCTGACGCCTGCGTGTTTTAACGCATAGTTGAGACGGGATTTCATGAAATCCCCTCCACTATACTGTAACATCTGGATGCTGCGTGTTTGATGCTGCGGCTGTACTCAGCGTCAAACACGTAGCATTTCTTGACCATGGAACTATACCTGTAAAGTTTGAAAGCTTCAATTTTGACAAATTTTTCCCAACACTTTGATTTGCGTCTAATCAATTTACTGTGCATAGCAAATAATATAAAACTTCCAATTTGCTTAACAATATGTGGGAAACAGTCTGAGGTCTTCTTGGACTGTTTCCATCCACTTTTTAAGATTTATAATACAAACGGAGCTTTATGTCAAAGTGCCATACTAAATAAATAATTGGTGAATGGTGGTAAACAGCACTTTTAAACCCTTTCCGACATTGGGCATAAATTTACACCGAAGTCGGATTCCCTCCATTTAATGTGGACTCGGGTGGTGAACCCACATCTTTCCTGGGACTTGTCAGCTGTTTTGAACAGCTGACATGTGCCTGGAATAGCCGCGGGAGGAATCACAATCCACCTGCAGCTATTAACCCATTAAATGCCGCTGTCAAATGCTATTTTTACAAAGAAAATGGTAAAGGAAATTAAAGTCACAAACTTTTGTTTACATTTGCATTTTGACCTTTTGTGCCGATCCCTGCGCAGATGCCCAATTCCATGCAAGGTTCTATTGAGGAACAGTCAAACCATAGAGAATCCTTACTTTTTAAAAAATGATAATGATGGTAAATGAATAATTATGCAAGCAATGGCTGTTTTTTAGACTGTGACAAAACTATTTTTTTTCAGCATAGAAATGAAATCTGTAAGAGTATTTTCTTGCACACCACACCCCAAAAATCATCCCAAGGAGGTAATAAGGGCATTTGTAAAATAATATAAGACAGTAGGGAGAGGCACATACACTGCTACCATTCAAAAAGCAATGGTAAGCATGAAAAGCATTACATCATGAGACCCCAATAGACACAAGGTGGCAAGATAATTTTGTAAGCTGCTATTGTTTCTGGTTCCCTTGTTGCATCCAATATAATTAGGAAAGGAATGACATCACTGTTTAAACCGTTGCCTCTGCTGACAAATTTTGAATGTTCTTCATAATGTCTCAGTAATCTACAGGCATCCACTATCACTTGCCAATGGCAGACATAAAGGAGATCAACAAGTTCTTGTTTCTCTGCTGCATAATTTTATCAGTCATTGTCACCTAATCACTAGTGTTGAGCGATACGATACCGCAAGTATCGGGTATCGGCCGATATTAGCTGTATCGGACTTTCGATATTGACTTTCGATATTTCCCATATATCGTATACCGGAATCGGAATTGTCACTGTCACTGTGAGTGTCCGTCGGTCGGGTCTGTCAGGAGTCAGCGGCACTTACCTGGCAGAAGATCTCCGGTGGTCACGGCCTGGACTGGTTGATGGCCGCCATCATCTTTCCCCGGCGGTCACATGCAGTTTCTCGCGATAACTGCAGTGACTGCTGGGTAATCCCGGCCGTAAAGCAGTCAGTCCGATGACGTCACCGCCGGGGAAGCAGGTAATCAGCTGTGCTGCGCCGGGATGACAGCCTCTGCCTGTCATTCCGATGTAGCAGAGCTGGATCGTCGTGGGACAGTCGTTACTATGGACTGCGTCGGACAGGTGGTATACTGTTGGTTTGTTTTTTTCCTTTTTTTACAGGAGATCGATGGCGTCGCAGGAATGAGAGTATAATAAAAGAAATGAAAACTGTGTTGTCTCTTTTATTTCATTAAAATACTTTTTTCTTGCTGTGTCTTTTTTTTTATACATTTAAAAACTTTGGGATTAATAATGGATCGGTGTCTTATTGACACCTCTCCATTATTAACCAGGCTTATTGTCACCGTGCAATCAACGGTGACATTAACCCCTTATTACCCAACTTGCCACCGCTACAGGGCAGTGGGAAGAGCCAGGTAAAGTGCCACAATTGGCACATCTTTTGATGCGCCAAATGTGGGGCTGCTGTAGCCTGGTATTATCAGGCTGTTGAGGGCCAAAATCCATGGGCCTTGACAGTCTTTTAATACCAGGCCGCAGCAGTCTGCATTTTACTTGGCTGGTTAACAAAAATAGGGGGATCCCTATGCCGTTTTTTTTTTTCGAGGGGATCCCCTATTTTTGTTAACCAGCCAAGCTAAGCAGACTGCTGTGGCCTGGTATTATCAGGCTTGCAAGGTCCATGGATATTGGCTCATTACCAGCCTGAAAAACCAGGCCTCAGCAGTCTGCTTCATCTGGCTGGTTAACAAAAATAGGGTGGACCCCACACCAATTTTTTTTCGAGGGGATCCCCTATTTTTGTTAACCAGCAAAGATAAGCAGACTGCTGTGGCCTGGTATCATCAGGCTGGCAAGCAGGGTCGGACTGAGGCACCGGGACACCGGAGAAACCTACGGTGGGCCCCAGCTCCTGCGTGGTGGGCCCTGATTTGAAAGGATAAGTCGCAGGGCAGAGGGGGCGGTGGCCCCGGGGCCCGCGCTCTGAGGGGGCCCACCCGGAGCTACGATACAGTTACATTCTGCGGCAGAGCAGGGAGAATCGCTCTCCCTGCTCTGCCGCCCGGAAGCTATGGGGCCTGAACAGGCGTTGGGGGGACCCGGTGCCAGCAGTGGGCCCCCCACCCGTCATCGGAGGGTCAGCTGTATCGGCATCCAGCCGATAAACTGACCGCATAGAGAGAGAAGGAGCGAGCGCTCCTTCTCTCCCATAATCCCCCTCAGCGTATGACAGCGGGCGCAATAACATCACCTGCCGGCGCCCGCTGTCAGACGCTGAGAGGGAGAACAGTGAGCAGCACAGGAGCCGGGAGGTGAGTATTTTTTTTATTTTTTTTTTAATGGGGGTGCAGTCGAGTCCTGGCTGGAGAAGTCGTCATGTCGGTGTGGGCCAGATGGAAAAGACATGAAAAGTGAACAATTCCATTAGAAAGAACATCAGCGGTAAGTCATTATCTGTACCTGTGCTGTAATCTATATGTTCTGTTGGACTGGTATTATTTAACACAGACCATATGGCGGTAATATCAATATTGGTCTTTTTATATATAGATTATTTTGGCCAACAGCGCGGTCATTTGCTGAGGTTCTCTGATGATGGGCCCACTCAGAAGTTTTGCCCCCACTAAACCAAAACCCTAGCTACGCCTATGGCTCTCTCTCTAGTCTTTCTTTCTCGCTCTCTGTTCTTTCCTTCTCGCTCTCTGTTCTTTTTTCTCTCTGTTCTTTCTTTCTCTCTTTTCTTTCTTTCCTCTCTTTCTTTCTCTGTTTGTTCTTTCTCTCTCGCTGCTCTTTCTTTCTCTTCCTCAGTACCAGCCACTGTGCCCTCATTACCAGTCAGTGTGATCAGCAGTGCTAAATGGTTACGCTTGGGGCGAGGATATGGGTGTGATTAGCTGTGAAATGGGTGTTGTCGGGGCGTGGGCTAAAATTTTCAGCGGCGCGCAACACGCGCCGCAGCCTTTAATCCTCTTTCCTGTCTTCCAAATTTGGGAGGTATGCTGTATGACCTCCCTACAACTTCTGGCCATGCTCCTGATGAGCGCGACGGATGGTCTCGTGAGGGATCTCCTCCCACACCTGGACTAAAGCATCCACCAACTCCTGGATAGTCTGTGGTGCAACGTGGCATGGCCTAAAATTTTCTGCAGCATGCACAGCGTGCCATAGCCTTTGTCCCTCTTTCCCTTATTCAAAGGTTGGGAAGTATGATGGTGGGCCCCAAGAATATATTTTCTCTGGTGTGCCCAAGGTACTCCAGTCCGACGCTGCTGGCAAGGTCCATGTATGTTGGCTCCTTAACAGCCTTAAATACCATGCCTCAACAGCAGGGGCGTACATATAAATCATGGGGCCCCATAGCAAAAGTCTGAATGTTCCCCACCCCCCCAAAAAAAAACCCCAGAGGCATTGTAAATGTAAAGTGCCAGCACAGTGAGGGAAGTTGAGTCGCACAGAGACAGGGGTTTTGGGGGTACTCGGCACCGATCACGTCGACTTCTATGGGGGATGTCACGAGTAGCACAGCTCGGTCCGTGACCTGGGCGATCACTGGAATGTGGGATATTTCCAGGGGATGATAGAATGTTCGTGTAGTTTGTCGTGACGCCACCTGTAGTACCTGGTCAGGGTGTCCAGCGCTGCTGTGCAGGTCCTCTGGAAGGGATGGTGTAGTGCAGGTAGGTGATAAGTCTTCTACAGGTAACACGCTATCCTTCCAGGGCAGATAGATGTGAGATAGAGCAATGGTGCAGAGTGATGTAGCAGAGTGGACTATGCGACGTAGTAAGAAAGCAGGAAAGGAAACAATTCTTACTACAAAGACATGCAGCATAAGGCTGCCTCAACCCCTCCCATCCAACTAGCTACACCCTGTTCTAACCAGCCTGAGCTAGACCATCCCATTGGGTCCGCCTACACTCAGCTGGCATAGTGTACTGTTGAATGCAGTGTTTGGAGTCAATGGGTGTTTCCTCCTTACCTGAGAGTAAGTTGTCACACCGCTGGGTGCGATGCAACATCTCTGTGGCGACTGGACCCTCGGGTGCTTCTGTCTTTTCACAAATGCCGGCTTTACCCGGCAATTGAATCAGAGGCTATTTTACTATGTAGAAGTGAATAAACTATAAATATATGTATATATATATGTCACAATGACATGTATATATATATATATATATATGTATTCTATGTGTGTATATTTTGTGTTTACAAGGAAAGAAAGTGTTTTTTTAGTTGCGATATTTTGTTCCCATAGACTTACATGGGACTTCCGGTATCGGAATCGGATATCGCCGATATTTAATGATATCGGCGATACCATTCCGATCCAATATTTTTGGATATCGGAAAGTATCGCTCAACTCTATTAATCACCTTATGTTGCTCAAACAGACGTTGCAACATATGCAGTGCTGAATGCCATCAATTGGAGTTATATTTAATACAATATTTGGCCCTGTTGCCCTTTCATGTGCTGATCGAGAGTTATACAGGGTGGGCCATTTATATAGATACACCAAAATAACATGGGAATGGTTGGTTATATTAACTTCCTGTTTGTGGCACATTAGTATATGGGAGGGGGAAAACTTTTCAAGATGGGAGGCTACCATGGTGGCCATTTTGAAGTCAGCCATTTTGGATCCAACTTTATTTTTTCCAATGGGAAGAGGGTCACATGACACATCAAATTAAGGAGAATTTCACAAGAAAAACAATTGTGTGATTGGTTTTAACGTAACTTTATTCTTCCATGAGTTGTTTACAAGTTAAAGGCCACTTATTAAATGTATTCAAAGTGCGTCCCATTATATTGGATTGTCAATGCAACCCTCTTCTCCCACTCTTGACACACTGATAGCAACACCACAGAAGAAATGCTAGCACAGGCTTCCAGTATCCGTTGTTTCAGATGCTACACATCTCGTATCTGAAGGCAATTGTCAACTTCAAAATGGCTGCCATGGTCACCACCCATCTTGAAACGTTTTCCCCCTCCCATAAACTAATGTGCCACAAACAGGAAGTTAATATCACCAACCATTTTCATTTATTTAGGTGTATCCATATAAGAGGCCCACCCTGTATTTAATAGTTTATTTTAGCTAGGACATACTCTGTTTATTTTCCTATTGCAAAACCTGTACACTGTAGAAGATTTGTTTCCAGCAAAAAAAGAATTCCAACACTCAAGATGCCTGCACACAGGACTCATCACCACCATGAATGCAAGATTCAAGCACTGTTGAGCCTCCTCCACCAACAGCAGTTCCGGTATCACCTGTTTATGACCTGGTCACAGAAGAAGTGTATCTGTCCCAGAACCTCTTTATGATAGATTTTGACTCTTTCTGGCACACACAACAAACCTCTACTTCTGAGGAAATTACCTTCTCATAACCCCTATCTAGCTCCCTGGTCATTCCCACTACACAATAATTGTCATCATCATCCCAGAATCAGCTGACAGTTTTTTTCTGGTGAGGAAATTATTTTTAGCTCCTTGGGGGGCCGCCTTTTTACCACTCCTAAATTTACCCTTACTTAAAGTGCCACTATCATCTCAGTTGCCACAGTTAGGCCGGAATCACACATGCGAGGAATATGGCCCAGTCTCGCATGTTAATGCCCTGCAGTGGATCGTGCGGCCGCATAACAATACATGGAGCCGAACGCTCCGCTCCCAAAGCCGGCGGCAGTGCCGGGAATTAACATGTGAGACTTGGCCGTATTCCTCGCATGTGTGATCCCGGCCTTAGCGTCTCTACTACCATAACAGACAAAGCCACAAAGACAACTAGATGTTTGAATCCTGTACTTTATCTCCTCTGCTCCCATTTCTTCTGAGTGCAAACTCTTGCTATGCATCTCATCCTTTAAATCAACTGAAAAAAGTTGGTGTTATCAAAAATCATTCTTAGCTACCAGCGTTCTGTGGCTTAGGGAACTAAGGGCCCGAAAAGTTAAAGGTGTCGTTGATGGAATAGAAAGTCCACAATTTCGAAGCTTGAAGGATAAGACAGTGGATGAGCAGAACTGTGCCGGACAGTCAAACTGATGGTGTTACTGTTTTAAAGGTAACATCATCCTGCTGTGATGTAGATAAGTAATGTACAATAAATTGTATAACATTCATCACATTGTCTCCAATAATATGCACACCAGATACAAAGGAGGCCAGTTGAGACTGGCATTTGGTAGTATTTCTGCCCGGAGAGCTGGTGTCAATAGTGGTGGTGAGGTTGCTGGTGCTCACAGCTCCCATATTCCACACTCTTTTTGCGAGATTCCCCGATATAGTATATTTTTTCTTTTACATTGCTCAATACGTTACCATTGTCTCTATTTCTTTTATTATATATTTTTTATTACACAATAATTAACTTTGTCACTGGTTTCAATCACAAACCCCCCCATAAAATGAAACAAATACAAAGAAAAGGACCAAAAAGACAGCAGTGGAAACAGGCTACAGTATTGATACGGCATGTATGGATGTCAGGTTTGATTACTAAAACTTATGTGCCAAAAAAATTTAATTTGTGTCATGTATATTTTGTGAAATAAATATGCATTTAAATTTCTGCATTTTTGATCATTTTCTTTTGTAAGTTTTTTAAACAATTATCCCCCTCTTCTAAAGATTTGTGACATGTACGCTTTGTCTAACAGACACATATTTTATTTTCTTTAACAATATTTTTGGCTTGCTGCTTATTACAGAGTGAATAATGAAAACCAATGTGTAATTGAAATGCAGCATTTACCAGCTACAATATATCATTTTGTGATCAATCATAGATGCCATCTCTCCTCTCTCTCCCGTATCAGTGGAATCTCAATTGACTGCTACATTATTCTTCCTCACTACAGCAATTGTAAAACACAAAATGAAAGACAATGTTTGATGGCTTTCCCTCTCTATAACTGTAACAAGGGGCGAACGGGGTGGTAGTCCTGACCGAGTTCACACACTAAACACAGTCTGATGACACCCCGACCCCCTGTACATGTAATGCGGGAACCGATGCAGCTTTTCCCCACAGGTTACTTTCTCCACTGGTCACAGCAGTCCACGTGATTTAGAGTCCACAAAGGCAACTATTATCCAACAGGGAAATAACCTTTTAATGAACAGTGGTGAAGAAGAAAGGCACAAAGAACAACACTGGTTTTCCAGCTGTCAGGTTTAGGCCTAAACAGGCCTTTTAGGATATCAGATGATTGCCTGATTGGATGGAGCTTCGATCGAGGCAGGATGGTGAGATGAAATGACACAGAGACGATTGTCTTGTTCTGATGCCAAGGTCATCAGGCTTTAATCACTCCCCCAGCCAGCTTATATTGACAGCTGAACTGGGCGTACACATACATTAGGTAATGGTGTTTTCCAGGACATTTTAGCAAATCATTTATTACCGTAAATACATTTTGTCACGTACCATAGTCCATGTCAATTTGACCAACTCATTATCAAACTAAGCTAACCTTTGGTACATGTCGTGTCATGTTGCTAGTTCAGTCAGCAAATAATGTCTTAGTGGAATATAGAGAAGTGATTTCTTAAAGTGATTATTGTATGAGAATATATAAAAGGGTATCAGAATATAGAAGGGTCTCCTGAATTCCCTATCACAGCTCTCTCCCTGACACTCTCCCCAACCGCACCCACAGCAGCTGCAGCAGGCAAAGATTTGTAGAAGTCACACATGCTGGAATCTGGGCGCTAAAAACCCCTTCATCGGAATCCATTTCAGAGTTGTCATGCAGCTGTAATGCAGGCTAACCACCACCAGGTGGCAGCAAAAAAGTCCAAGACTGAGTCAGGAATAATCAGTCACCTGAAGTATAATAGGTCTCAGCAAGTCCTCTACAGAGCAGAAACACAGGCGCCACCAAGTGGCGGGAGCGTGGTCAGGCAAGCCAAGTCAAAACCATACGGAGGCAGCAGGACAAAAGGAATAAGCAATACACGTGGTCAGGAGAAAGCCAGGAGGTCATCAACGGTCAGAAGCAGATAAGACAAAGACAGAAAGCAGAAGCGAGTCCGAATACAAGCCGAGTCAAAAACCAGACAATCAAACAGACAAACAGGGAAATGCAGGGAACAGGGCAGACAGAGGAGAACAACAGACATGGGACAAGTCAGGGATAACAGCAGGACAAATCAAGGGTTACCAGTCAGGTTCACAAGCCGAAGGTAGCAGTATAGCTCACACTGCTAGCAGGATGTGTGAGAGCTAAATAGCCAACCTGAACCCAGAATGAGGCAGAGCAAAGTTAACCCTTGACATGATCCGCCCGGACCAAGGGCAGACAGGACTAAACCCTGGAACGGATCATGACAGTACCATCTTCTCAAGGGGGGGGCCACCGGACCCCCAGACTTCCCAGGATAACGTGCGTGAAATGCCCGAACCAATCGATCAGCATGTACCGATCGCGCCGGGACCCAAGATCGATCCTCAGGACCATAACCCTTCCAATGGACCAAATACTGAAGTGAACTATGGACCCTACGCGAATCCACAATCCGTTCCACTTCAAACTCGGTCTGACCATCCACAGAGACAGGAGGCGGAGGGGATGGAGGCCCTGTGGAAAATGGTACAAATGACTTTAGAAGGGAGGCGGAGCCTAACTGCACATGAGGAAGGAACTGAACCTGTGAGCTCCTTTCCTCAACCCAGTCAGCTTTAGCATTGTCATAGCGTATCTTTGCCCAAAATGGGGAAATCAGGAAGAGAAAAGGCTAAAGACTCCACTGGCACCCCGAAACTCCCAAAAAAGACGGGGGATTTGGATCATTATCTCCGGAGAAAGCCAGCTTCTGCACCAGTGCTTTCACCTAAGATAGCGCCCGGAACCCTCTCTCTGTCTGACGCAGAGGACTCGGATATCGACACTGATGCTTGTTCAGGGCAATCACCCCACAGGCCGGAACGTTCCAACCAGGTCACCCGCTCTTTCATCCGCCGGACCATTGCTCCAGTGCTACAGGAGCTGGCCAGCATTAAGGCGGAGGTGTCACACGTGGGACGCCGTGTAGAGGAGCTGGAGCAGGCACACACTTCCTATGTGGAATTCGGCGATGGTATCTGTACTACGCTCCAGGAACACTCCAAGCATCTTAATGCGGCCCTCTGTGCTGCCGAAGACCTTGAGAACAAGAATCGCTGCCGCAATGTGCGTATGAAAGGTATCCCTGAGTCCCATGCTCCTGAGGCCCTGCGCTCTGTGGCACGCACTTTATTCTCTGCATTGCTGGGGGAAGAACCTGCTGAAGCTGTGGTTGTGGAGCGCATTCACCGGGCCCTCAGAGCTCGCCCCAGGGACACTGATCCCCCTAGGAACGTTATTTGTGGTATACTGGACTACAACCATACTGCTGCGCTTCTCACTGCCGCGAGGGAGCAGGGGTCCCCGATGCTAGACGGGTCCCCAGTGGCCTTCTACCAAGATCTGGCCAGTTCTACCCTCCAGAAGCGCCGCTTGTTAAAACCTCTTCTGACCCACCTGAAGGAACATGATGCCCAGTACAGATGGTTGTTCCCCTTTGGCTCTTTGTCACACGCCACGACAAGAAAGTTACTATACGTCATCCAGAGGACTTACCTACTTTGTGGAAGGCCTTATCCATCCCTTCACTGCCTGTACCGTCCTGGCTACCTGTTCCGGAGTCATCCATACCACCGATCCAGCCGCGCCCGGAAGATTGGCAAGTCACCCGCTCCAAGAACAAGTTGCATCGTCGCTCTCTACCTGCACGCGATGACCCAGTTGGAGACTGAGCTGTTACCGGACTAGCTTGCTGCTCCTGTTCTTACCAGGACATGGTAGACCCGGTGTAATGCCTTTGTTCTGGAGGTATTATGCCCTCCTTCTACCTGAAACCTGAGGTTTACATTTTCCACTTTGCAGCCTTCCTGTTGAATTGTTAACTCACTGTGGTTATATCCAACTTATGATTCTGTTCACTCAGGCTCGTATTTTTCTCCCTTGTCTCTCTCTCCCCACTCTCCTCCCCATTTTTGGACAAGTACATTTCACTATGACCCAGGTTTTCTTGGGTCCCACAAGCTGGCTGGAGGTTATTGCAGGTAGGCTCTTATGCGAACCTTGCATCGCCTCCACTGCCCCCTCCTCCTTCTTCAGGAGGGGAGCAGTGTCTCCTGGCTCCCCTTGTGGATCCGCCTAATTCACATGTCTCCAAATGTTCACAGCACCGCTACCTATGGTGCTTTATTTTTTGTCTTTGTTTTGATTTTTTTTTTTTGTGTGTTCTTTCCCTCTTGTGTCCTCCTGTCACACTCCTCTTTCCTTGGGGTCGCTCTGTCCTTGCTACGGTACACCGCTTTATCGCTTCTCTATCCTCCCAATGCACGTCCATGATGACTCCACGTGATATTGTTATTCAATCCTATAACGTTAAGGGTATGAATGCGCCTGCGAAACGTGCTCAGGTTTTGCGACTCCTTAAAAAGATGGTGTCTCTGTTATTTTTATGCAGGAAACACATTTCCGTCACGATCATGTTCCACAACTGTCTCGCTCTTCATTCCCAGTATGGTTCCACAGTTGCAGCGACTCCCACGCGTCGAGAGGGGTGAGTATAGCTTTTTGCCGCAATCTTCACTTTCAGTTGCAAGCGCAGTTGGCAGATACAGATGGTCGATATCTTTTCTTGAAGGGTAAACTGGGAAACACTTTAGTGACTTTTGCTAATATTTATGCGCCCAATGTTCGCACAGTCGACTGGCTATTATCTACTCTACGTCTTTTACAGCAATTTATGTCGGGGCTAGTGGTACTGGGTGGAGACTTTAACCTCACTATGGAGCCTCTGGTGGACTCCTCCACGGGCTGCTCCGCCATTTCTTTTCGGAATCTCAGACGACTTAAACTGCTATTGGCGGAGCTGTCCTTGGTGGACGCCTGGAGAGTCCTCCATCCTGACTCTAGGGATTATACGTTTTATTCGACGCCGCATCGCTCATACCAAAGACTTGATTACCTCTTTCTATCCCGACGCCACCTGGGGTGTTATTCTACGGTGGATATTGGATCCATGACAGTATCGGACCATACACCTATATCCATAACACTGGCCTTACCTGGGGTGGGTGGTCTCGGGTACACCTGGCGACTCAATGAGACACTGTTGGACGCTCAAGATAACATAAATGCCATTGAAATACCCCTTCAGGACTTCTTCCATAGAAATTACACTCCAGGCATGTCAATCCCCATCGTCTGGGAAACTCACAAATCTTTTGTCAGGGGTGAATTCATCTCACTGGCCTCTAGACTTAAAAAATCTAGGGAGAAACAAACCGATGCCTTGCTCCTTCAAATTTGCAAATTGGAGTCGCTCCACAAGCGATCTCTGTGCCAGCAACACCTCTCCGATCTCCTGTCCTTGCGTATGGCCCTTAAATCCCTACTAAACCTAAAAATTGCGAAAAATTTCTTACACGCAAAACACCGTCTTTATGCTTCAGGTGACAGAGGTGGGAAACTTATGTCCGCTTATGTCAAAGAAACATCTCCGCGTACATTCATCGCTGAGACGAGGTGCCCCTCGGGTGCCGCACACACTGAGACGACGCAAATCGCGCAAGATTTTCACCAATATTACGCCGCCTTATATAACTTACATAACCCCATGTATGAATCTGCCCCTACTGTAGACCCCCATCCTGCTATTGTGGACTTTGTCTCCTCCCTGAACCTCCCTAAATTGAAACCTTCCCATCACGCGGAATTGTTATCTCCAATTACAGTGGAGGAAGTGGAGGAAGCTCTGAAGTCTACTCCATCTGGAAAATCTCCTGGCCCAGATGGTCTGACAATACTTTACTATAAAAAGTTTAAAACTACCCTTCTCCCACACCTCACCCGACTTTTTAACGCCTTAATGACTGGCTCCTCCTTTCCTCCCCAATCCCTTTCTGCAGATATAGCTTTAATCCATAAGGAGGACAAAGATCCAGCACAGTGTAGTAGTTATCGGCCGATTTCTCTTCTTAACTGTGATTTGAAGCTCTGGGCGAAGGTACTGCCGAACCGGGTGTCTCACTTGGTTCCCCTCCTGGTGCAGAGCGATCAGGCTGGGTTTGTATTGGGTAGGGAGGGGAGGGAAAACTCCACAAAAATCTTACACCTAGTCCATGGGGCAGTTTCCCGAAAAACGCCTTTGTTGTTAAGTACTGATGCCGAAAAGGCGTTTGACCGCATAGATTGGTCTTACATGAAGTCGGTCCTACGCCTATTTAATTTTCCCGATCGTTTTATAGACTCCATTTTTACACTTTACACTTCGCCCACTGCCAGGGTCAAGGTGAACAATTCTTTTTCGGCTCCATTCTCTATATCCAATGGAACCCGTCAGGGCTGCCCCTTGTCTCCCAGTCTGTTCGCTCTGTGCCTGGAGCCTTTGTTACAGGCTTTTCGTACACACCCAGACATCCAAGGCGCGTCCACTAGGGTTGAGCATTCCGATACTGCAAATATCGGGTATCGGCCGATATTGGCTGTATCGGAATTCCGATTCCGAGTTCCGATATTTTCGTCATATCAGATACCGGAATCGGGATTGTCACTGTCACTGTCAGTGTCCGTCGGTCGGGTCTGTCAGGAGTCAGCGGCACTTACCTGGCAGAAGATCTCCGGCGGTCACGGGCTGGACTGCTTCATGGCCGCAATCTTCTTTCCCCGGCGGTCACATGCAGTTTCTCGCGATAACTGCAGTGACTGCTGGGTAATCCTGGCTGTAAAGCAGTCAGTCGATGACGTCACCGCCGGGGAAGCAGGTAATCAGCTGTGCTGCGTTGCGATGACAGGCTCTGCCTGTCATTGCGATGTAGCAGAGCTGGATCGTCGTGGGACTGTCGTTATGGACTGCGTCGGACAGGTGGTATACTGTTGGTTTTTTTTTTTTCTTTTTTTACAGGAGATCGATGGCGTCGCAGGAATGAGAGTATAATAAAATTAATGAAAACTGTGTTGTCTCTTTTATTTCATTAAAAGACTTTTTTCTTGCTGTGTCTTTTTTTTAAACATTTAAAAACTTTGGGATTAATAATGGATCGGTGTCTTATTGACACCTCTCCATTATTAACCGGGCTTATTGTCACCGTGAATCAACGGTGACATTAACCCCTTATTACCCCGCTTGCCACCGCTACAGGGAAAGTGGGAAGAGCCGGGTAAAGTGCCACAATTGGCACCTCTTTTGATGCGCCAAATGTGGGGCTGCTGTAGCCTGGTATTATCAGGCTGTCGAGGGCCAAAATCCATGGGCCTTGACAGTCTTTTAATACCAGGCCGCAGCAGTCTGCATTTTACTTGGCTGGTTAACAAAAATAGGGGGGATCCCCACGCCGTTTTTTTTTCGAGGGGATCCCCTATTTTTGTTAACCAGCCAAGCTAAGCAGACTGCTGTGGCCTGGTATTATCAGGCTGGCAAGGTCCATGGATATTGGATCCTTACCAGCCTGAAAAACCAGGCCTCAGCGGTCTGCTTCATCTGGCTGGTTAACAAAAATAGGGGGGACCCCACGCCAATTTTTTTCGAGGGGATCCCCTATTTTTGTTAATCAGCCAAGATATGCAGACTGCTGTGGCCTGGTATCATCAGGCTGGCAAGGTCCATGGATCTTGGCTCCTTAACAGCCTGAAAATCCAGGCCTCAGCGGTCTGCTTCATCTGGCTGGTTAACAAAAATAGGGGGGACCCCACGCCAATTTTTTTCGAGGGGATCCCCTATTTTTGTTAATCAGCCAAGATATGCAGACTGCTGTGGCCTGGTATTATCAGGCTGGCAAGGTCCATGGATCTTGGCTCCTTAACAGCCTGAAAATCCAGGCCTCAGCGGTCTGCTTCATCTGGCTGGTTAACAAAAATAGGGGGGACCCCACGCCATTTTTTTTTCGAAGGGAACCCCTATTTTTGTTAATCAGTTCCCTCTGACGTCACTGATTGTGTCCCTGGCTGACCTGAAGTGAAAGTGGAAAGCAATCAATTAAGCTTTCCACTTAAGGGCCCGTCTCACATAGCGATATCGCTACCGAGATCGCTGCTGAGTCAGTAGTTTTGTGACGCAGCAGTGAGCTCACCAGCGATATCGCTGTGTGTGACATTCAGCGACGATCAGCCCCCCTGCCGGGTATCGCTGATCGTCGCTGAAATGTCAGGACCTTTTTTTGATCGCTGGTTTCCCGCTGACAGGCACGCATCGCTGCGTGTGACAGGCGGGAGACCAGCGATCCGCTGGTAACCAAGGTACACAGCGGGTTTCCAGGCGCGGGGCTGTGCCTAGAAACCCGCTGTGTACCTTGGATACCAGCGCCCTGATGCAGGGAGCTGGTATCCAAGGTACACAGCGGGTTTCCAAGCGCTGCACGGTGCCTGGAAACCCGCTGTGTACCTTGGTTACCAGCGGATCGCTGGTCTCCCGCCTGTCACACGCAGCGATGCGTGCCTGTCAGAGGGAAACCAGCGATCAAAAAAAGGTCCTGACATTTCTGCGACGATCAGCGATACCCGGCAGGGGGGCTGATCGTCGCTGAATGTCACACACAGCGATATCGCTGGTGAGCTCGCTGCTGCGTCACAAAACTACTGACTCAGCAGCGATCTCGGTAGCGATATCGCTATGTGAGACGGGCCCTTAAGCGATGTTACCCGCAGTGTCGCTGTCCCAGATCGCTGCCTGAGCTGCCTGTTTGGCAGCTCAGCAGCGATCATGTAGCGATACACCAGCGATCCTGACAAGTGCATATCGTTGTCGGGATCGCTGGTGTAAAGCTATGTGACACCAAGCCTTTACTCTCCTGTCAGCCAGGAGAGGAACTCATTCATTTGGGGGTTTACTGTGAGGCTGCAGCAATAGCTGCGGTCCCTGCAGTAAACATTAACCCTTTCTGAAGGATTACACCGTGGGACCTGACTGTGCATGGGATAGGTAAGAATAATTTTGCTTTTTTATTTTATTTTTATTACAGGAAATGGTTTTTGCAGTAAAATAAAAGATGGTCAAAACATGTGTCTTTATTTCATTAAAATGATTTTTAATTAAAGTGTGTGTGTTTTATTTTTATTTCATGCAATAGGATTAATAATTGATAGTTGTCTAATTGACAGCTCTCAATTATTAACCTGGCTTAAGGTCACCTTTCAATAGCAAGGTGGCTTTAACCCCATATTAACCCATTCGCCACCGCTACAGGGCAATGGGAATAGACGGGCAAAGTGCCAGAAAGGGCGAATCTAATTATAGATTTGTCTTTCCTGGGGTGTCTGGGGGCAGATGTTAGTAGCCGGGTGGTGGCCAAAAATAATGGTCCCTCTCTGGGCTATTATTATCTGCTCCCACTCACTGGCTTTGTCTGTCTGGTTGCGAAAATAGGGCGGGAGCCCACGCATTTTTTTCAGCAATTTTACACCTCATATATATATATATATATACATGTCATTGAATTTGTGACACATATATATATATATTATATATATATTTATATTTGTAGTTCATACACTTCTACATAGTATAATAGCCGCTAATTCAATTGCCGGCTTTTGTGAAAATGCAGAACCCGACATGAATGACACTTGGTGTACATAGGGTTAACCATGTCCTTTGCTATCTGATTTGCACAAACAATTACATCAGTCTATGTGTGCAAAATTTCACACCTGTAGGGGTTAATTAAAGGTGTAAATTCGTAGCAAAAAAGTCCGTTTTTTTTACAACGAATTTACACCTTTAATTAACCCCTACAGGTGTGAAATTTTGCACACATAGACTGATTTAATTGTTTGTGCAAATCAGATAGCAAACGACATTAAAAGACATGGTTAACCCTATGTACACCAAGTGTCATTTCATGTCGGGTGCTTCTGTCTTTTCACAGAAGCCGGCTTTACCCGGCAATTGAATCAGAGGATATTTTACTATGTAGAAGTGTATAAACTATACATATATGTATATATATATATATATATATATAGTCACAATGACATGTATATATATATATATATATATATATATTATATTGTATTCTATGTGTGTATATTTAGTGTTTACAAGGAAAGAAAGAGGTTTTTTTAGTTGCGATATTTTGTTCCCATAGACTTACATGGGACTTCCGGTATCGGTATCGGGTATCGCCGATATTTTAGTGATATCGGCGATACCATTCCGATTCCGATACTTTTGGATATCGGAAAGTATCGCTCAACTCTAGCGTCCACGCCTAAAGGCGAGGCCCTCGTATCCGCATACGCTGATGACATCATGCTTAGTATTACTAACCCGGAGACCGCTATACCCGCTGTGCTGGATCTTTTTCACCATTTTGGTACTCTTTCAAACTTCAAAATCAATTATAATAAATCGGTCGCGTTTGCTATCGGCTTTTCCAGGGACACTCTAACCCGCCTCCAACGAATGTCACCGTTCACCTGGAAGACAGACCATGTAAAATATTTAGGCATTCTTATTCTGAGGGATATTTCTCACCTATACGCTTTGAACCACCTACGCTTACTCTCCTCGGTTAGGACACAGCTCCAACGTCTACGAATACCGTTCATGTCTTGGTTGGGCCGAAAAAATTATCTGTCCACATATATAGTCCCAAAATTCCTCTACTTATTCCAGGCAGCTCCTATATTCCTTGCCAATTCCTTTTTTCGTGCCTTACACGTTCTATTCTCACGGTTCCTATGGAACCAACGTCCAGCTCGTATCGCTTTTTCGACTTTGACTCTGCCCACAGATGCAGGTGGAGTGGGTATGCCCGACCTGAAGAACTATTACTTTGCTTGCCATCTTCGTTGGGTGGAGATAAACAGCTGGAACAAAAGGTCTTTCTTGTCTCCCTAGAAACGGCTCTTCTTTCGCCTAAGGAGGCACTTGAGTTATGGGGTGTGCATACTCAGATCCCTCGTACACGCAGCTTCTCCCCTCTTCTGAAGGGTTTGCTTCACACATGCCTGAACTGTCTACATCATGATTCTATGAGTAAGTTCCCCTCTCCGCTCATGCCTGTACGCTTACTCCCTTTGTTGACTTGCTCGGATGAGGGTTTTTGGACTTTTCAGGGTTTGTGGAGCAAGCTGGTAACGCCCCTCAATTCCTTTTTTGCTGGAGGCAATGTCCCTTCGATGGAGGGCCTGTCATCCATCCTCGGACCTACACGCGCCAACTTTTTATCGCTAGCACATGTACATCATGTCTGTCAGACCTTTTTGGAGCAACATCGTCCCTTACGGGCTGCCTCCAACTTGGAATGGCTGTTGCTGGCGCGGAGTCCTGTCAAAGGCGTGATCTCCACCATTTACAAATGGCTTATGTCTCTTCGCTCTGATACTGAACCTACTTACCTTGCTGCCTGGGAACGGGAACTGGGACACCCGTTGTCTCTACGAGTTGCCAGGTGTATTAAGAGACACGCACTGGGATTTTCTAGATTTCCACCAAAGAGAATTCTTATAAACTGATTGCCAGGTGGTATCGAACCCCGTCCTTCTCTTTCGCCATGGCTTGCAGACCTCTGACACTTGCTGGAGATGTGGGGGGGTTCAGGAACTTATGTTCACATCTGGTGGGATTGTCCCCTCATTGTGCCCTTCTGGAAGGCGATACGACAAAAAATCAAAGATATCTGCCTCCTGCCTTGTGATTTACCCAGGGATTCAGTCCTTTTTTGGGTACCAACGACGGGTTACAACCCCATTAAGCACAAACTGGCGACCTTTATGTTGACGGCTGCCAAACTTCTAGTGCCTAGGCATTGGCTGTCTACTGTGGCGCCTTCTTTGGAGGAGTGGACTATTGCTGTGGACCATATCAGGGACATGGAAGACCTGTCGGCATGGATCAACCATACCCGGGATAAATTCCAGACCATCTGGTCCCCGTGGATTGCCTTTCGTACCCCTTCGTCTACATAGTGTAAGTGATTCATTGGAGTACTATTTTTGTATGTAAGATTCTCTGCCACGTGGTGTGCTGTGGGCGGAGGCCAAGGGTGACCCCCCCTCTCCTTCTTCCTTCCCCTATTTTTCTTTATTTCCTCTTATATTTTCTGTGTCTTCTTGTTATATTTTGTTCTTAGTTTTTGTTCTTGTAGAATGTTATTGGGGTTCATTGGTTTGGGAACCCAATTTGTGTGCCAAATCTCACGCAATACTAGTAGTGATCCTCGATCACGCCGTTTCTTTCAGATATATGATGCTTTATTTTATTGAACATGATTTGATATGGTGACGCTTGGCTTATATTATGTGACATGTTTTGTTACTGTTCATACCCTTGATATGTGTTATACATGTGTGTTAATAAATACATATTCAACAAATGACTTAAGAAGGGATTTATGAAACACATTGGGGATCCGGAGTGACGGAGGAAGGTGTAACCGAAAGGCAACAGGATTGACCACCTCAATGATCTCGTAAGGACCAATAAATCTGGGACCTAACTTAGCAGAGGGAACCTTTAGACGAATGTTCTTTGTGGACAACCATACTTTATCTCCCACCAGGAACATAGGTCCTACAGACCGTCGCCTATCCGCAAAAAGTTTATGTTTGCCCTGAGCCTCCCAATGTTCTTTTGGACCTCCCTCCACACCTCCCCCATTCTTTGTACTGCCGTATCAGCCCCTGGACATCCTGAATCCAGCCTAGAAAATTCACCAAAATGGGGGTGAAAACCATAGTTACAGAAGAAAGGAGAGGTGCCAGTGGACTGGTTAATCCGATTATTGAATGAAAATTCAGCCACAGGCAATGAAGAACACCAATCATCCTGCTGAGACGTAGCAAGACACCTCAAAATCTGTTCGAGTGACTGATTGGTCCTCTCCGTCTGCCCATTGGTCTCAGGATGGTAAGCAGAGGAGAAGGTTAAGCAAATACCCAGTCTTTTACAAAATGCCCTCCAAAATCTGGACACAAACTGCACCCCCCTATCAGAAACCACACTCAAAGGCACGCCATGCAGCCATACAACGTGCTCAACAAACAACCTAGATAGTGTCTCAGCATTAGGCAATCCTGCCAGAGGTACAAAATGCGCCTGTTTACTGAATCTGTCAACCACTACCCAGATTACAGTTTTGCCATTAGAAGGAGGGAGATCAGTGATGAAGTCCATGGACAAATGAGTCCAAGGTCTATCTGGAATTGGCAATGGCACCAATTCCCCGGCCGGTCGGTTATGTGAGCTCTTAGCACGGGCACAGGTATCACAAGCAGACACAAACATAGTGATATCAGAGTTCATGGAGGACCACCAAAATAGCCTAGCAATGGCTTTCCGAGTGGCTGAGATCCCCGGGTGTCCATTGAGAGCAGAATCGTGGAATTCCCGGAGAACCCTCAACCTGTATTGAACGGGAACAAAGAGTTTATTATCAGGCAAAGAGGAAGGAGCAAGAGACTGATCCTTCTGAATTTCCTGTTCCAATTCAGAGGATACCCCCGCAACAACCACCCCGTGCTGAAGAATGGAGGAAGGAGGTTCAGGGGGTGATATCGAATCAAAACTGCGAGATAAGGCATCAGCCTTGACATTCTTGGAACCAGGCCGAAAAGTGATTGAAAAATGAAAACGAGAAAAAAAAAGCGACCACCTAGCCTTTCTAGGAGTTAACCATTTAGCAGATTCAAGATAAGACAAGTTTTTGTGATCCGTGATAACCGTGATCCGATGAACCGCCCCCTCCAAAAAATGCCTCCATTCTTCAAAAGCCAATTTTATGGCCAATAACTCCCGGTTACCCACATCATAGTTCCTCTCCGCAGAAGAGAACTTCCGGGAGAAAAAGGCACATGGTCTTAAATTAGTCAAGGTAACGGGTCCCTGTGACAACACAGCCCCCACTCCCACCTCAGATGCGTCCACCTCTACAATGAACGGTTCAGATGGATCGGGCTGAACCAATACAGGAGCAGACATAAAACATTTCTTTAGTGTAACAAATGCTTCAACTGCAAAGTTGACCAAACTTTGAGATCAGCCCCCTTGCGAGTGAGATCGGTGAGTGGTTTAACCACCTGAGAAAACGCCTTGATGAATTTTCGATAATAATTGCCGAAACCCAGAAAACGCTGCAACCCCTTGAGGTCTCTGGGTCGCACCCAATCAACAATGGCCTGTACCTTTCCAGGATCCATCCGAAACCCATTGGCCGAAAGGATGATCCCCAGAAAGGAAAGCTCCTGGACACAAAACAAACATTTCTCGGGTTTAGCAAACAGAGAATTACCCCGTAACCTATGAAGAACAGCACGTAGATGACCAATGTGGGATTCCTTGTCAGGCGAGAAAACAAGGATATCATACAAGTATACAACCATAAAGCGCCCGATAAAATCAGAGAAAACATCATTCATGAAGTTCTGAAATACAGCGGGCGCGTTCGTGAGACCAAAGGGCATGACCAAATTTTCAAACAGACCTTCAGAGGTGAAAAATGCCGTTTTCCACTCATCCCCTTCCTGAATATGGATAAGGTTATATGCTCCCCTGAGATCAAGTTTGGAAAACCACTTAGCCCCAGACACTTGGTTATAAAGATCAGGAATGAGTGGGAGAGGGTAGGTATTTCTCACCGTAATTTTATTTAGTTCTCGGAAATCGAGGCACGGGCGTAAACCACCATCTTTTTTCTTAACAAAAAAAAATCCCGCGGCCACAGGTGAGACAGAGGGACGGATGTGACCTTTGCGTAGGCTATCAGAGATATAGTTTTTCATAGCAGTACGTTCCGGGCCAGAAAGATTGTACAAACGAGCTTTTGGCAATTTAGAACCAGGAATAAGATTAATGGCACAATCATAAGGATGGTGGGGTGGCAAAACATCAGCCTCTTTTTCGGAGAACACGTCCCCAAAGTCCTTCAGGTACTCCGGAATACCCTCCGGACTAATGGCAGACACAAAACAGAAGAAAGACAACCATTGGAACAATTAGGACCCCATTTAACAATATCACGAGATCCCCAGTCAATAACAGGATTATGCCTCTGCAACCAGGGGAACCCCAACACCAGTCCTGCAGGAAGATTATTCATAACATAACATGAAATTCGTTCCTGATGTAAGGAACCCACCTTGAGGAGGAACTCCTCAGAGACAAACTTAATGACATTTTGAGCCAACGGTGTCTTATCAATTGCAACGATATAGATGGGAGTCTCTAGCCTGACTGTCCCTAACTTTAACTCGGACACCATACTAGAGTTAATGAAGTTCATGGAAGATCCACAGTCCACAAATGCTGAAGTGGAAGCACTACCACCTCCATAACACAGTTCCACCTCTAACAAAATTTTCTGAAAAGATGAAAATGGTACCTGAGAGTCTGGATGACCTCCTAGATCATCACCCAGACTCGGCAGCTCTTTATTTGATGGACAAGAGGGGCAGTCTGTCTTCCAATGTCCCGGATCTCCACAATAAAAACATAATTTCTCATCTCGTCGCCGTCTCCTCTCTTTCTCCTTGAAATTAATGATACCAACTTCCATAGTCTCCTTGAATAACACCACCTCAGACTTGACAGGCAATACGGAATCTCATGCTGTAAAATTCCTCTCTCCCGTAAACTTTGGTCCATACGAATGGCCTGGGTCATAGCCTCTTCCAGAGAACTGGGCGGCATATGAAGGGCCAGCGTGTCCTTGAGATGATCCGATAATCCTCTCTCAAACAGGCGTCTTAGAGCAGAGTCATTCCAGGACACCTCAACAGACCACCTCCTGAACTCAGAACAATACTGTTCAGCAGTGAGTTCATTCTGAGAGAGACCCATGATCATGTCCTCTGCTACCCTGACCCGGTCTGGTTCATCATAAATCAGTCCCAAAGCCTCAAAGAATCTGTCCACAGACACACGTTCAGGGACAGAAGCAGGTAGAGAGAAAGCCCACGACTGAGGTCCCTCCCGCAATAAGGAAATGATTATCCCCACCCGCTGACTCTCATCACCAGAAGATAGGGGTCCAAGTGAAAACAAAAGTTTGCAACTCTCCCTGAAAGTACTGAATTTCTCCCTCTCCCCGGAGAAGGTATCTGGGAGCATAACTGGAGGTTCAGGAGAGTGCAAAGAAACATCGACAGTGTTAAGGGCCCGTCTCACATAGCGATATCGCTACCGAGATCGGTGCTGAGTCACTAGTTTTGTGACGCAGCACCGAGCTCACCAGCGATATCGCTGTGTGTGACATTCAGCGATGATCAGCCCCCCTACCGGGTATCGCTGATCGTCGCTGAAATGTCTGGACATTTTTTTGATCGCTGGTCTCCCGCTGACAGGCACGCATCGCTGTGTGTGACAGGCGGGAGACCAGCGATCCGCTGGTAACCAAGGTACACAGCGGGTTTCCAGGCGCGGGGCTGTGCCTAGAAACCCGCTGTGTACCTTGGATACCAGCGCCCTGATGCAGGGAGCTGGTATCCAAGGTACACAGCGGGTTTCCAGGCACCGCGCAGCACTTGGAAACCCGACGTGTACCTTGGTTAAAAGCTCCCTGCATCAGGGCGCTGGTATCCAATGTACACTGCGGGTAACTAAGCGATGTTACCCGCAGTGTCGCTGTCGCAGATCGCTGCCTGAGCTGCCTGTTTGGCAGCTCAGCAGCGATAATATAGCGATACACCAGCGATCCTGACAAGTGCATATCGTTGTCGGGATCGCTGGTGTATCGCTATGTGAGACCCAGCCTTTAGAGTGCTTACAGTCAGTCTGCAACAATATTACTGTGTTAGAAAGCTCCCTCTGTTGCACAAATAGGTCTTGCATAATCAATGCCAAGCTATTCATGTGATCTGCTAAGGTATGGAGCGGATCCATAGCAAACAGAGCAGAGACACAGGCGACACCAAGTGGCGGGAGCGTGGTCAGGCAAGCCAAGTCAAAACCGTACGGAGGCAGCAGGACAAAAGGAATAAGCAATACATGTGGTCAGGAGAAAGCCAGGAGGTCATCAACGGTCAGAAGCAGATAAGACAAAGACAGAAAGCAGAAGCGAGTCCGAATACAAGCCGAGTCAAAAACCAGAGAATCAAACAGACTAACAGGGAAATGCAGGGAACAGGGCAGACAGAGGAGAACAACAGACACGGGACAATTCAGGGATAACAAATCAAGGATTACCAGTCAGGTTCACAAGCCGAAGGTAGTAGTATAGCTCACACTGCTAGCAGGATGTGTGAGAGCTAAATAGCCAACCTGAACCCAGAATGAGGCAGAGCAAAGTTAACCCTTGACATGATCCGCCCGGACCAAGGGCAGACAGGACTAAACCCTGGAACGGATCATGACAAGAGTCCTGGGGGCCCGTGTTGTGGTCCTTCAGTCCCTAAGAGTCCTTAGTCCAGGGCAACAGAGCCCTCCAATCTGGAAGTCTGGCAGTTTGGAAGATAAATGCCCTGTTCTCCAAAGACTTATCCAATGTGTACTCCCAACTACAGAGTAACAGCACAAAGACAGCAACTCCACCAATAGCAGAGACTGAACAATACTGGAGGAACATATGGGAGAAGGAAAAAAATGCATAACAGCAGTGCAATGCGGCTGCAAGATCTGAGAATGAAACACAGCAACCACCTAGAGCAAGAACCAGTCATCATTACAGAAGACATCCAACAGCGGGTCAAGAACATGAAGAGCTGGACAGCACCTGACCCAGACATGATCCACAGCTACTGGCTAAAGAAATTAACCCCTTCCCCACCCATGACGCCGACGTCGGCGTCATGAAAACCTGTGCCATCCCGACCCATGACGCCGACGTAGGCGTCATGCTATAAATCATGTAACTGCGGGTCGGGGGTCCGGGGTCACTGAAAGGTCACCTGACCCGCAGTAACAGGACCCTTACTTCATCACCACAGGGGGGTTGGCTTAACCCCCACGTGGCCACGATCGCTCTGATTGGCTGTTAAAAGTGAAACTGCCAATCAGAGCGATTTGTAATATTTCACCAATGAAACTGGTGAAATATTACAATCCAGCCATGGCCGATGCTGCAATAGCATCGGCCATGGCTGGAGACCGCGATCAGACCCCCCCCACACCATGTCACGGCGGTGATCGGCCGCCGCCATCGAAAGATGGCAGCGATCGGTCACCGCCGTCGCTGTCTACTCCCCTGCTCCTGCGATCACCCCCCCTCACCTTCCGATCCCCCCCTCTCACCTTCCGACGTCCCCTACTCACCTCTCCCGGTCCACCGATGTCCCTGGATCCGTCCTGGCGGCTGCCCGGGATTCTTCATGGGCGCCGCCATCTTGGAAAATGGCGGGCGCATGCGCAGTGCGCCCGCTGGCCGGCGCATGCGCAGTGCGCCCTCCATTGTAAAAAAAAATATTTTGATCACTGTGATAAACTGTCACAGTGATCAAAATAAAAAAAAAGTAAATGAACCCCCCCGTCATAGGTAGGGACAAATAATAAAAAAAAGAATTTTTTTTTTCCTAGCGGATTTTGCTGCTGATCCGCAGCTGATTTTGCTGCTGATCCGCCGGCGGATATCGCGGCTGATCCGTGGCAGATTTCGCGGCGAATCCACGGCGGATTTCGCGGCGGATCCGCGGCTGATTTCGCTGCTGATCCGCGGCGGATTTCGCTGCTGATCCGCGGCGGATTTCGCTGCGGATCCGCGGCGGATTTCGCTGCGGATCCGCGACTGATTTCGCTGCTGATCCGCGGCGGATATCGCTGCTGATCCGCGGCTGATTTCGCTGCTGATCCGCGGCGGATTTCGCTGCTGATCCGCAAGTGATTTTGCTGCTGATTCGCGGCGGATTTTGCTGCTGATCCGCGGCGGATTTCGCTGCGGATCCGCTACTGATTTCGCTGCGGATCCGCGACTGATTTCGCTGCGGATCCTCGACTGATTTCGCTGCGGATCCGCGGCGGATTTCACTGCTGATCCGCGGTGGATTTCGCTGCGGATCCGCTACTGATTTCGCTGCGGATCCGCAACTGATTTCGCTGCGGATCCGCGACTGATTTCGCTGCGGATCCGCGGCGGATTTCACTGCTGATCCGCGGTGGATTTCGCTGCGGATCCGCTACTGATTTCGCTGCGGATCCGCAACTGATTTTGCTGCGGATCCGCGGTGTATTTCGCTGCTGATCCGCGGCGGATTTTGCTGCTGATCCGCGACTGATTTTGCTGCTGATTCACTGCGGATCCGCGGCGGATTTCGCTGCTGATCCACTGCGGATTTCGCCGCTGATCCGCGGCGGATTTCGCCGCTGATCCACGGCTGATTTCGCTGCTGATCCGCGGCGGATTTTGCTGCTGATCCGCGGCGGATTTTGTTGCTGATCCGCGACTGATTTTGCTGCGGATCCGCGGCTGATTATCTGCTGATTCATCTGCGCTAGCGGATATAGCATAACGCGATCGCGTTATGCTATACCGTTACCAGCCGGTCAACGCTACGTGGCGGATTTCGCGGCGGATCCGCGGCTGATTTCGCTGCTGATCCGCGGCGGATTTTGCTGCTGATCCGCGGCAGATTTCGCTGCGGATCCGCGGCGGATTTCGCTGAGGATCCGCTGCGGATATTGCTGCTGATCCGCGGCTGATTTCGCTGCTGATCCGCGGCGGATTTCGCTGCTGATCCGCGGCGGATTTCGCTGCTGATCCGCGGCGGATTCGCTGCTGATCCGCTGCGGATCCGCGGCTGATTTCGCTGCGGATCCACGGCTGATTTCGCTGCTGATCTGCGGCGGATTTCGCTGCTGATCCGCAACTGATTTTGCTGCTGATTCGTGGCGGATCCGCGGCGGATTTCGCTGCTGATCCGCGGTGGATTTCGCTGCGGATCCGCTACTGATTTCGCTGCGGATCCGCGAATGATTTCGCTGCGGATCCGCGACTGATTTTGCTGCGGATCCGCGACTGATTTCGCTGCGGATCCGCGGCGGATTTCACTGCTGATCCGCGGTGGATTTCGCTGCGGATCCGCTACTGATTTCGCTGCGGATCTGCGACTGATTTCGCTGCTGATCCGCGGCTGATTTCGCTGCTGATCCGCGGCTGATTTCGCTGCTGATCCGCGGCTGATTTCGCTGCTGATCCGCGGCTGATTTCGCTGCTGATCAGCGGCTGATTTCGCTGCTGATCCACTGCGGATTTCGCCGCTGATCTGCGGCGGATTTCGCCGCTGATCCACGGCTGATTTCGCTGCTGATCCGCGGCGGATTTTGCTGCTGATCCGCGGCGGATTTTGTTGCTGATCCGCGACTGATTTTGCTGCGGATCCGCGGCTGATTATCTGCTGATTCATCTGCGCTAGCGGATATAGCATAACGCGATCGCGTTATGCTATACCGTTACCAGCCGGTCAACGCTACGTGGCGGATTTCGCGGCGGATCCGCGGCTGATTTCGCTGCTGATCCGCGGCGGATTTCGCTGCTGATCCGCGGCGGATTTCGCTGCTGATCCGCGGCGGATTTCGCTGCTGATCCGCGGCGGATTCGCTGCTGATCCGCTGCGGATCCGCGGCTGATTTCGCTGCGGATCCACGGCGGATTTCGCTGCGGATCCGCGGCGGATTTCGCTGAGGATCCGCGGCGGATCCACGGCTGATTTCGCTGCGGATCCACGGCGGATTTCGCTGCGGATCCGCGGCGGATTTCGCTGAGGATCCGCGGCGGATATCGCTGCTGATCCGCGGCTGATTTCGCTGCTGATCCGCGGCGGATTTCGCTGCTGATCCGTGGCGGATTTCGCTGCTGATCCGCGGCGGATTCGCTGCTGATCCGCTGCGGATCCGCGGCTGATTTCGCTGCAGATCCACGGCTGATTTCGCTGCTGATCTGCGGCGTATTTCGCTGCTGATCCGCAACTGATTTTGCTGCTGATTCGTGGCGGATCCGCGGCGGATTTCGCTGCTGATCCGCGGTGGATTTCGCTGCGGATCCGCTACTGATTTCGCTGCGGATCCGCGACTGATTTTGCTGCGGATCCGCGACTGATTTTGCTGCGGATCCACGGCGGATTTCTCTGCTGATCTGCGGTGGAATTCGCTACGGATCCGCTACTGATTTCGCTGCGGATCCGCGACTGATTTCGCTGCGGATCCGCGACTGATTTCGCTGCGGATCCGCGGCGGATATCGCTGCTGATCCGTGGCTGATTTCGCTGCTGATCCGCGGCGGATTTCGCTGCTGATCCGCAAGTGATTTTGCTGCTGATTCGCGGCGGATCCGCGGCGGATTTTGCTGCTGATCCGCGGTGGATTTCGCTGCGGATCCGCTACTGATTTCGCTGTGGATCCGCTACTGATTTCGCTGCGGATCCGCGACTGATTTCGCTGCGGATCCGCGACTGATTTCGCTGCGGATCCGCGGCGGATTTCGCTGCGGATCCGCGGTGGATTTCGCTGCTGATCCGCGGTGGATTTCGCTGCTGATCCGCGACTGATTTTGCTGCTGATCCGCGACTGATTTTGCTGCTGATTCACTGCGGATCCGCGGAGGATTTCGCTGCGGATCCGCGGCGGATTTCGCTGCGGATCCGCGGTGGATTTCGCTGCTGATCCGCGGTGGATTTCGCTGCTGATTCGCGGCGGATTTCGCTGCTGATCCGCGGCTGATTTTGCTGCTGATCCGCGGCTGATTTCGCTGCTGATCCGCGGCTGATTTCACTGCTGATCCGCGGCTGATTTCACTGCTGATCCACGGCGGATTTCGCTGCTGATCCACTGCGGATTTCGCCGCTAATCCGCGGCGGATTTCGCCGCTGATCCACGGCTGATTTCGCTGCTGATCCGCGGCGGATTTTGCTGCTGATCCGCGGCGGATTTTGTTGCTGATCCGCGACTGATTTTGCTGCGGATCCGCGGCTGATTATCTGCTGATTCATCTGCGCTAGCGGATATAGCATAACTCGATCGCGTTATGCTATACCGTTACCAGCCGGTCAACGCTACGTGGCGGATTTCGCGGCGGATCCGCGGCTGATTTCGCTGCTGATCCGCGGCGGATTTTGCTGCTGATCCGCGGCGGATTTCGCTGCGGATCCGCGGCGGATTTCGCTGAGGATCCGCGGCGGATATCGCTGCTGATCCGCGGCTGATTTCGCTGCTGATCCGTGGCGGATTTCGCTGCTGATCCGCGGCGGATTTCGCTGCTGATCCGGGCGGATTCGCTGCTGATCCGCTGCGGATCCGCGGCTGATTTCGCTGCGGATCCACGGCTGATTTCGCTGCTGATCTGCGGCGGATTTCGCTGCTGATCCGCAACTGATTTTGCTGCTGATTCGTGGCGGATCCGCGGCGGATTTCGCTGCTGATCCGCGGTGGATTTCGCTGCGGATCCGCTACTGATTTAGCTGCGGATCCGCGACTGATTTCGCTGCGGATCCGCGACTGATTTTGCTGCGGATCCGCGACTGATTTCGCTGCGGATCCGCGGCGGATTTCCCTGCTGATCCGCGGTGGATTTCGCTGCGGATCCGCTACTGATTTCGCTGCGGATCCGCGACTGATTTCGCTGCGGATCCGTGACTGATTTCGCTGCGGATCCGCGGCGGATATCGCTGCTGATCCGCGGTTGATTTCGCTGCTGATCCGCGGCGGATTTCGCTGCTGATCCGCAAGTGATTTTGCTGCTGATTCGCGGCGGATCCGCGGCGGATTTTGCTGCTGATCCGCGGTGGATTTCGCTGTGGATCCGCTACTGATTTTGCTGCGGATCCGCGACTGATTTCGCTGCGGATCCTCGACTGATTTCGCTGCGGATCCGCGGCGGATTTCACTGCTGATCCGCGGTGGATTTCGCTGCGGATCCGCTACTGATTTCGCTGCGGATCCGCGACTGATTTCGCTGCGGATCCGCGGCGGATTTCACTGCTGATCCGCGGTGGATTTCGCTGCGGATCCGCTACTGATTTCGCTGCGGATACGCGACCGATTTCGCTGCGGATCCCGACTGATTTCGCTGCGGATCCGCGGCGGATTTCGCTGCGGATCCGCGGTGGATTTCGCTGCTGATCCGCGGCGATTTTGCTGCTGATCCGCGACTGATTTTGCTGCTGATTCACTGCGTAGCGGTCCGCGGCGGATTTCGCTGCTGATTGCGCGGATTTCGCTGCTGATCCGCTGGTGATTTCGCTGTGATCCAGCGGTGATTTCGCTGTGATCCGCGACTGATTTCGCTGCGGATCAGCGGCTGATTTCACTGCTGATCCGCAGCGGATTTCGCTGCTGATCCACTGCGGATTTCGCCGCTGATCCGCGGCGGATTTCGCCGTTGATCCACGGCTGATTTCGCTGCTGATCTGCGGCGGATTTTGCTGCTGATGCGCAAGTGATTTTGTTGCTGATCCGCGACTGATTTTGCTGCTTATCCGCGGCTGATTATCTGCTGATTCATCTGCGCTAGCGGATATAGCATAACGCGATCGCGTTATGCTATACCGTTACCAGCCGGTCAACGCTACGTGTTGAACGGGCTGGTAAAACGCAATATGAACCCAGCCATAGGGTTAGAACTAGGGTTAGGGTTGGAATTTGAGTTAGGGTTGGAATTAGGGTTAGGGTTGGAATTAGGGTTAGGCTTGTAGTTAGGTTTATGGTTAGAGTTGGGATTAGGGTTAGGGGTGTGTTGGGGTTAGGGTTATGATTAGGGTTTGTATTAGGGTTAGGTGTGTGTAGGGGTTAGGGTTGGGGTTAGGGGTGTGTTGGGGTTAGTGTTGGAGTTAGAATTGAGGGGTTTCCACTATTTAGGCACATCAGGGGGTCTCCATACGCGACATGGCGCCACCATTGATTCCTGCAAATTTTGCGTTCAAAAAGTCAAACAGTGCTCCCTTTATTCCAAGCCCCGACGTATGCCCAAACAGTGGTTTATCCCCACATATGAGGTATCAGCGTACTCGGGAAAAATTGCACAACAACTTTGGGGGTTCTAATTTCTCCTGTTAACATTGGGAAAAAAAATTGGGGACTAAAAATTATTTTTGTGGAAAAAAAATGATTTTATATTTTCACGGCTCTGCGTTATAAACTTCTGTGAAGGACTTGGAGATTCAAAGTGCTTATCACACATCTATAGGAGTTCCTTGGGGGATCTTGTTTCCAAAATGGGGTCACTTGTGGGGAGTTTCTACTGTCTAGGCACATCAGGGACTCTGCAAACGTAACATGACTCCCGAAGACCATTCCATCAAGTGGGCATTTCAAAACGTCACTACTTCCCATCCGAGCCCCGACGTGTGCCCATACAGTAGTTTTCTCCCACATATGGGATATCAGCATACTCAGGACAAATTGGACAACAACTTTTGGGGTCTAATTTCTCATGTTACCCTTGGGAAAATAAAAAAATTGGGGACTAAAAGATCCTGATTGTGGAAAAAATATGATTTTTTTATTTTCATGCCCGGGCGTTATAAACTTCTGTGTAGCCCTTGGGGGTTCAAAGTGCTCACCACACATCTAGATAAGTTCTTTGCGGGGTCTAGTTTCCTAAATGGGGTCACTTGTGGGGAGTTTCTACTGTTTAGGCACATCAGGGGCTCTGCAAACGTAACAAGATGCCCGCAGACCATTCCATCAAGTCGGCATTTCAAAGCGTCACCACATCCCTTCCGAGCCCTGACGTGTGCCCAAACAGTGGTTCCCCCCCACATATGGGGTACTAGCGTACTCAGGACAAACTGGACAACAACTTTTGGGGTCCAATTTCTCCTGTAACCATTGTGAAAATAAAAAATAGTGGGCTAAAAAATCATTTTTTGAGAAAAAAAATGATTTTTTATTTTCACGGCTCTGCGTTATAAACTTCTGTGAAGCACCTGGGGGTTCAAAGTTCTCACTATGCATCTAGATAAGTTCCTTAGGGCGTCTAGTTTCCAAAATGGGGTCACTTGTGGGGGAGCTCCAATGTTTAGGCACACAGGGACTCTCCAAATGCGACATGGCAATCGCTAAATATTCCAGCATATTTTCCATTCAAAAAATCAAATGGCGCTCCTTCCCTTCTGAGCCCTGCCGTGCGCCCAAACAGTGGTTTATGACCACATATGAGGTATCTATGTACTCAGGAGAAATTGCCCAACAAATTTTAGGATCCAATTTATACTGTTGCCCATGTGAAAATGAAAAAAACTGAGGCTAAAAGAAAATTTTTGTGAAAAAAAAGTACTTTCTTTTTTTTACGGATCAATTTGTGAAGCAACTGGGGGTTCAAAGTGCTCACTATTCATCTAGATAAGTTCCTTAGGGGGTCTAGTTTCCAAAATGGGGTCACTTGTGGGGGAGCTCCAATGTTTAGGCACACAGGGACTCTCCAAATGCGACATGGCAACCGCTAAATATTCCAGCATATTTTCTATTCAAAAAGTCAAATGGTGCTCCTTCCCTTCTGAGCCCTGCTGTGCGCCCATACAGTGGTTTATGACCACATATGAGGTATCTGTGTACTCAGGAGAAATTGCCCAACAAATTTTTGGATCCAATTTATACTGTTGCCCATGTGAAAATGAAAAAAACTGAGGCTAAAAGAAAATTTTTGTGAAAAAAAAGTACTTTCTTTTTTTTACGGATCAATTTGTGAAGCAACTGGGGTTCAAAGTGCTCACTATTCATCTAGATAAGTTCCTTAGGGGGTCTAGTTTCCAAAATGGGGTCACTTGTGGGGGAGCTCCAATGTTTAGGCACACAGGGACTCTCCAAATGCGACATGGCAACCGCTAAATATTCCAGCATATTTTCTATTCAAAAAGTCAAATGGTGCTCCTTCCCTTCTGAGCCCTGCTGTGCGCCCATACAGTGGTTTATGACCACATATGAGGTATCTGTGTACTCAGGAGAAATTGCCACACCAAATTTTAGGATCCATTTTATCCTGATTCCCATGTAAAAATGAAAAAATTGATGCTAAAAGAAAATTTTTGTTGGAAAAATTAAAATGTCCATTTTTTCCTTCCACGTTGCTTTAGTTCCTGTGAAGCACCTGAAGGGTTAATAATCTTCTTGAATGTAGTTTTGAGTAGCTTGAGGGGTGCAGTTTTTATAAAGGTGTCACTTTTGGGTATTTTCTGCCATATAGACCCCTCAAAGTGACTTCAAATGTGAGGTGGTCCCTAAAAAAAATGGTTTTGTAAATTTTGATGTAAAAAGGAGAAATCGCTGGTCAACTTTTAACCCTTATAACTTCCTAACAAAAAAAAATGTTGTTCCCAAAATTGTGCTGATGTAAAGTAGACATGTGGGAAATGTTATTTATTAACTATTTTGTGCCACATAACTCTCTGGTTTAACAGAATAAAAATTAAAAATTTGAAAATTACAAAATTTTCAGAATTTTCGCCAAATTTCCATTTTTTTCACAAATAAACGCAAAAATTATCGACCTTAATTTACCACTAACATGAAGCCCAATATGTCACTAAAAAACAATCTCAGAATCGCTAGGATCCGTTGAAGCGTTCCTGAGTTATTACCTCATAAAGGGACACTGGTCAGAATTGCAAAAAATGGCAAGGTCTTTAAGGTCAAAATAGGCTGGGTCATGAAGGGGTTAACAGCAATACATGAACGCATGGAAAAGCAGATGAACCAACTGCTAGAAGCAGGCCACCACCCAGTTTGCCAACACAAGGAAGAACAGTGTTGATCATGAAGGATCATCACAAAGGAACAGTTCCATCCAACTACCGCCCAATAACCTGCCTTACAACAACATGGAAACTCCTGACAGGCATCATAGCCACCAAGCTACAGAATCATATGAACCAGTACATGAATCCTGCTCAGAAAGCCATTGGGACCGCCTCAGAGGCTCTAAGCACCATCTCCTAGTAGAGCAGTCGCTCAAGACTCAAGATCAAGACAGACCAATCTCAGCACAGCCTGGATTGACTACAGGAAAGCCTAAGACTCAGTGCTACACACATGGATCTGTGAATGCTTGACTCTCCTCAAAGTCAGCACAAAATTAAGAGCCTTCCTCAGAAACTCAATGGGGCTATGGAGAACAACATTTGAAGTCAACTCAAGACAACTAGCACAAGTGACCATTAAATGTGGCATATACAAAGGTGATGCACTGTCCCCACTGGTGTGCTGCATAGGCTTGAACCCTTTCAATCAGATAATTACAGAGTTTGGCTATGGATACAAGTTCAATAGTGGACCCACCATCAGCCACATCCTCTACATGGATGACATCAAGCTGTATGCGAAAAACGAACGAGACACCTGACAAGGATCTCTAGCGAAGACATGGATGTCCTTCAGACTGGAGAAGTGTGACTGTTTGATTATAAAGAGAGGCAAGGTAGTCAAGACTGAAGTAGTGGAATTACCAGCAGGGCACAAAGCAGATGTACAGACATGTTACAAGTAACTCGGCATCTCACAGGGATATGGTAACCATGATGAGGAAGCAAGGAGAGCAGCAACATCCATATACCATCAAAGGGTCAGACAGATCCTGAAGAGCCAGCTCAATGGGAAGAATAAAATCCACGCTATCAATACATATGCCCTGCCAGTTATCAGATACCCTGCAGACATAGTGTGCTGGCCAAAAGAAGAGATAGAACTGCAGATGTAAAGACACAAAAGCTCTTCACAATGCATGGAATGTCCACCCTAATTCTAACACCCAAAGATTGTATACCAACTGAAATTAGGGTGGTCGAGACTTGATAAGCATCCAAGTCACCATCACGGATGAAACAAGGAGTATGCAGGAATACATCAGAAAAATGGCACCAAAAGATGTGATGCTGAGAGAAAGCCTAAGGCACCAACAACAACAGATCTGGAAGGAAGAATAGGACCATGAAGCGCCATGGCAAGACAAGCCCCTGCATGGGATATACCATCAACAGATAATAGAAGTGAATCCTACCAATGGTTGCAGAAAGCTGGACTCCGAGACAGCACTGAGGCACTAATCATAGCGGCACAAGAGCAAGCACTAAATAAAAGATCCATAGAAGCAGGAATCTACAGTACAAGACAATACCCAAGGTGCAGACTATGCAAAGAAACCTCAGAAGCAGTCCAAAACTTAGTGGCACAACTAAGTAGAGGGAATTGTATACAGGAACATCTGCGCAGCATATAGGCTAAGTCCCCCTAAGTCCAGGTGGGAGACCCCAGTAAAAGTGGTGGAGAATGAAAGGGCTAAAATCCTGTGGGACTTCAAGATCCAGATGGATAAAGCAGGTGTTTGCTAACTAACCAGACATTATGATAGTACACAAGGATCAGAAGACAGCAACGATAATAGATATGGCAGTGCCAAGTGACAGCAACAGCAACAGCAGAAAGAAGGAATATGAGAAGCTGGAGAAATACCAGGGCCTCAAAAAAGAACTGGAGAGGATGTGGAAGGTGAAGGCAACAGTGATTCCAGTGGTGAAAGGAGCACTTGGAGCAGTGACCCCTAAGTTAGTAAAATGGCTACAACAGATCCCAGGAGCAACATCTAAAGTCTCTGTCCAAAAAAGCTCTATGCTGAAACAACTAAGATCCTATGCAGAACCCTCTAGCTCCCAGCCCTCTGGTAGAGGACCAGAGAATGAGAAAGGACAAAAAAGACCACCCCCATTGGGGGTAAGAAGGAAGTTTTATATATATTTGTTTTTGTAATATCTATGCCAATTTGTGTTGCGTCTGCTTTTCCTTTGACTGCTGGGCAACAGAACACCTTTAATACTGGCAGTGCATGACAGCAACTGTGTTGTTTTTTTCTTGGGATTTTTGGTGTTGCTTAATCAGGGAGTTATGAGATTAAATTTGGCTTTGGTTTAATCACTCCTTCCTGAGTGCCCTGGGAGGGCTATCAGCTATTAAAATCCCTGAAGCTCTGACTTCCATTGTCAGTCAATAGTTCTGCTACGGGTAGAGTCAAATGGCAGTATAACTCGGATGAGGATCACAACGCAATGCTCGTACTAGTCCTCATCTTTCTCGACCAAAGAGTTTCAGCATGTATTTCTATGCAGCTGTCACACTTGGGTGTCGAGAGAGCCAACTGCCAGTCAGAACAATGCGTGTATCACTCTTCCCTTATCTGGTTTAAAGGTGTTTTCTGTGCTCCTGTTGTGTTAACCTGATTTGACCCATTCTCTAACCTCAGCTTGTATCATCACAACCTGCTTTCTTTCTGATTTTGCCTCTCACGTGGCGCTTTGGTGTTGACTCAGTGTGACAACCATTTTTGCGACCAACTAGCTTATCCTGACTCAGCTGGCCCAGTGGTCTCAACCAAGGTGTCTAGGGCTGACACCAGGAATTTCAGTGCCCCATACTGGCAAAACTTTTGGTCATTTTGAGACTCTGCCCAGGTTCCACTCCAACTCCACTTCCATCCCTCAAACCTTCCACAGTCCACCACCCACTCTTGGAAAAACTTCACTTCTGCATGACGTCCTCACCAATCACATGTTAGCAGTTCACATCGAAAACCATATCACAAGCATTTTTTGTTTTGGCCAAAAGACTTTTAAAAGCCAGCAACCACAAGGTAGACTTCTGTGGCAGGGCCCTACTCTACTCTAACCTATTAAAAAATACTTAAAATATCCAATACTCTTTTTAGGTATATTTTATTTATTTTTCTTTAGGAGAATGTGTGACATACGTTTTCAAACATGACAGATAATTAGAGATGGGTGGACCCTGGATGTTCGGGTCCGTCACGTTTGGCCGAAAAGTTAAAAAAAGTTCGGGTTCGGGTACCAGAACAGTACCGGACCTGAACCCGGATCCCATTCACTTGAATAGGGGGCCCGAATATCCAGTGTTTGCCATGCTGTCATGTGCAAATCATTACCACTGTAAAGGGTATGCCACACTAAACAATATCGCTAACGGGATCGCTAAAAAACGTCACTATTTAGCGATCCCGTTAGCGATATTGTTCAGTGCGGCAGCTTCCAGCGACGAGCTTCCTGCTGTGATCTCGCTCGTCGCTGGAATCGTTCCGGACCCTATTTTCTCGTCGGCGCTCCCGCTGGGTAAGTATCTAATCGCTGTGTGGCACCTTTTCTTAGCGATTTAGCGGTACTTTTGTACCGCTAAAGTCGTTAAGAAGATCGCTAACGGCGATAGCGTCGTTAACTATATCGCTAAATGCGGGAGCATTTAGCGATATAGAAACAATCCCGCTAGCGATCTCATTAGTATGCAACGCTAACGAGATTGCTAGCGGGATAGCTTAGTGTGGCAGTACCTTTAGACAGCTGCGGTTCCCATACTGTCAAATGACAGCATGAACTCGCAGCTGTGATCAGAGATAACAAGCTTACCTCCGGTCACTGGTATGGGCTGATGTAACTATTGCTCCCATTAGCTTACACCTGCTGCTGCTAATAACAATGAGAGAAGGCAGCAGCTGTGCTTTAAAAAAATTATTAACAAAAGAAACCGCTGTGGGTTCCCTTGCATTTTTGAAAACCAGCCAGGCAGCATTAGCAAGGCTGGTAATCAAGGATAGAGGGAGCCTTACTGTTTTTTTTAATTATTTAAATAAATAATATAAAAAAAAACATTTTTGACAATGAGCCAAGCTAAAGGAGACAATTGGGGCATGGTAGTCTCAGGCTGGTAAGAGGCCTTGGATATTGCCTCCCTGCCTAATAATAGCAGCATGCATCTGCCCAGAAAAATTCCATCTTTTAGATGCTCAAATTGCAGCGCTTTGCCAGGCCTTTCCCACTTGCCCTGTAAGGTGGTAAGTGGGGATGATGTCACCTTTATATTTTCCAGTAACATCAAGCCCACTGGTTAGTAATGGAAAGCCATCCCTCATCCATCCATCCCTCATCCAGCTATCCCAGCATCCATTTCTCATCCATCCCTCATTCATTCAACCATCCCTCATCCAGCAATTCCTCCATCCATCCATTCCTCATCCATCCATCCAGCCATACCTCCATTCATCCCTCCATCCATCCCTCATCTATCCATTCATCCATCCCTCATCCATCCATCCAGCCATCCATCCTCATCCATTCATCCAGGCAGCCAGCCATATCTACATCCCAACCTCAGTGACCGGCAGTAACCTCGATGATGTCATCGCTAGTCATTGATGCTTCACTCACAGCAGCTCATTCTCTCAGTGGTTCTTAGCCTGGATGGTCGCATCTTGGCACCATCCAGGTTGAAAACTGATTTTTCTAGACATGTATTACAGCGTGGGACAGAACGTTGGACAGGTGAGGGATATGAATGTTTTTTATTTTTGTTTTATTACAGGAGACGAGAGCTTCAATGGAATGGGTGTTAGGTGAGTATAATTATGTTTGTTATTTTTAAATAAAGAATGTAGTGTGTTTTGTTTTTATTTAAAATAAAAGACTTTAGACTTGCTGTGTGTTTATTAACCACACAACTTATAGACACCTCTCCATTACTAACCCGTGGGCTTGATGTCACCGAACAATACAAAGGTGACATGAACCCCACAAATATGAACCCCACTTGCCATTGCTACAGGGCAAGTGGGGAGGGCAGGACAAAGCATCAGAATTGGCACATCTAATAGATTCACCTTTTCAGGGAAACTGTGCGCTGCTATTTTTAGCCCAGGGGTCCATGGCCCCTTACCAACCTGAGAATACCAGCCCCCAGTTATCTGCTTTAGCTTGGCTGGTTGTCCAAAATTTTAATTTTAATTTAATTCTTTTGTTTAGAGCGCAGGTTCCGGCTGATGAATACTCCCATCAGAGACCCAATGTCATTTTTTAAAATTATCTAAATAATTTAAAAAACAGCATAGGGACCTCTCTATTCTTGATAACCAGCCTTGCTATCGCTGACAGCTGATGGTTGTAGCCCCCAACTGTCAGTTTTATCTGGCTGGTTATCCAAAATGTAAACTTTTATTTACATATTTTGTTCAGAGCGCAGGTTCCGGCTAATGAATACTCCCATCAGTTGTCGCCTGCTTCCGCTTTTGTTAGCGGCAGCTGACGCCAGTGATCGGAGGTAAGCTTTTTACCTCCAATCACAGCTGCAGAGTCATGCTGTCATTTGCATCCTAGTAATCCGGAGATAATGATTTTACTGCCGATCAGAAGCAGTATTTGCTGCGCTGTCATGCACATGTGCGACAAACACCAGGTCTTCAAACCCAAACACTAACACGGGCTTCCTGGTGAAGTCTGTGTTTGGTGTCCATGCCTGAACAATAGGTGTTTGTTATGGATGCCGAACTTTACTGTTCGTGTTCGCTCATCTCTACCAATAATACCACATACAAGGGACAAATATCATCACCCCATGGCCGCACCACAAATTACCACCACATATTGACGAAATAATACCACATACAGGGGACAAATACCGTCAAACAATGAACGGTCCACATATTACCACCACATAGTGACTGAACAATACCACGTACAAGAAACAAATAGCGTCACCCCATTGCGGCACTACAAATTACTACCACATAGTGACCGAATAATACCAAGTACTGGGGACAAATACTATCACACTTTGTCCAGACCCATATTACCCCCATATAGTGACTGAATAATGCCACATACAAGGAACAATTACCTCCACACCAAGGCAAGACCACATATTGCCACCACATAGTGATCAAATAATTCCACACACAAGGAAGAATTACCACCACACCATGATCAGATGGCATATTACCAGCCCAACCCATAGTGACCGAATAATAACACATACAAGAGAGAAATACCACCACACCATGACCAGACCACATATTATGACCCCGTAGCGACTGAATATGACCACGTACAAGGAACAAATACCACCACACCATCACCAGATCACATATTACCACCACATAGTGACCGAATACTACTATACTGACTATTAAATAAAAAACACAATACTAATGTTACCATAAGTGCCATTATACATTGGAGCTCTGTGCATATGATACAGTGTGGCAGAAAGAGAAAAAAAATGATATTGTGGTCCAAGAATGTAAACAAATACTCAAATTTATTAGATGTACAATTACATATTGGATGTAAGGGGTAAGTGGGTGACACACTTATCACAAAAAAGTGCTGTAAAAACTAGGGCACATGACCATGGCATAGCTGAGTGTAAACAAGTATATACCATGATTCATCTAACTGAAAACCATATCATGCAGGTAAGTATATATGATATAGCATAGGTGAAATAGTGCAGTCTCTGCATAGGAAGCAATGTATGAAAAACTCTAGTCAGCACATTGTACTAGATGGCCATGTGCAAACAGACGCTAGTATAAGAAGCTATACCTATACACAGGAGCAGCAAAGTTCCCAGTGAAGTGCACACCATCCCCAACGCACGTATTGGTCCTTCCTTCATCACGAAGTTCATTACAAACATTAGTCTCCATCGTCAGTGTTATCATTTAGCAAAATAAAACATCCTGTCACTCTGTTTAGGGATGGAACAGAGAGCACAATAAGTGTTAAAACTGGTCCAGAACAAATTGGAAGGTGCAAGTAGCACCAAAATAAAGCACTGCAAATACAAAATTACGAGAAGAGCTGTTTGTTATTTTAGACAAATTTTATTGGTAATCTTAAACAAGCAGTATCCCTGATGTGGATTGTGCATTTGGACTGTGTTAAAAAGGAAAGCTCTCTGTTAAAAAATGTAACATTGCATGCTACTACATTCATCTACCAAAACTAACACTAAGGGTATGCTTTAGTAGTAAGTAGCTTGCCTAGAGAGACACCTAAGCTCAAGCAAAAGCCTTTAGTTGTTTTGGGGCGCAACCTGACCACGTGACCTCATCTAAAGTTGGAACACTTATTATTATTATTATTATTGTTTATTTGTATAGCACCATTGATTTGATTGGTACTGTACATTAGAAGGGGTTACATACAAAACACAAGTCAAAATTACAATGAACAAACTAATAGTGACAGACAGGTACAGAGAGGACAAGGCCCTGCCTTTGCAAAATTATATTCTACACTTCCACTATTTATTAATTGGCTGATTAAAACGTTGTGTCCACCAATCGTATAATTGCGATCATCATGTGTGTACTACATTTTGTACGAACTTGTACTTGCTGTAATAAAAATAACAAATTCAGCAGGTAATCACCCTCCCTTGGTCCAGTTCTGTTTCTCCACTGACCTTATAGTCTAAGTAGGCAGAACCTCTGAGTTCAGTGATATGCTTCAGTTCTGTGGCTGTGATGTCATGGCTGCAGGTTCTACACAATTACCGGAGCAGTCGCGAAGACACAGAGTTGTACTCGGGTAGTGAAAACTTGAAGTGCCAGTATTAAAAACCCTCTCTGCTTCTTTGTGAAGTATTTCTCCTGGGATGTAAGATTTGAAGCAATGACCGGGGAACCACCACGGTGCAGGGAGACTACAGTACACAAGATGAGGTGCAAACAACAAAGGGTAAATTTATTGGAAGGCAAGGAATGAAGTGGTTAACCCTGCTGTTCTGTTCGCATTTACTATAAACTTGTAGTGTTCAGGGTCACTATGACCCGGCTTATTAAACCTTGATTTTAGACACTCTAACTCAATTTTTTTTATACTTTTTTGCTTACTAGACTGTTTGTGAACATGTTTGGTAGTAAAAAAAAAAAAGAAAAATGAAATAGAAATCTTTTTTTTTTTTTTTATTCAGAAAAAACAGAGCAATGAGCAAAACGAAAATAGAAAACTACACATATTTTGTAAAAAGAAAAAAAAGATCATATTTGGTTTTCTATCTTCCCGTGTACTTATTTCATTATCATGGTGGTTAGTACTCATTAGTATGACTTTTTTTTTTTTATTATTATTATTATTTATTATCATTATTATTTTTTTTATTTTATTTTTTTTATTTTTTTTGCACACCTAGTGATCTCTCCGGATGCACCCTACATTTTAGAATAGACTGTGCACCAAAAATAATCAATATAAAGCCATTTTTATGGTGCACAGATCTCAATGCATACCCCCGGTAGAGCGCGTGTACGACCCCATTGAAATAATTTAGGAAATAAATCAATTGATATACAATAGTAGATGCAATAAATAGACCCAACTGAGGTTAGAACTCCTTTATTTCACTGAAAATATGGCCTCACAGCTGTAAAAAACGATGTCGGGTCACTATGATCCGAACACAACAAGTGTCACAACAAGTGTAACTTTTTGCGTGTAGCAAAAATTAAACGAAAAAAAAAAAAAAAAAACACTCATAGGTAGGTCCCCCCAAATGAGGGAAAAGTCAAGGAGTCTCAAGTTTTAGAGACTTACAGAAAAAAATCTACAGGGCCGCAAAAAGTCTGTTCGGGTCACTATGACCCGAACAGAACAGCAGGGTTAAGGAAAGTGCAAACAGGGGTACGCAATGGCAAAAGATAGTTTTCAAGAGTTTGTATTCTTTAACTGGGCCGTCAAATAGCACGGTGCGCCAACTGTTACGGAATCAATATATATCACACAGGCAAAACAGGCACACAGGCAAAACCAAACAATAAACAAAGAATGAGGCTACTCTACGTACATCTTCCATGGCCTCTACTAAACAGGCCACTCGGCTGTTGTGTTCTGTCTGTTGAAGCCTACATTATGCCCTGACATGTGCACAAACGGGAACAAACGGTGATTTTGGGGACTCAGGTCCAGTCACGGGGGCCCCCAACAGTCTTGAACGGTGGTACGTACGTCTGTCTGGCAGATCCGTGAAACGTGGTCTTTTCCTTGCTTCAGGGTCCTGGAGGTGCTCCTGGAAACTGTAAATCCCTTTCTCGGTCTCTTTATGGCTTCTCAAAATAGCACAGTACAGTCACCTTTGCTACACCCGAAGTGTCTGTTCAATCTCATAAGTCCACTAAGTCTCAGGCTGTGCGACCTTTTTACGCAGCTCCATGCACAGCAGCTCTCAGCAACAGCTACAAGCTCACACGCTCTCAACGGTTTAACTGCTCCTCTTTTCAGCCTCGGGAAGTTCATTAACACAGTCCTTTACAGGGGGAGCAGATCATTCCATCAAACCAGACAAGAGGATGCTGTTTCTTAAAGTTGCAGCATGTTTCTTGCTGTCTATAACAGCATCACCCCCTTACAGAAGTACCAACGGTATGGTTCCTAGTCAGAATAACCAGCATTGCCAAGGCCTAAAAGAGTTATCTTCGCTATGAGGAATGGTATGAGAACTATGTAATGTTTGAGGCAGGAGGTGATGTGTCTTATACCAGTGCAGTCAGGGAAGAGATACTATGTTTAGTTAGAGACCAACATTACATAGTTATTGTTCTTTGTTGCATATTTTTCAATGTACATTAAGAATGCCACAATTCCTGATTTAAAATAATCTACCCTACTATTTTTGTATTTTTCCCCTTCATTTGTTTCAGATATGACAAAAGATTTTAGGCTGGCTAACAGGTCAAATTTATAATATACTGGATATCTATCATGCCATTTCCAACTATCATTTAAAGAATGGAATTGCTTCGTGCAAAGTGTACACAGTATTTATTTAATGAGGCATATACCAGCAATTAAACTAACTTCATAATGTAAAACATTTATGAGCTGCAAAATATATTTTTAAATCTTTTTAAAATGTAAAGTATCCCTAATTATATTATTTCCCCATATTAATGATCTATTAATTATTGATGTTTATATTTCATTTGACTTAATTTGTTTTTAAGTAGATATTTCTTACTAATCAGTTACATTAGTGCTGCGTTAATCCATGGGATGCCAAAATGGATTTTTCATTTTCAAATTCAAGCTGTGTCCCAATCTGTAGTGAAGCCAGGCTTCAGTGAATGCATCAAGTCTTATCAGGAAAGAGGGGAGCAATTAACATAAATTCATCATTTATAGATTTCTTAATACCAACTATGTTGTATAGAAAGACAAAGTATCTGCTGTTCTCTACAAACTGTGTGTAATGATAAATTCTTAGCTTCCAATTACATTTCATGTTGATGCAGAACATCAAAGTTTGTTAATTATTTAATCATTTTTAAAAATACTATATACATTTATATCAAAATTAGAGTTAAGCGAAACAGGTCGGTCAGATTCATAAGTCGCCGACTTTCGCTAAAGTCGAGTTTCGCCGAGCGAAACCCGACCATAGCATGAAGTCGGCCATGCGATCGTCAACCCGAACGCCAAAAACGGTTTTCCCAGAATGCTTGCAGGCGCCTTTTTTCAGCCAATGAGCAAGGACGTACACTGTGGGCAACGAGATGACATGTGCAGCGTCCACCACCATCTTAGAGAAGGGCATTGCAGTGATTGGCTTCCTTTGGGGGGCGTCATAGTGTCTATAAAAGCCCTGACTGCCGATCTTAACAGTAGGGAGAGGTTGCTGACTCTGTTTATCAGTAGGGAGAGAGTGAGGGCTGGAAAGAGAAGTTCTTCTGTGCTTGTGCTGATAGCAATTGTGCTGTACAGTTTGTGTGCAGTGACAGGGGAGGATTTTCTTGTGTGCAGCAGTGCTGATTATTAGGCTGCCTGATAGCTGTATTGCTGTGTGTACACTGCTGTGCAGACTGCTTTTTACACAGCACTAATACTTTATTTCTTTTTTCTGCACAGTTACCGAACGTTCATTTTTTCCCACATCGTATAGAACTGTACTCTCCTCACACACTACCGTGTACCGGCTGGTATCACGGACAAATACATGCTGACTATCTGTGTATGACTCAGGAAATATATACGGAGACTGAAATTTTCCCCTACACTATATACACTTGGTATCTTCTGATACAGTACCTTTTTTCTGCCTTTTGTATTCTGGTAAAATCCATACTGAGAGAGCGTCTGTGTGTGACTCTGGAAATATATACGGAGATTTAAATTTTACCCTATACTATATACACCTGGTATCTTGTAATACAGTACCCTTTTTCTACTTTTTATATTCTGGTCTAATCCATACTGACCCTGAGAGCATCTGTCTGTGACTCCGGAAATATAAAAGGAGATTTACAATTTTACCCTATACTATATACATCTGGTATCTTGTGATACAGTACCCTTTTTCTGCTTTTATATTCTGGTCTAATCCATACTGAGCCTGAGAGCGTCTGTGTATGACTCCGCAAATATATATGGAGATTGACATTTTCCCCTATACTATATACAGCTGGTATCTTGAGATATATTACCCTTTTTCTGCTTTTTATATTCTGGTCTAATCCATACTGAGCCTGAGAGCCTCTGTCTGTGACTCGGCAAATATATACGGAGATTTACAATTTTCCCCTATACTAAATACACCTCTTATCTTGTGATACAGTACCCTTTTTCTGCTTTTTATATTCTGGTCTAATCCATACTGAGCCTGAGAGCGTCTGTCTGTGACTCCGCAAATATATACGGAGATTGACATTTTCCCCTATACTATATACACCTGGTATCTTGTGATACAGTACCATTTTTCTGCTTTTTATATTCTGGTCTAATCCATACTGAGCCTGAGAGCATCTGTGTGTGATTCCGGAAATATATACGGAGATTGACATTTTCCCCTATACTATATACACCTGGTATCTTGAGATATAGTACCCTTTTTCTGCTTTTTATATTCTAGTCTAATCCATACTGAGCCTGAGAGCCTCTGTCTGTGACTCGGCAAATATATACAGAGATTTACGGAGATTTACAATTTTCCCTATACTATATACACCTCTTATCTTGTGATACAGTACCCTTTTTCTGCTTTTTATATTCTGATCTAATCCATACTGAGCCTGAGAGCGTCTGTCTGTGACTCCGCAAATATATACGGAGATTGACATTTTCCCCTATACTATATACACCTGGTATCTTGAGATATAGTACCCTTTTTCTGCTTTTTATATTCTTGTCTAATCCATACTGGGGCAGCTGGTACTGATTGTGGTTGTGGTGCATCTGCTGGTAGTGCCAAAAACACAATAGCACCTAAGGCAGGAGGTGTTGAGCCTGCATCATCATCTGGCTCCAGAAGGCCTGGAAGGCTCCCTTTTCTGGGAGTAGGTAAACCGCTTTTAAAGCCGGAGCATCAGGAACAGGTTTTAGCTTTCATTGCCGAAACAGCCTCCAGCTCTATCGCCTACTCTTCTGAAGTTTCAAAAAATGCAAGCACTGAGTCGTCAGTGCAGGCTCCTGGCAGGAAAAACACCTTTCCTTGTGTCCTTCACCCCCACCAATAGTGAAGGATGCGGCAGGCCACACTTCAGATTACTCCATGGAGCTCTTTTCACTTACCATACCTGGGTTATCAAGTCAAATCCTGAATTCCCCAGTCCAAGATGAATCTGACATGGAGTGCACTGATGCACAGCCACTGCTAGATGATTCTACTGGTACATTCACCCAGAGCACTACATTACCCTCGCAGTCTACTGAGCCAGAATCTGTCCCTGATGAAACTCAGATGCCCCTTCCCGCATACTATACCACCTTACACGGTGACACAGAGGAAGGTGCAGATGAAATTGAAGAGGAGGTGATGGATGACCCAGTTGTTGACCCGGATTGGCATCCATTGGGAGAAGAGGGTGCCGCTGGCAAAAGCTCAGAAGAGGAGGAGGATCCGCAGCAGGCATCGACATCGCAGCTGGGGTTAACTGGCAGGCCCGTAGCAGTCCAAAAACGTGTTAAAAAAACAAAAAGGGTTGCAGGACAGCTTGGCCAGACAGTCAAATTAGGACAGCGTGCAAGCCCTGAAAATGTATCCCATAGTAGGAAGAGTGCAGTGTGGCACTTTTTTGACCAAAATCCTATTGATGAGGCAAAGGTTATCTGTAAGAAGTGCGAAAGGACCTTTAGCCGAGGGAAAAATCTCGGACATTTGAATACCAGTTGCTTGCTTAGACATTTAAACACTATGCACTTGCAAGCGTGGACGGACTACAAAATCTCAGGTAGCCCATGTGCACCTGGTCCGACTGAAGGTAGCCGGCAACGCTACATCGCTTCTCCCACTGTAAGCCCACCGGTTAGCACACCACCAGCATGAAATGCTGAGGTGTCATCGCAAGGCCAAAGCTGTCAGGGAATCACAATATTTTTGAAACGAAAGACTGAACCTAGGCCATCATCACAACCACCACCACAATCACCATCACCAACCCTTTCTCAGTCCACCATGTCCAACGCTTGTTCCCCCATATGCAGCTCTCAAGTCCAGCTCACCCTAGCAGACACTCTGAGTAGGACAAGACAGTACTCATCCTCTCATCCACGCACACTGGCTTTGAACGCCTACATTGCCAAACTGATCTCATTAGAGATGATGCCCTTCCGTTTGGTTGAAAGCACAGCGGTCCGAGAGCTCAAGGTCTACACTGTCCCACGCTATGACCTACCCAGTCGTCACTACTTTTCTAGAAAAGCCATCCATGCCCTCCACCTGCATGTGAAAGACCGCATTGTCCATGCACTCAAACAATCAGTGAGTAGAAAGGTGCACCTCACAACAGATGCATGGGCCAGTAGGCATGGCCAGGGCCGTTACGTGTCCATCACTTCGCACTGGGTTAATGTGGTGGATGCAGTGTTCACAGGGGACAGCGGCGGTTGGACAGTGCTGCCTAGCCCATGGTATAGGCAACAGTTGGCTGTAGGTGTTCGAGCCTCCTCCTCCTCCTCCAGAAGCAAAGGTTCGTCGATAGAGCGCAGTCGCTCAAGCACTCCATCCGCAACTGCCAGTGTTGCACACGAGGTGTCCCACTATCAAACAGCTAGTGGTAAACGTCAGCAGGCTTTATTAAAAATTATGTTTTTGGGCGACAACAGACACACCACGGAGGTACTGGCCGACTACTTGCAGCGAGAAACTGAGTAATGACTGGACAGTCTACATCTTGAGCCAGGCAAGGTAGTCAGTGACAACGGCCGTAATTTTGTGGCGGCCATAGCCCTGGCAAAACTCAGACACATAACTTGCCTGGCTCACACCTTGAACCTGGTGGTACAGTGCTTCCTAAATAATTATCCGGAGTTAATAGCCCTGCTCCCTAAGGTGCAAAGACTGTGCTCTCACATCCGTCGCTCGCCCGTATACTCCAGTCGTATGCAGAGGCTGCAGCGATCGCTCCACCTCCCCAAGCACTGCCTAATCATAGATGTTGCAACAAGGTGGAACTCCACCATGCACATGGTTGAGAGGCTGTGCGAACAGAGGCAGGCTGTAATGCATTTGTGGGAGGATACACAGGCAGACAGTTTGAGGGCAGACATGGAGTTGTCGGGTGTGCAGTGGTCAAAGCTGAAAGACCTCTGTAACGTCCTTCAGTGTTTTGAGGAATGCAAGCGGCTGGTAAGCGCAGACGATGCCATCATAAGCATTAGCATCCCACTTATACGTCTGCTCATGCAAACTTTGACGCACATTAAGGATCAGGCGTCTGCAGCGGAGGAGGAAGAGGAGGAGGGAAGCCTTGATGATAGTCAGCCATTGTCTGCTCAGGGAACTGTCCTGGATGAGATTGAGGAAGAATTGGAATAAGAGGAGGAGGATGAGGGGGATGATTATTTTGGGGAGGAGGATGCTTCTCAGGGGGCAAGGGAAAATGTTGGCTTGCCAAGGCCAGGGGCAGGGTTTGTGCGTAACTGGAGGGATGTGGATTTGGAAAAAAGTGCTCCTCCACCCACCACTGGCAGTGCATCATTGACACCTGGAACTCTGGCCCACATGTGTGATTATGTCTTGCGGATCCTAAAAAGGGACCACCGCATTGCCAAAATTATTAAGGATGGCGACTACTGGTTGGCCAGCATCCTCGATCCACGCTATAAAGGCAAATTACAGAACATCAAGCCACAGGAGAACCTCGAGCTAATATTGGCCAACAAACAAGCAACTCGGGCAAACCGTTTGTTAGAGGCATTCCCAGCACACAGCAGCGGTAAAAGCTTTACCTCGAGCCGTACTGGGCCAAATGGAAGAGGTGTTCGTGGTGCACACAGCTGAAGTGGGTTGGAGACAGGGGTTTCATGACCATGTTGTGGACTGATTTCTCGAGTACCGCTCACAGGACTGGTAATACTAAATCGATTGCAACAGACAGGAGACAGCAGTTGTCAAGTATGGTTCAAAATTACCTCTCCTAACCTATCGATGTTCTCCCTCACAGTTCATTCCCCTTTGACTACTGGGCCTGTAAACTTGACACCTGGCCTGAATTGGCACAGTATGCCTTTCAGGAGCTCGCTTGCCCTTCAGTGCTGCTGGATCAATCCTGACAGAAAGAAGGACCCGGCTGTCGACCCAAAATGTTGGTGATCTCACCTTCATTATAAAGAACCATGCCTGGGTTTCAAAGGATTTTGTACCACCTTCGCCTGATGACACATAGGTTGCCAGCAAAATGGCTCGATTTGTCCTCCTCTTCCTCCGACCTCTCCAATTCCTCCATTTGCAGCTGCTGAACGTCCAGCCTACACCTCAACATATGCCAGTTTTTCCATCTCCCTAACTGGTCTATACCCCCCAGGGCCGGCGTCAGCACTTGGCGCGCCCGGGCAAGTGCCGGTGCCCTGAGCAGGTGGGGGGCCCTCTCGTGGGCAACAGCACTGGCACAGGGCCCCTTCATAGTACGCTGATGTTTCTGACGGTGGGGGGCCCACTCACCGTAAGAGACACCAGCGTACAATGAGGGGCCCTGTTCCAGGGATATCACCCACGAGTGGGCCCCCCCTGCTTGCTCAGGGCCCCAGCACTTGCAATACTTACCTCTCCCTGCTCCACCGCTGTGACTTCTTCCACATTTCCTGATAGTGACATTCAGGTCAGAGAGCGCGATGACGTCACGTCTGTATGCCCTCTGCCTGTACAGTCCAAGTGCAGAGAGCTGGAAGATGGCGATGCTCAGGAGTCCAGAGTAGAGCAGTGCCAAGCGAGGAGAGGTATTTCATTTTTTTAATGTTTGGAGCAATATATGGGGAGCTTTATACATTGTACAATGATATATGGGGTCCATCATACACTTGAACATCATAGAAAGGGCCCATTATACACTGGAGCATTATAAATGGGGCCCATCATACACTAGAGCATCATATACGGGGCCCATTATACAATGGAGCATTGTAAATGGGGCCCAATATATATGGAGCATTATTTAGGCCCATCATACACTGGAGCATTATGCATGGGGCCAATCATACACTGGAGCATCATATACGGTGCCCATTATACACTGGAGCATTTTAAATGGGGCCCATTATATATGTAGCATTATATAGGCCCATCATACACTGGAGCATTATACATGGGGCCCATCATACACTAGAGCATTATAAAAGGGGCCCATCATACACTGGAGCATCATATACGGGGCCCATTATACACTGGAGTATTATATTGGGCCCATTATATATGGAGCATTATATAGGTCCATCATACACTGGAGCATCATCCATGGGGCCCATCATATACTGGAGCATTATAAATGGGGCCCATCAATCACTAGAGCATCATCCATGGGGCCCATCATATACTGGAGCATCATATGGGGCCCATTATTTCTGGAACATTATATAGGCCCATCATACACTGGAGCATTATCCATGGGGCCCATCATACACTGAAGCATCATCCATGGGGCCCATCATACACTGGAGCATCATATATGGGGCCCATTATACACTGTAGCATCATATGGGGCCCATTATATATGCAGCATTACATAGGCACATCATACACTGGAGCATCATCCATGGGGCCCATCATACACTGGAGCATCATATATGGGGCCCATTATACACTGTAGCATCATATGGGCCCATTACATATGGAGCATTATATAGGCCCATCATACACTGGAGCATCATCCATGGGGCCCATCATACACTGGAGCATCATATGGGGCCCATTATATATGGAGCATTATATAGGCCCATCATACACTGGAGCATCATCCATGGGGCCCATCATATACTGGAGCATCATATGGTGTTCATTATTTATGGGGCATCATATAGGGTATGGGGCATCACATGGAGCACATATGGGGCCTATTCTGTATGGAGCATCATATGGAGCCCATTCTGTATGGAGCAATATATAGGGCCCATACTGTATGGAGCTTTATATGCGACTCAATATAATGTATGGAGCTATATGCGGGGCTCATTATACTCTATGGGGACTGTCCTATACTGTATGGCACATAATATGGGGACCATCATATACTGGAGCAGTATGTGGAGCTCATCATATACTGTATGGAACATTATATGGGACCAATTATTCTGTATGGAGCAATATATGGGGCTCATTATTCTGTATGGCACACTATGTGGTGGCCATAATACTGTATGTAGGACTATACTGTCCGGTTTTTGAGCTATTGTAGAATTTACAATAGATATCAGTCATGTAATGTAAGAAGTGAAGAATTTGGCATTGTACTATACCTTTATTTCTTTGCCGTATCGGAGCATCATGAATTGTGGTATGTGTTAAAGGGGCCCACTAACACTCTTTCGCCTGGGGCCCACGAAAACCTGGAGCCAGCCCTGCCCCCCCATAACTTTAGCCAAATAACCCCCAGTTTTCAATGCATTACTATTATTATAAAGTATATTAATGTTGACAAGCTTAAGTAATAAGAATTGATGTCGTTGGCATTGAAATGGGTACTGTAGGTGTGTTTACTGTCCTCGACTCACTGCCGACTTTGCTCCCCATTGACTTGCATTGGGTTTCGTGTTTCAGTTGGACCTTCGACTTTTTCCGATAGTCGGCCGATTTCGTTCGACTCGACTTTTGTGAAAGTCGGGTGGTCCGAAACCCGACTCGACCCTTCCGGTGGCAAAGTCGCCCATCTCTAATCAAAATCTATTTATCCATACCAACAGTGAGTTGTCATATACAGTGACAGGAGAGTGGTTTTCATTGGGACACGATGCATCTTTCTCATACTAGGTTAGTTTAGCTGGTACTTGCTTGGAAAGGGTTTAAATCCCCTTTTCATGCCTTTAAAGGGTATCTGTAAGCAATTTTTTGCTACTTCGTCTGAGAACAGCATAATGTAAAGGCAGAGAGCCTGATTCCAGCGATGTTACTTATAAGGCAGTGTGCTGTAGTTTCAGTACAATCAGTGTTTTATCAGCAGATTATCACTGCAGGACTATATGTCTCGTGCAGGCCATTCGAGCTAATCTGTGTAACCCCGCCCCCAATACTGATTGCTAGCTTGCTAACTATTCACAATGTATACAGAAATCTGCCAGTCAGGGGTATGTGCAGGGGTTAAACACAGGCCAGCAGTCTTAGCCCTGCTATATCTACATCGGACAAAACAGTGGTTCTATCAAAATTGTACCAAGCAGTCCAGTAAGTAATATATCACTGGAATCAGGTTTTTTGTCTCCACATTATGCTGCCATCAGATCTATCAGAGCTATCTATAGCAAAAACCTGTTGACAGATTCCCTTTAAGACATCCTACAGGGACATTTTAGATACATTTTCACCAATCTTTTCATGTTAAACCAGAAACATGATGTAATAGGGACTACTGAGCAGAATAAAACATTTTTGTGTTTTTTCTTTTTAATCTTTTCTCTCTGTTGCAGATTATTAGCAATCTCAGTATTTAACGCCTACTAAATTCACTTTTTTACGTCCAACTGGGTGTTATCAGACAGTTTTCACTGGGATCGTATACTTTTTTCCTCTGCATGATGCTAACCAATCATAAGCAGTCAGCAACATTCAGAGGAAAAAACTATCCCCCAACAAAGTTTAGAGCAGGTTCTCAGTGTATGAGACGTATGACAATCAGCTCTGATCTCCTGCTCTAAACTCATACATGATTACAAGGCACAGATAAATAACAGCCTTTGGGGGGAGGGGTGGCCCTATATAATAGTGTAGTTGGATACATTGGTATCAGTAAGTAATGGTATATCTCACTCTGTGAATGAATTGATGCTCGAGTAGGGTTCCAATCCATAATATAGATATATGAAAAAATCAGCTCTAGAGGCAGTGCAACGAAGGAGCATTTATTCATGCAATCCAAAATTATGCAGAACAATTAACTATTCGGCCCCAATCCGGACCTTCATCAGAATGGTACGGATTGGTGTGGGGCTGAAGCGTTAATTAGGGCTGAAATGTTAATTTTTCTGCATATTTTTGGGAGATTTTTAGGCTATTTAGTAGAGATCAGGAAGTTAGTGATAACACAGGAAGGGAGTGATTCCTTGGCAGTAGCACATGTACTCTTGGTAATATTTTGATGATTGACCGGTGTGTTCCACCCATTAGTATTAGAGTCACATACACCATGGGGTGCAGACATTTGGGCGATGATTTGTGTGTTTTATTGATAGTAGCCGATGAAACATTTATTATTAGATCACTATTCTTGTTAAATGAATTGCTCCAGTGAATGAAACCTCAGAGACAGGGCAGTAGAAAACTAACAAATCAGATAATCCATCATCCAGGGTACTCTTCATAAAGACTTTCAGAGTTATTCAAATCAAAAACAAAATCAAATAAAACTTACCCTCCCTAGGTCCAACTTTCTGGTGCTGCTGTTTTGGCAGCAGTGATGTTGCTACATAGACATCTCACATCACCATTGCAGCCATTCACCCAGCTCAGCAGGTAGACTCATGTAGACCGCACAAGCTGATGAGTTCAGTGATTGGCTGCAGAAGTTATGAGGGCTGTAGAAAACATAGAATTCAGACAAGCAGCAATAAGCTGGTGCTGAAGTGCGGCCGAGGGGGAGACTATCTGATTTTTCTATTTAACAACACAGCTGACATGGGGACCACTGGAGCTTTTGTGCTAAAGCAGCATGGGATTGAATGATTAAGTAATAATTATATTATTTAAAAATTTGTCTGCTGACAAGCTGTTGTTATAAAATACAACTCAACCCATATAAAGAGAACCTGACAAGTCCTCAGCATCCTCCAACCCCTAGCATTTGTATACGCATTGCTAAATTCACTGCCTTACAAGCCTTTTATACCCTTAATCACCTTTGTAATTGAGCATCATACACTCACATATTTAGGATGTATATAGTCTAATTTTACATATTCTAAATTTATGTCCTCTAACTTAGTTTTCATATTCTGTAATTTGCCATTCACAATACAGTGGTTCTTCCTTATCACCATCTATTGGACCTGCCATTGTCCAATAGCATATCTGAACTGTATGTTTGTACGGTCTGATTGGGATTAAATGATTGCCTTGATATGATCACTACAAGATGCCATCTATAACATTACCTTTTTGTATTTACTTTTTCTCAACATTCATTGTTGAGCAAACTATAACAATTAAGTAATGTATATATTTTAGCAACATATGTTAATAGGTTATTGCCAAATAAATTAAGTTATCAAGTTATAAGTGTTGAACCATTGGGGTCAGACCATTGGGATTATTTTCAATCCCAAGATTGAGACTTTGGAACACCAAGAGTAGAGCTGTAGTCCATAGCACAGTAGAGCAGAGGTGAGCATTAGGGATGAGCAGAGGTAAGCACTAGGGATAAGCAAACGTGCTTGGTGATACTTGGATATCACTAGAGTATCTGGGTGCTCGGATGCGTTCAGCACTTGACGAGCATTAGCTGCTGCTCGAATTTGAAATTTGAATCCCTGCCCCTCAAGTTTGGCATCAGTAACACAGCCAATAAAATGCATGGATTGCCTGCCAGTCACTGTAATGCCATAACCATCTTGGTAGTGGCATTACTGTGATTGGCTGGTCACATTACCTCATTAAAGGTTACAAAAGGCCGAGCGGCACTGTGATAGATTCACTGATGCCATTGCACTGCTCAGGGACAGTTCTTTATAGAGGGAGAGAGTGCTGTCTAGGCCTCTGTGTGCACAATTTAATGAATCAGAGTCCTGCAGCATTGATACTGGTGCTGATCCTGAGCGATAATACTAAAAGTCCTTCTAAGAACCGATCTTGTGCTTTGCTGTTTGTATCAGATACATTTTGCAATTAGCCTAGGGAGATATAGTTGCAGGAGCAAAGAGAGTAGCTGAAAATAGTTTCTAGGCAGAGCTTAGAGCTTTGCAGTCTATTGCAAAATATATAGATGTGGCAGATGAAAAAAATATTTTTTTGGGTGAAAAAAAATACTTTTTGTGTGAAATAAATGACATAGTACTCCAAAGCGTACTATATGCTTTGTGGTACATTGCGGTGTTAGAAAATACTCCCAAAAAGGGTATTATTTGCTTTCTTGTTACAATTTGATGGTATATAACACTCCATGAAGCGTTGAAAAATATTTCTGGATTTAATTACTCGTCCATAGAATATTACATGCTGTCTATTACATTTCGGTGGTATATAACATTCCAAAAAAATAGTTGAAGAATATTCTTGGATTCAAAGAATTATCCATAGAGTATTAGGTGCTTTCTGTTACATT
>JARQOD010000001.1:196844201-196874362 GCA_033576555.1 Oophaga sylvatica
TTTCGCCGTGATCCCGGTTTGATTTCGCGCGATCTCGGCGTTTTTGCTGCTGAGCGCAAGTATTTTGTTGCGATCCGCGACTGTTTTTTGCTGCTTATCCGGGGCTGATTACTGCTGATTCATCTGCCTAGGGATTAGCAAACGCGATCGCTTATCATCCCTTTTACCACCTCCAACGCACGTTTGAACGGGCTGTAAAACCAAAAAGAACCCCCCCATAGGGTTAGAACAGGGTTAGGGTTGGATTTGAGTTGGGGTTTGGGAATTGGGGTTAGGTTGGAATTTAGGGTTAGCTTGTAGTTGGTTTAGGGTTGAGGGGGGTTTAGGTTGGGGGTGGGGGTGGTTAGGTTAGATAGGGTTTGTATAGGGTTGGGTGTGTGTGGGGGTTAGGGTTGGGTTGGGGGGGTGTTTTGGGGGTTAGTGTTGGATTAAAATTTGGGGGGTTTCCCTATTTGGCCATCGGGGGCTCCTACCACAGGGCGCCCCCATTGATTCCTGCAAATTTTGCTTCAAAAAGTCAAACAGTGCTCCCCTTTTTTTCCAACCCCGACTTCCCCAAAACAGGGGTTTATCCCCCACATATGAGGTATCAGCGACTCGGGAAAATTGCACAACAACTTGGGGGTTCAATTTCCCTGTTCCATTGGGGAAAAAAAATTTTGGGGACTAAAAATTTTTTTTGTGGAAAAAAAATGTTTTTAATTTTCAGGCTCGCGATAACTTCTTGAAGGACTTAGTTTCAAAGTGCTTATCAAATCTTAGGATTCCCTTTGGGGGATCTTTGTTTAAAAAAGGGGTCACTTGTGGGGATTTCTACTGTCTAGGACATCAGGATCTGAAAACGTAACATACTCCCGAAAAACCATTCCCATAAAGTGGGCATTCAAAACGTCACATTTCCCCCACCGAGCCCCGACTGGCCCATACATATTTTCTCCCACATATGGGATATCACATACTCGGAAAAATTGGGACAACAACTTTGGGTCTAATTTCTCATGTTCCCCTTTGGGGAAAAAAAAAAAAATGGGACTAAAAGACCGATTGGGGAAAAAATTTGATTTTTTTTTTTTTCATCCCGGCTATAAACTTCTTTACCTTTTGGGGGTTCAAAGTGCCCCCACACATCTAATAAGTTCTTTGCGGGGTCTAGTTTCCAAAAGGGGGCACTTGTGGGGAGTTTCACTGTTTGGGACATGGGGGGCCTGCAAAACGTAACAAACCCCGCAGACCATTCCATCAAGTCGGCTTTTCAAACGTCACCACACCCCTTCCAGCCCGACGTGTCCCAAACATTTTTTCCCCCCCCCACTAGGGGGGTACTAGCGTACCAGGACAAACGGGAAACAACAACTTTTGGGCCCAAAATTTCCCTGAACCATTGGAAAATAAAAAAATAGGGGCAAAAAAACTTTTTGAGAAAAAAAAATGATTTTTTTTTTTCAGGCCTGCGTTAAAACTTCGTGAACACCGGGGGGTTAAAAGTTCTCACAAAGCATCAATAAGTTCCTTAGGGGCTATTTCCAAAATGGGGGTCACTTGGGGGGGACTCCATGTTTAGCCACAGGGACTCCCCAAAAAGCGACGGCATCCAAAATTTTCCAGCAATTTTTTCCATTCAAAAATCAAGGCGCCCCTTTCCCCTTCTGACCCCCCGGCCCCCAAAACAGTGGTTTATACCACTTATGGGGTATCTATGTACTCGGAAAATTGCCCAACAAATTTTGGATCCAATTTAACGTTGCCCATGTAAAAAAGAAAAAAACTGAGGCTAAAAAAAAATTTTTTGTAAAAAAAAATCTTTTTTTTTTTTAAAACGGATAAATTTTTGTGAAGCAACTGGGGTTCAAATGCCACTATTCATCTAGAAATTCCTTGGGGGGTCATTTTCCAAATGGGGCACGGGGGGAGCTTCCAATTTTTTAGGCACACAGGGACTCTCCAAATGCGACATGGCAACCGCTAAATATTCCCATATTTTCTTAAAAAAGTCAAAGGGTGCTCCTTTCCCCTTCTGAGCCCGCGGGCCCATACAGGGTTTATGACCACATATGGGTACTGTTACTCAGGGAAATTGCCCAAAAAAATTTTTGGGATCCAATTTAACTGTTGCCCATGGAAAATGAAAAAAAACGGGGCCAAAAGAAAATTTTTTAAAAAAAAAGATTTTCTTTTTTAAAACGGATAAATTTTGTGAAGAAAACGGGGGTTCAAATGCCACAAACACAGATAATTTCCCTTTAGGGGTCATTTCCAAAAGGGGGCACTTGTGGGGACCCAATGTTTAGGCACACAGGACTCTCCAAAGCGACAGGCAACCGCAAAACCCAGCAAATTTTTCAAATTCAAAAAGTAAAATGGTGCCCTTCCCCTTCGAGCCTGCTGTGCGCCCAACAGGGGTTTATGACCAAAATTGGGTATCTGTGTACTCAAAAAATTGCCACCCCAAAATTTTTAGGATCCATTTTAACCTAAATTCCCTTAAAAAAAAAAATTTGATGCTAAAAAGAAAATTTTTGTTGGAAAATTAAAAAAGTCCATTTTTTCCTTCCACGTCTTTATTTTCCTGGAAGCACCAAAGGGGGTTAAAAACTTCTTGAATGTATTTTTGAGATTTTGGGGGTGCTTTTTTAAAAAGGGTTTCACTTTTGGGTATTTTTCGCCATATAGACCCCTCAAGTGACTTCAAATGGGGGGTGGCCCCTAAAAAAAATTTTTTTGTAAATTTTTGAAAAAAAAGGAAAAATCGCGGGTCAACTTTTAAACCCTTAAATTTCCTAACAAAAAAAAAGTTTTTTCCCCAAAATTGTGCTGATGTAAGTAACAGGGGAAATGTTTTTTTTAACTTTTTTGGCCCACAAACTCTCTGTTAACAGAATAAAAATTAAAAATTTAAAATTTTTAAAAAATTTTTCAGAATTTTCCCCAAAATTTTCCATTTTTTTCAAAAAAAAAAACGAAAAAATTATCGACCTTAAATTTTCCACTAAAAAGCCCCCAATATTCACAAAAAAAAAACTCGAACGCTAGGATCCTTGAACTTCCTGATTTTAACCTCAAAAAGGGGACACTGGTAAATTGCAAAAAAGGGCAAGGTCTTTAAGGTAAAAATAGGCTGGGTCATGGGGGGTTAAACAAAACAGAACGCATGGAAAAAGCAGAAAACCAAACTGCAGAAGCAGGCCACCACCCAGTTGCCAACACAAGGGAAAGAACGTGTTGATCATAAAAGGACATCAAAAAGGGAACATTTCCACCCAAACACCGCCCAAAACCTGCCTTACAAAAACAGGAAACTCCTGACAGGCACATACCACCAACAACAAAATAAAATAACCCATACATAATCCTGCTCAAAACCATGGACCGCCCAGAGGCCTAAGCCCCAAACTCCTATAGAGCATTTCCCAAGACCAAGATCAAGACGACCAACCAGCACACCCGGGTTTGACTACGAAACCCTAAACTCAGGCTACACACATGGATCTGTGAATGCTTACCTCCCAAAGTCACACAAAATTAAGAGCCCCCACAGAAACCAAGGGGCTATGGAACAACATTTGAAGCAACCAAGACACAAGCACAAGTGCCCATTAAATGGCAATACAAAGGGGATCACGTCCCCACGGGTTGCTGCATAGGTTTTGACCCTTTCAACAAAAATTACAGAGTTTGGCAAAAGGATACAAGTTAAATAGTGGACCCACCTCACCCATCCCTACATGGATGACATCAAGCTGTATGCGAAAAACAACGAACACCGACAAGATCCTACGAAGACATGGATTCCTTAAACTGGAGAAGGTGACTTTTAAATTTATAAAAAAGGGGAAAGGTAGTCAAGACTGAAGTAGTGGAATTACCAGCGGGGCAAAAAGCAATGTACAGACAGTTAAAAAACCCGGGCATCTCACAGGGATAGGAAACCATGATGGGAAGAAAGGAGAGCAGCAAAAACCATTACCTAAAAGGGGCAGACAATCCTAAAGACCCACCAATGGGAAAATAAAATCCACGCTATAAATACATTGCCCTGCCAGTTATAGATACCCTGCAACAAGTGTGCGGCCAAAAGAAAGATAGAACGCAGATTAAAGACAAAAAAGCTTTTCACAACATGGAAAAGTCCACCCAATTCAAACCCCCAAAGTTTGTATCCCAAACTGAAATTGGGGTGGCGAGACTTGATACCACCCAAATCACCATCACGGATGAAACAAGGAATCAAAAAACACAAAAAATGGCACCAAAAATTGATGCTGAGAGAAAGCCTAAGGCACCAACAAAACAGATCTGAAAGGGAAGAAAGACCATGAACCCAGGCAAAAAGCCCCGCATGGATTACCACAACAGAAATAGAAGGACCCTCCCAAGGTTTGCAAAAGCGGGGACTCCGAGACAGCACGAGCACTAATCATACGGCACAAGGAAAGCACTAAAAAAAAAATCCAAAAGCAGGAATCACAGTACAAAACAACCCCCAAGGGGGCAGACTACAAAAAAAAACCTCAGAACGCCCAAAAACTTAGGGGCACAACAAAGTAAGGGAATTGTATACAGGAACACTCGCAGCAAAGGGCAAGTCCCCCAAGTCCGGGTGGGAGACCCCAGTAAAAGTGGGGGAAAATGAAAGGGGCAAAATCCGGGGGACTTCAAGATCCAGAGGGAAAAAGCGGGGTTTTTTCAACTAACAACATTATATATACACGGGATCAAAACAGCAACGATAAAGATATGGCATGCCAAGTGACAGCAAAGCAACAGCAAAAGAAGGAAATAGAACTGGAGAAAACCAGGCCTCAAAAAAAAACGGGGAAGGATGGGGAAGGTTAAGGCAACATGATTCCGTGGTGAAGGGGAGCACTTGAGCAGTACCCCTAATTTAGAAAAAGGGCTAAACAACCGGACAAATCAAAGTCCTGTCCAAAAAAGCTCAAGCTGAAACAACAAAGATCCAGCAGAACCCCTAGCTCCCAGCCCTCTTTTAGGGGGCCCAGAGAAGAAAAAGGACAAAAAAGACCACCCCCATTGGGAAAGAAGTTTTATAAAATTTTTGTTTTTGTAAAACTATGCAATTTTGTGTTCGTCTGTTTTTCCCTTACTGCGGGGAAACAAAAACACCTTTTAAATACGGCAGTGCATACAGCAACGTGTTGTTTTTTCTTGGGATTTTTGGTTTTCTTAATCGGGGAGTTTGAGATTAAATTTGGCTTTTTTAACACTCCTTCCTGAGTCCCTGGAGGGCACAGCTTTTAAAAATCCCAAAAGCCGACTTCCTTTGCAGTCAATATTCGCACGGGAGAGTCAAAGGCAGTAAATGGGATGGGGACAAAAGCAATGCTCGTACTAGTCCTCACTTTCCGACCAAAGATTTCGCAGTTTTTCATCAGCTGTCACATTTGGGTGTCGAGAACCAACTGCCATCAAAACAATGCGGATACCTTCCTTATCGGGTTTTAAAAGGTTTTTCTGTGCCCTGTTGTTTAAACCTTTTTTGACCCTTCTCAACCCAGTTTGTACATCACAACCTGCTTTCTTTCTGTTTTTGCCCTCAACCCGGGCGCTTTGGTGTGACTCAGTGTGACAACCATTTTTGCGACCAACACAAATCCTGACTCACTGGCCCAGTGGTCTCAACCAAGGTGCAAAGGCTGACCCAGAATTTCAGTCCCCCATCTGGAAAAAATTTTTGGTCTTTTTAAATTCCTGCCCATTCCACCCAACCCATTCCCATCCCTAAAACCCCTTCCACATCCACCACCCACTTTTGGAAAAACTTCACTTCTGCTGACCCTCACAACCCAAGTAGCATTTCCACGAAAACCATATCACAAGCTTTTTTGTTTTGGCCCAAAAAGATTTTTAAAACCGCACCAAAAGGGGTAGACTTCGGGGCAGGGCCTCTCACTCTAACCTATAAAAATACTTAAAATATCCAATACCTTTTTAGGTTTTTTATTTATTTTTCTTTGGGAGAATGTTGACATACGTTTTCAAACAGACAATAATTAGAAGGGTGGCCCCGGATGTTCGGGCCCGTCACGTTTCCAAAAAGTTAAAAAAATTCGGGTTCGGACCAGAACATACCGGCCCTAAACCCCGGGATCCCATTCACTTAAAGGGGGGCCCGAATATCCAGTTTTGCCATCGCAGGGCAAATCTTTACCCTGAAAAGGGTATGCCACACAAAACAATATCGCTAAGGGGTCGCTAAAAACCCTTTTTACACCCCGTTGGAAAATTTTTTCATGGGGCAGCTTCCAGCGACGAGCTCCTGCTGTGATCTCGCTCGTCCTGAATCTTTCCGGCCCCATTTTCTCTGGGCGCCCCGCTGGGTAAGTTCTAATCGCTGTGGGCACCTTTTTTTAGCATTTAGCGGTACTTTTTTACCGCAAAGTCTTAAAAACGCTAACGGGAAAAAGCGTCGTAACATATCCTAAATGCGGGACATTTAGCGATATAGAAAAAAATCCCGCTACACTCTTTATATGCAAGCTAAACGAGTTTGCTAGGGGGAACTTATTGGCAGTCCTTTAGACACTGCTTTCCCATACTGTCAAATACAGCATGAACTCGCGCTGTGATCGAGAAACAATTTACCCCCGGGTCCTGGTGGGGCTGATAAAACTATTGCCCCCATTATTTACCCTGCGCTGCAATAACAATGAAGAAGCAGCACTGTGTTTTAAAAAAAATTTAACAAAAAAAACCGCTGGGGGTTCCCTTGCATTTTTAAAAAACCACCGGGCAGCATAGCAAGGCTGGAAAAAAGGGATAAGGGCCTTACTGTTTTTTTTAATTTTTTAAAAAAATAATAAAAAAAAAACTTTTTTACAATGAGCCAAGCTAAAGGAAAAGGGGGGCAGGAGTCTCAGGCTGAAGGGGCCTTTGGATATTGCCTCCCCCCCTAATAATAGCAGCATGCATCTCCCAAAAAAAATTCCATTTTTTTGATCTCAAATTGCAGCGCTTTGCCGGGCCCTTTTTCCCACTTCCCTGAAAGGGGAAAGGGGGGTGTGTCACCTTTATATTTTCCAGTAACATAAAGCCCACGGGTTAGAAAGGGGAACCATCCCTCATCCATCCATCCCTCACCCCTACCCAGCACCATTTCTCATCCACCCCATTCTTCAACCATCCTCATCCAAATTCCCCTCCATCCATCCATTCCTCATCCACCATCCAGCCAACCTCCTTTCATCCCCCATCCCCCCCAAACTACCTTCCCCAAACCCTCATCCACCATCCACCCATCCACCCCTCCCTTTCATCCAGACCACCCCATATCTACACCCAACCTCAGTACCGGCATAACCCATGATGTCATCCGCTATCATTGATGCTTCACTCACCACTCATTCCTCATGGTTCTTACCCGGGAATGGCGCATCTTGGCCCCATCCGGGTTGAAAACTATTTTTCTAACATGTTTTACAGCGGGGGACAAACGTGGACAGGTGAGGGATATAAATTTTTTTTTAATTTTTGTTTTATTAAGGAGACGAATTTTCAATGGAAGGGTGTTATTTTGAGTAAAATTATGTTTTGTTATTTTAAAAAAAAGAATAGGGTTTGTTTTATTTAAAAAAAAAGATTTTAGACTTCTGTTTTTTATTAACCACCAACTTATAACACCTCCCTTAAAAACCCGTGGGCTTATTTTCACCGAACAATACAAAGGTCATAAAACCCCAAAATATGCCCCCATTTCCATTGCACGGGGCAAGGGGGGAGGGCGGGAAAAAGCATCAGAATTGGGCACATCTAATAATCCCCTTTTCAGGAAACGTGCCTGCTATTTTTACCCCAGGGGTCCAGGGCCCCTTTTCCCAACCTGGAATACCAGCCCCCATTTTATCTGTTTTATTTGGCGGGTTGCCCCAAAATTTAATTTTTAATTTTAATTCTTTGTTAGAGCGCATTTTGGGGCGATAATCCCAAGAGCCCAATGTCATTTTTTAAAATTTATCTAAATTTTTAAAAAAACACATGGGGACCTCTCATTCTTGAAAACCACCTGCTATCGCGACAGCGTGGGTACCCCCCCAACTGTCATTTTACTGGCGGGTTTTATCCAAAGTAACTTTTTTAAAAATTTTTTTCAAAGCCGGGTTTCCGCTAATGAATCCCCCCATCATTTCGCCTGCTTCGCTTTTTTGGGGCAGCTGCGCCAGTGATCGGGGGTAAGCTTTTTTACCCCAATCACAGCTGCAAGTCTGCGTCATTTGCCCTAGTAACCCGGAGATAATGATTTTACGCCGACAAACATATTTGCTGCCTGTCATCACATGTGCACAAACACCAGGTCTTAAAAACCCAAACACTAACAGGGGCTTCCGGGTGAAGTCTGTTGTTTGGGTGCCACCCCGAACAATGGGTGTTTGTTATGGTCCGAACTTTACTTTCGTGTTCCCCACTCTACCAATAAACCACATACAAGGGACAAATATCACAACCCCATGGCCGCACCACAAAAAAACCACCACAATTGACGAAATAAAAACCACATCGGGGGCAAATCCCGTCAAACAATGAAGGGGCCACATATACCACCACATAGTGACGAACAATACCACGTACAAAAAACAAAAGCGTCCCCCCTTTTGCGGCACTACAAATTACACCACATGGGACCGAATAATCCAAGTACGGGACAAAACATCACACTTTTCCAGACCCTAACCCCCCCAAAATGACTAATAATCCCACATAAAAAGGACAATACTCCACACCAACAAGACCACATTTTTCCCACCACAATGATCAAAAAATTCCACACACAAGGAAAATTTACCACCACCCATGATCAAGGGCATTACCACCCCAACCCAAGTGACCGAATAAAACCAACAAAAGAAAAACCACCACACCCTAACCCAACCAAAATTTTAATCCCCCGTAGCAAAACGAATATGCCCATACAAGGAACAAATACCCCCCACAACCCACACCAGATCAATAAAACCACCACATAGGCCGAAACTACTATACTGACTATAAAAAAAAACACAATACTAATTTACATGGGCCTTTATCTTTGGAGCCTTGCATATAACAGTGTGGCAGAAAGAAAAAAAAAATGAAAAGGGGGTCCAAAAATGTAAACAAATCCCAAAATTTTATTAGATTACAATTACATTTTGGGATGAAAGGGGGTAAGTGGGTGACACACTTATCAAAAAAAATGCGAAAAACTGGGGCACATGACCAGGCATAGCTGATGTAAACAGTATAACCATGATTCTCTAACTAAAAACCTATTCGCGGGTAAGTATATAATTATAGCAAGGGAAATAGGCAGCCGCAAAGAAAAAATTATAAAAAACTCTATCAGCACATTGTCAGATGGCCATGTGCAAACAACGCTATAAAAGAAGCTATCCAATACACAGAGCGAAAAATTTCCCCCGTGAAGTGCACACCCCCCAACGCACGATTGGCCTTTCCCCTTCATCACAAGTTCATTCAAACATTAGTCTCCATCGTCAGTGTTACATTTGCAAAAAAAACACCCTGTCACCTGTTTGGGGAGGGAACGAGAGCAAATAATTTAAAAAAACGGCCCCCAGAAAAAAATTTGGAAGGGTCAAGACCCCCAAAATAAAGCACTGAAAAATACAAAATTACAAAAGAGCTGTTGTTATTTTAGACAAATTTTTTTGGACTTAAACAAGCAGTATCCCGTTTGGTTTGTCATTTGGACGTAAAAAAAAAGGGAAAAGCTCTCTTTTAAAAAAATGAAACTTGCAGCTACTACTTCATCACCAAAACTAACACAAAGGGGATGCTTTAGAAATACTTGCCTAAGAGACCCCTAACCAAGCAAAAGCCTTAGTTTTTTGGGGCGCAACCTGACCACGGCCTCTCTAAATTGGAACACTTATTATTTTATTTTTATTTTTATTTGTATAGCACCATTGATTTGTTGGAAAGTACAAAAAGGGGTACTACAAAACACAAGAAAAAATTACAATGAACAAACAAAATAGTGACAACGGACGGAGGACAAGGCCCTGCCTTTGAAAAATTAATTCTACACTTCCACTTTTTATTAATTGGCTGATTAAAACGTTGTGCCACCAATCTAAAATTTGCGATCATCTTTTGGGTTACTACATTTTGACGAACTTGACTTGCTGAAATAAAAAAACAATTCAGCAGGAAAACACCCCCCCTTGGGGCCAGTTTCTGTTTCTCCCTGACCTTATAGCTAAGTAGGCAGAACCCTAGTTCAGTGATAGCTCATTCTGGGCTGTGAGTCATGCGCAGGTTCCCCAATTACCGGGAGCAGTCGCGAAGACACAGAGTTTACTGGGGTAAAAACTTGAATGCCAGAATAAAAAACCCCTCTCTCTTCTTTGTAAAATTTTCTCCGGGATGTAAGTTGAAGAAAGCCGGGGGAACCACCACGGGCGGGAGACACAGTACACAAGATAGGTGCAAACAAAAAAGGGGAAAAATTTATTGGAAGCAAGGAATGAATGGTAAACCCTGCTGTTCGTTCGCTTTTAACTAAAAACTGTAGTTTTCGGTCACAAAGACCCGCTTTATTAAACCCTGTTTTTAGACACTCTAAAAAAATTTTTTTTCTTTTTTGCTTACTAAACGTTTTTTTAACATTTTTGGTAGTAAAAAAAAAAAGAAAAATGAAAAAGAAATCTTTTTTTTTTTTTTTTTTCAGAAAAAACGAGAATGAAAAACAAAAATAAAAACTACACAATTTTTTGTAAAAAAAAAAAAAGATCAATTTTTTTTTCTACCCTTCCCGGAATTATTTAAATTCATGGTGGTTAGTACCTTTAGATGACTTTTTTTTTTTTTTATTATTTTTATTTATTTATTATCATTATTATTTTTTTTAATTTTTTTTTTTTTTTTTTGCACACCTAATCTCTCCGGATGCACCCACATTTTAGAATAGACTGTGCACCAAAAAATAATCAATATAACCCTTTTTTTATGTGCACAGATCTCAATCATCCCCCGGTAGAGGCGTAAAACCCCCAAATTGAAAAAATTTGGGAAAAAAACAATGTTAAAAATAGAGATCAAAAAAAACCCCAACTGGGGTTAAACCCTTTATTTCACTGAAAAAATGGCCTCACAGCTGAAAAAAACGAGTGGGGTCACATGACCAAACACAACAAGTGTCACAACAATGCTTTTTGCGTGTAAAAAAATTAAACGAAAAAAAAAAAAAAAAAACACTCAAAGGTGGGCCCCCCCAAAGGGGGAAAAGTCAAGAGTCTCAAGTTTAGAGACTTACGAAAAAAATCACGGGCCGCAAAAAGTCGTTGGGGTCACAATCCCCGAACAGAACAGCAGGGTTAAGGAAAAAAGTGCAAACGGGGGCGCAATGGAAAAAGATAGTTTTTCAAGAGTTGTATTCTTTAACTGGGCCGTAAAATACCGTGCGCCAAACTTTACGGAATAAATTTAAATATCACACAGGCAAAACAGCACACGGCAAAACCAAACAATAAACAAAGAATGGGGCAACCTACTACACTCCAGGGCCTCTACAAACAGGCCACTCCGTTGTTTCTGTCTGTAAACCCTACTTTATCCCCTGACATTGCAAAACGGGAACAAAGGGGTTTTTTTGGGGGACCGGGCCATCAGGGGGGCCCCCAAAACATCTTAACGGTGGTACTACTCGGGCCCGGCAGATCCGTGAAACTGGCTTTTCCTTGCTTCGGGGTCCTGGAGGTCCTCCGGAAACGTAAACCCCCTTTCCCCTCTTTTATGGCTTCTCAAAATACACAGAAACTTCCCCTTTTGCTACACCCGAATGTCTTTCAATCCAAATTCCACTAAGTCTCAGGCTGTGCACTTTTTAAAACGCACCCCATGCACAGCACTCTCGCAACAGCCAAGCTCACACCCCCAAAAGGGTTAAAACTGCCCTTTTTTTCGCCTGGGGAAGTTCATTAACACACCCCTTTACAGGGGGAGCAATCATTCACAAACCAACAAGAATCTTTTCTTAAATTTTGCAGCTTTTTCTTGCTGTCTATAACACACACCCCCTTACAGAATACCAACGGTAGGTTCCTAGTCAGAATAACCAGCATTGCCAAGGCCTAAAAATTATTTTCGCTAGGGAAGGAAAGAAACTAAGTAATTTTTGGGGGCAGAGGTATGTTTTTTAACCCAGGCAGCAGGAAAAAATCTATTTTTAGTTAGAGACCAACATTACATAGTATTTTCTTTTTTTGCATATTTTTCAAAGTACATTTGAATCCACAATTCCTGATTTAAAATAATCACCCTACATTTTTTATTTTTCCCCCTCAATTTTTTTCAGAAAAAACAAAAAATTTACGGCAACGGTCAAAAATTTATAATATACTGGATATTACATGCCATTTCCAACTACATTTAAAGAATGGAATTGCTTCTAAAGTGTAACAATTTATTTAAAGGGAAATTTCCACAAAAATAATTTATAAATTTAAAAAATTTATGCCGCAAAAATATTTTTTAAATCTTTTTAAAAAAGAAATATCCCAAAAATATTATTTCCCCATATTAATGACTATTAAATTTTGATGTTTTTATTTTATTTTCTTTAAAGTTTTAAGTAGATATTTTTTACAAAAACAGTTACATATGCTGCTTAACCATGGAGCCAAATGGTTTTCATTTTCAAAAACAACTGGTCCCCAAAAGTATGAAGCCAGGGGTCATGAAGCATCAAGTCTTACAGGAAAGAGGGGGGCAATTAACATAAATTTATCTTTTTAGATTCTTAAAACCAACAAATTTTTTTTAGAAAGACAAAGTATCTGTTTCCTACAAACTTGTGTAAATAAATTTTTACTTCCAAAAACATTTCATTTTTTGCAGAAAACAAAGTTTTTAATTTTTTAATCATTTTTAAAAAAACTATAACATTTATATCAAAATTAAGTTTAAACGAAAAAGGTCGGTCAATTTTATAATCCCACTTTCGCTAAAATCAGTTTCGCCGAGCAAACCCGACCCAAACATGAATCGGCCATGCGATCGCACCCAAAAGCCAAAAAAAAAGGGTTTTCCCCCCAATGCTTGCAGGGGCCCTTTTTTCAGCCAATGAGCAAGGACGTACACGTGGGGGAAAGAGATGAATGTGCAGCGTCCCCCCATCTTAGAGAAGGGCATTGGTGATTGGCTTCCTTTGGGGGGGTCAAGTGTCTATAAAAAACCCCACTGCCGACTTAACATAGGAAGGTTGTTTACCGTTTATCAGTAGGGGGAAGTAGGGCTGGGGAAAAGAATTCTTCGTCTTTGCGAAGCTTGGCGTACGTTTTTTGTATGACAGGGGAGATTTTCTTGTGTGCACTGCGATTTTTGGCCCTATAGCGTATTGCTGTTTACACGGTGTGGGAGTTTTTTCCAGCCAAAAACTTTATTCTTTTTTTCTGCACATTACCGACTTTATTTTTTTCCCACCGTTTAAACGACTCTCCCCACACAAACCCGGACCGGCTGGTATCAAAGGACAAATACATCGACATCGGTAGACCAGAAAAATACGGAGACTGAAATTTCCCCACACAAAATACACTTGGGACTTCTGATCAGTACCTTTTTTCGCCTTTTGTATTCTGGAAAAAAAAAATAAATGAAGAGCGTCGTGGTGACTCGGGAAAAATTTACGGGGATTAAATTTTACCCCATACATAACACCTGGGATCTTGTAAACAGTACCCTTTTTTTTTCTTTTTTTTTCTGGTCTAATCCATACTGACCCGAAGGGATCTTTCTGGACTCCGGAAAAAAAAAGGAATTTACAAATTTTACCCTTAAAAAAAAACATCGGTATCTTTGAACAGTACCCTTTTTTCTGCTTTTAATTCTGGGCTAATCCATAAATGAGCCGAGAGCGTCGTTATGACTCCCCAAATAATATGGGGATTGACATTCCCTATACTATTACAGCTGGTATCTTGAAAATAAAACCCTTTTTTTTGCTTTTTAATTTTGGTCTAATCCAAAATAGCCTGAACTCTGCTGTGACCGGCAAAAATACGGAATTTCAATTTTTCCCCATACTAAATACAAAACCCCTTTTCTTGTGTACAGTACCCTTTTTCTGCTTTTTTTAAATTCTGTCTAATCCATACGAGCCGAGAGCGCTGTCTGTGACCGCAAAAAATACAGAATTTACATTTTCCCCTATACAAAAACACCTGGACTTGTGATACAGTACCATTTTCTGTTTTTAAATTTTGTCTAATCCTACTGACCTGAGAGCACTGTGTGGATTTCCCGGGAAATATACGAGATTGACATTTTCCCCTATACTATATACACCTGGTATTTAGAATATACCCTTTTTCTGCTTTTTTTATTCTAGTCAATCCATCGAGCCTGAGAGCCCTTCTGTGACCGGGAAATAAAAAAAGATTTACGGGGATTTAAAAATTTTTCCCCATACTATAACCCTCTTATCTTGTATACAGTACCCTTTTCGCTTTTTTTTAATTTTGATCTAATCCCAAGAGCCTGAGAGCGTCTGTCGTGACCCCCAAATAATAAAAGGGGAATTACATTTTCCCCCCAAATATATACACCTTTACTGAATATAGTACCCTTTTTCTCTTTTTAATTCTTTCTAATCCATACGGGGCAGCGGACTGATTGTGGTTGTGGGGGCATCTCTGGTAGGGGAAAACACAATAGCACCTAAGGCAGGGGTGTTGACCTGATCTCATCGCTCCAAAGGCCCCGGAAGGGTCCCTTTTCTGGGAGTAGTAAACCGTGTTAAAAAAAAAAAAAGGGGCAGGCAGCTTGGCCAACAGTCAAATTTAAAGGACAGCGTGCAAGCCCTGAAAATGTATCCCATAGTAGGAAGAGTGCAGTGTGGCACTTTTTTTGACCAAAATCCTATTGATAGGCAAAGGTTATCTGTAAGAAGTGCGAAAGGACCTTTAGCCGGGGGAAAAATCTCGCATTTGAATACCAGTTGCTGCTAGACATTTAAACACTATGCACTTGCAAGCGTGGACGGACTACAAAATCTCAGGTAGCCCATGTGCACCTGGTCCGACTGAAGACCGGCAACGCTACATCGCTTCTCCCACGTAAGCCCACCGGTTAGCACCCACCAGCATGAAATGCTGAGGTGTCATCGCAAGGCCAAAGCTGTCAGGGAATCACAATATTTTTGAAACGAAAGACTGAACCTAGGCCATCATCACAACCCCACCACAATCACCATCACCAACCCTTTCTCAGTCCACCATGTCCAACGCTTGTTCCCCCATATGCAGCTCTCAAGTCCAGCTCACCCTAGCAGACACTCTGAGTAGACAAGACAGTACTCATCCTCTCATCCACGCACACTGCTTTGAACGCCTACATTGCCAAACTGATCTCATTAGAGATGATGCCCTTCCGTTTGGTTGAAACACAGCGGTCCGAGAGCTCAAGGTCTACACTGTCCCACGCTATGACCTACCCAGTCGTCACTACTTTTCTAGAAAAGCCATCCATGCCCTCCACCTGCATGTGAAAGACCGCATTGTCCATGCACTCAAACAATCAGTGAGTAGAAAGGTGCACCTCACAACAGATGCATGGGCCAGTAGGCATGCCAGGCCGTTACGTGTTCCATCACTTCGCACTGGGTTAATGTGGTGGATGCAGTGTTCACAGGGGACAGCGGCGGTTTGGACAGTGCTGCCTAGCCCAGGTATAGAGCAACAGTTGGCTGTAGGTGTTCGAGCCTCCTCCTCCTCCTCCAGAAGCAAAGGTTCGTCGATAGAGCGCAGTCGCTCAAGCACTCCTCCCAACTGCCATGTTGCACAGAGGTGTCCCACTATCAAACAGCTAGTGGTAAACGTCAGCAGCTTTATAAAAATTATGTTTTTGGGCGACAACAGACACACCACGGAGGTACTGGCCGACTACTTGCAGCGAGAAACTGAGTAATGACTGGACAGTCTACATCTTGAGCAGGCAAGGAGTCAGTGACAACGGCCGTAATTTTTGTGGCGGCCATAGCCCTGGCAAAACTCAGACACATAACTTGCCTGGCCACACCTTGAACCTGGTGGTACAGTGCTTCCTAAATAATTATCCGAGTTAATAGCCCTGCTCCCTAAGGTGCAAAGACTGTGCTCTCACATCCGTCGCTCGCCTCCGTATACTCCAGTCGTATGCAGAGGCTGCAGCGATCGCTCCACCTCCCCAAGCACTGCCTAATCATAGATGTTGCAACAAGGTGGAACTCCACCATGCACATGGTGAGAGGCTGTGCGAACAGAGGCAGGCTGTAATGCATTTGTGGGAGGATACACAGGCAACAGTTTGAGGGCAGACATGGAGTTGTCGGGTGTGCAGTGGTCAAAGCTGAAAGACCTCTGTAACGTCCTTCAGTGTTTTGAGAATGCAAGCGGCTGGTAAGCGCAGACGATGCCATCATAAGCATTAGCATCCCACTTATACGTCTGCTCATGCAAACTTTGACGCACATTAAGGATCAGGCGTCTGCAGCGGAGGGAAGAGGAGGAGGGAAGCCTTGATGATAGTCAGCCATTGTCTGCTCAGGGAACTGTCCTGGATGAGATTGAGGAAGAATTGGAATAAGAGGAGGAGGATGAGGGGATGATTATTTTGGGGAGGAGGATGCTTCTCAGGGGCAAGGGAAAATGTTGGCTTGCCAAGGCCAGGGCAGGGTTTGTGCGTAACTGGAGGGATGTGGATTTGGAAAAAAGTGCTCCTCCACCCACCACTGGCAGTGCATCATTGACACCTGGAACTCTGGCCCACAGTGTGATTATGTCTTGCGGATCCTAAAAAGGGACCACCGCATTGCCAAAATTATTAAGGATGGCGACTACTGGTTGGCCAGCACCTCGATCCACGCTATAAAGGCAAATTACAGAACATCAAGCCACAGGAGAACCTCGACTAATATTGGCCAACAAACAAGCAACTCGGGCAAACCGTTTGTTAGAGCATTCCCAGCACACAGCAGCGGTAAAAGCTTTACCTCGAGCCGTACTGGGCCAAATGGAAGAGGTGTTCGTGGTGCACACAGCTGAAGTGGCGTTGGAGACAGGGGTTTCATGACCATGTTGTGGACTGATTTCTCGAGTACCGCTCACAGGACTGGTAATACTAAATCGATTGCAACAGACAGGAGACAGCATTGTCAAGTATGGTTTCAAAATTACCTCTCCTAACCTATCGATGTTCTCCCTCACAGTTCATTCCCCTTTGACTACTGGGCCTGTAAACTTGACACCTGGCCTGAATGGCACAGTATGCCTTTCAGGAGCTCGCTTGCCCTCAGTGCTGCTGGATCAATCCTGACAGAAAGAAGGACCCGGCTGTCGACCCAAAAATGTGGTGATCCACCTTCATTATAAAAAACCATGCCTGGGTTTCAAAGGATTTTGTACCACCTTCGCCTGATGACACATAGGTTGCCAGCAAAATGGCTCGATTTGTCCTCCTCTTCCTCCGACCTCTCCAATTCCTCCATTTGCAGCTGCTGAACGTCCAGCCTACACCTCAACATATGCCAGTTTTTCCATCTCCCTAACTGGTCTATACCCCCCAGGGCCGGCGTCAGCACTTGGCGCGCCCGGGCAAGTGCCGGTCCCCTGACAGGTGGGGGCCCTCTCGGGGCAACAGCACTGGCACAGGGCCCCTTCATAGTACGCTGATGTTTCTGACGGTGGGGGCCCACTCACCGTAAGAGACACCACGTACAATGAGGGGCCCTGTTCCAGGATATCACCCACGAGTGGGCCCCCCTGCTTGCTCAGGCCCCAGCACTTGCAATACTTACCTCTCCCTGCTCCACCGCTGTGACTTCTTCCACATTTCCTGATAGTGACATTCAGGTCAGAGAGCGCGATGACGTCACGTCTGTATGCCCTCTGCCTGTACAGTCCAAGTGCAGAGAGCTGGAAGATGGCGATGCTCAGGAGTCCAGAGTAGAGCAGTGCCAACGAGGAGAGGTATTTCATTTTTTTAATGTTTGGAGCAATATATGGGAGCTTTATACATTGTACAATGATATATGGGTCCATCATACACTTGAACATCATAGAAAGGGCCCATTATACACTGGAGCATTATAAATGGGGCCCATCATACACTAGAGCATCATATACGGGGCCCATTATACAATGGAGCATTGTAAATGGGGCCCAATATATATGGAGCATTATTTAGGCCCATCATACACTGGAAACATTATGCATGGGGCCAATCATACACTGGAGCATCATATACGGTGCCCATTATACACTGGAGCATTTTAAATGGGCCCATTATATATGTAGCATTATATAGGCCCATATACACTGGAGCATATACATGGGGCCCATCATACACTAGAGCATTATAAAAGGGGCCCATCATACACTGGAGCATCATATACGGGGCCCATTATACACTGGAGTATTATATTGGGCCCATTATATATGGAGCATTATAAGGTCCATCATACACTGGAGCATCATCCATGGGCCCATCATATACTGGAGCATTATAAATGGGGCCCATCAATCACTAGACATCATCCATGGGGCCCATCATATACTGGAGCATATATGGGGCCCATTATTTCTGGAACATTATATAGCCCATCATACACTGGAGCATTATCATGGGGGCCCCTCATACACTGAAGCATCATCCATGGGGCCCATCATACACTGGAGCATCATATATGGGGCCCATTATACACTGTAGCATCATATGGGGCCCATTATATATGCAGCATTACATAGGCACATCATACACTGGAGCATCATCCATGGGCCCATCATACACTGGAGCATCATATATGGGGCCCATTATACACTGTAGCATCATATGGGCCATTACATATGGAGCATTATATAGGCCCATCATACACTGGAGCATCATTCCATGGGGCCCATCATACACTGGAGCATCATATGGGGCCCATTATATTTTGGAGCATTATATAGGCCCATCATACACTGGAGCATCATCCATGGGGCCCATCATATACTGGAGCATCATATGGTTTCATTATTTTATGGGGGATCATATAGGGTATGGGGCATCACATGGAGCACATATGGGCCTATTCTGTATGGAGCATCATATGGAGCCCTTCTGTATGGAGCATATAAAAGGGCCCATACTGTATGGGGCTTTATATGCGACTCAATATAATGTATGGAGCTATATGCGGGCTCATTTTTACTCTATGGGGACGTCCTATACTGTATGGCACATAATATGGGGACCATCATATACTGGAGCAGTATGTGGAGCTCATCATATACTGTATGGAACATTATATGGGACCAATTATTCTGTATGGAGCAATATATGGGGCTCATTATTCTGTATGGCACACTATGTGGTGGCCATAATACTGTATGTAGGACTATACTGTCCGGTTTTTGAGCTATTGTAGAATTACAATAGATATCAGTCATGTAATGTAAGAAGTGAAGAATTTGGCATTGTACTATACCTTTATTTCTTTGCCGTATCGGAGCATCATGAATTGTGGTAAGTGTTAAAGGGCCCACTAACACTCTTTCGCCTGGGGCCCACGAAACCTGGAGCCAGCCCTGCCCCCCATAACTTTAGCCAAATAACCCCCAGTTTCAATGCATTACTATTATTATAAAGTATATTAATGTTGACAAGCTTAAGTAATAAAATTTATGTCGTTGGCATTGAAATGGGTACTGTAGGTGTGTTTACTGTCCTCGACTCACTGCCGACTTTGCTCCCCATTGACTTGCATGGGTTTCGTGTTTCAGTTGGACCTTCGACTTTTTCCGATAGTCGGCGATTTCGTTCGACTCGACTTTTGTGAAAGTCGGGTGGTCCGAAACCCGACTCGACCCTTCCGGTGGCAAAGTCGCCCATCTCTAATCAAAATCTATTTATCCATACCAACAGTGAGTTTCATATACAGTGACAGGAGAGTGGTTTTCATTGGGACACGATGCATCTTTCTCATACTAGGTTAGTTTAGCTGGTACTTGCTTGGAAAGGGTTTAAATCCCCTTTTCATGCCTTTAAAGGGTATCTGTAAGCAATTTTTGCTACTTCGTCTGAAACAGCATAATGTAAAGGCAGAGAGCCTGATTCAGCGATGTTATTTTATAAGGCAGTGTGCTGTAGTTTCAGTACAATCAGTGTTTTATCAGCAGATTATCACTGCAGGACTATAGTCTCGTGCAGGCCATTCGAGCTAATCTGTGTAACCCCGCCCCCAATACTGATTGCTAGCTTGCTAACTATTCACAATGTATACAGAAATCTGCCAGTCAGGGGTATGTGCAGGGGTTAAACACAGGCCAGCAGTCTTAGCCCTGCTATATCTACATCGGACAAAACAGTGGTTCTATCAAAATTGTACCAAGCAGTCCAGTAAGTAATATATCACTGGAATCAGGTTTTTTGTCTCCACATTATGCTGCCATCAGATCTATCAGAGCTATCTATAGCAAAAACCTGTTGACAGATTCCCTTTAAGACATCCTACAGGGACATTTTAGATACATTTTCACCAATCTTTTCATGTTAAACCAGAAACATGATGTAATAGGGACTACTGAGCAGAATAAAACATTTTTGTGTTTTTTCTTTTTAATCTTTTCTCTCTGTTGCAGATTATTAGCAATCTCAGTATTTAACGCCTACTAAATTCACTTTTTTACGTCCAACTGGGTGTTATCAGACAGTTTTCACTGGGATCGTATACTTTTTTCCTCTGCATGATGCTAACCAATCATAAGCAGTCAGCAACATTCAGAGGAAAAAAACTATCCCCCAACAAAGTTTAGAGCAGGTTCTCAGTGTATGAGACGTATGACAATCAGCTCTGATCTCCTGCTCTAAACTCATACATGATTACAAGGCACAGATAAATAACAGCCTTTGGGGGGAGGGTGGCCCTATATAATAGTGTAGTTGGATACATTGGTATCAGTAAGTAATGGTATATCTCACTCTGTGAATGAATTGATGCTCGAGTAGGGTTCCAATCCATAATATAGATATATGAAAAAATCAGCTCTAGAGGCAGTGCAACGAAGGAGCATTTATTCATGCAATCCAAAATTATGCAGAACAATTAACTATTCGGCCCCAATCCGGACCTTCATCAGAATGGTACGGATTGGTGTGGGGCTGAAGCGTTAATTAGGGCTGAAATGTTAATTTTTCTGCATATTTTTGGGAGATTTTTAGGCTATTTAGTAGAGATCAGGAAGTTAGTGATAACACAGGAAGGGAGTGATTCCTTGGCAGTAGCACATGTACTCTTGGTAATATTTTGATGATTGACCGGTGTGTTCCACCCATTAGTATTAGAGTCACATACACCATGGGGTGCAGACATTTGGGCGATGATTTGTGTGTTTTATTGATAGTAGCCGATGAAACATTTATTATTAGATCACTATTCTTGTTAAATGAATTGCTCCAGTGAATGAAACCTCAGAGACAGGGCAGTAGAAAACTAACAAATCAGATAATCCATCATCCAGGGTACTCTTCATAAAGACTTTCAGAGTTATTCAAATCAAAAACAAAATCAAATAAAACTTACCCTCCCTAGGTCCAACTTTCTGGTGCTGCTGTTTTGGCAGCAGTGATGTTGCTACATAGACATCTCACATCACCATTGCAGCCATTCACCCACTCAGCAGGTAGACTCATGTAGACCGCACAAGCTGATGAGTTCAGTGATTGGCTGCAGAAGTTATGAGGGCTGTAGAAAACATAGAATTCAGACAAGCAGCAATAAGCTGGTGCTGAAGTGCGGCCGAGGGGGGAGACTATCTGATTTTTTCTATTTAACAACACAGCTGACATGGGGACCACTGGAGCTTTTGTGCTAAAGCAGCATGGGATTGAATGATTAAGTAATAATTATATTATTTAAAAATTTGTCTGCTGACAAGCTGTTGTTATAAAATACAACTCAACCCATATAAAGAGAACCTGACAAGTCCTCAGCATCCTCCAACCCCCTAGCATTTGTATACGCATTGCTAAATTCACTGCCTTACAAGCCTTTTATACCCTTAATCACCTTTGTAATTGAGCATCATACACTCACATATTTAGGATGTATATAGTCTAATTTTACATATTCTAAATTTATGTCCTCTAACTTAGTTTTCATATTCTGTAATTTGCCATTCACAATACAGTGGTTCTTCCTTATCACCATCTATTGGACCTGCCATTGTCCAATAGCATATCTGAACTGTATGTTTGTACGGTCTGATTGGGATTAAATGATTGCCTTGATATGATCACTACAAGATGCCATCTATAACATTACCTTTTTGTATTTACTTTTTCTCAACATTCATTGTTGAGCAAACTATAACAATTAAGTAATGTATATATTTTAGCAACATATGTTAATAGGTTATTGCCAAATAAATTAAGTTATCAAGTTATAATGTGTTGAACCATTGGGGTCAGACCATTGGGATTATTTTCAATCCCAAGATTGAGACTTTGGAACACCAAGAGTAGAGCTGTAGTCCATAGCACAGTAGAGCAGAGGTGAGCATTAGGGATGAGCAGAGGTAAGCACTAGGGATAAGCAAAACGTGCTTGGTGATACTTGGATATCACTAGAGTATCTGGGTGCTCGGATGCGTTCAGCACTTGACGAGCATTAGCTGCTGCTCGAATTTGAAATTTGAATCCCTGCCCCTCAAGTTTGGCATCAGTAACACAGCCAATAAAAATGCATGGATTGCCTGCCAGTCACTGTAATGCCATAACCATCTTGGTAGTGGCATTACTGTGATTGGCTGGTCACATTACCTCATTAAAGGTTACAAAAGGCCGAGCGGCACTGTGATAGATTCACTGATGCCATTGCACTGCTCAGGGACAGTTCTTTATAGAGGGAGAGAGTGCTGTCTAGGCCTCTGTGTGCACAATTTAATGAATCAGAGTCCTGCAGCATTGATACTGGTGCTGATCCTGAGCGATAATACTAAAAGTCCTTCTAAGAACCGATCTTGTGCTTTGCTGTTTGTATCAGATACATTTTGCAATTAGCCTAGGGAGATATAGTTGCAGGAGCAAAGAGAGTAGCTGAAAATAGTTTCTAGGCAGAGCTTAGAGCTTTGCAGTCTATTGCAAAATATATAGATGTGGCAGATGAAAAAAATATTTTTTGGGTGAAAAAAAATACTTTTTGTGTGAAATAAATGACATAGTACTCCAAAGCGTACTATATGCTTTGTGGTACATTGCGGTGTTAGAAAATACTCCCAAAAAGGGTATTATTTGCTTTCTTGTTACAATTTGATGGTATATAACACTCCATGAAGCGTTGAAAAATATTTCTGGATTTAATTACTCGTCCATAGAATATTACATGCTGTCTATTACATTTCGGTGGTATATAACATTCCAAAAAAATAGTTGAAGAATATTCTTGGATTCAAAGAATTATCCATAGAGTATTAGGTGCTTTCTGTTACATTTCGGTGGTATATAACACTCCAAATAAGTGTTGAAAAATATTTCTGAACTCAATTACTCACCCATCGAGTATTACGTGCTGTTTATTACAATTTGATTGTATATAAAGCTACAAAAGAAGTAGAAATATTTTTTTATTCAATCAGTCATCTAAAGAGTATCAGGTGCTTTCTATTTCTGGATTCTATTATGATATAGTAAAGATGTGTATCTTCGTACCGTGTTAGCTAGTAGATAGAAAAATATTTAGAATTGAGAGTACTCAGGGGTTGATACCTTTTAATGGCTAACTGAAAAGATGGTAACAAATTGCACGTTTTAGAGACTGCTCAGGTCTCTTCATCAGGCAAAGACTAAAACAAAATCTGATGTATTCCATTACTCACCCATAGAGTAATACATGCTTTCCGTTAAATTCAGTGATATACAACAGTTCAAAAACGGTTAATTTTTTTGCTGGATACAATTAGTTATCCATACTGTATTATGTGCTTTCTAATACATTTCTGTGGTATATAAGACTCCAAAATACTATTGAAAAATATATCTGTATTCAATTACTCACCCATAGAGTATTACATGCTTTCTGTTACATTTTGGTGGTATATAACACATCTAAAAAGTGTTGATAAGTATTTCTGGATTCAATTTGTCATACATAAAATATTAGGTGCTTTCTGTTATGTATCTGTGGTATGTAAGACTCCAAAAAAGCGTTGAAAAATATTTCTGGATTCAATTACTCATCCGTAGAGTATTATGTACTTTCTTTTACACTTCGGTGGTACATAACACTACAAAAAAAGTGTTGTTTTTTTTCTGGATTTAATTAGTCTTCCGTAGATTATTAGGTGCCTTCTGTTAATAATAATCTTTATTTTTATATAGTGCTAACATATTCCGCAGTGCTTTACAGTTTGCACACAATATCGTTGCTGTCCCCGATAGGGCTCACAATCTAGATTCCCTATCAGTATGTTTTTGGAGTGTGGGAGGAAACTGGAGAACCCAGAGGAAACTCCTTGCAGATGTTGTCATTGGTGGGATTTGAACTTAGGACTCCAGCGCTGCAAGGCTGCAGTGCTATCCACTGAGCCACCGTGCTGCCCATGCTGTTAAATTTCAGTAGCATATAACACTCCAAAAAAGCATTGAAGGTTTCCATTATTTAATTAGTCATTCATAGAGCATGAGGTGCAAATATGTTGAAAAAATTCCCATCAAACAATACTATTAGCTGGGTGACAGATTCCTTGGCCAGCCAAGAAGGAGTTTCTAGGGAGATACACAGCAGAGGTAGGGGTACACTGTCTAAGGCGTAGGCCAATTTCATGACACCAGCCCAGCATCCAGGGTCTGATCACTAGGTATTTTTGACAAGGATGGAAAAGATTTTAAAGATGGTCAAGCAATACCTGGCCGACCAAACCAGCATTCTCCAAAATCCCTCTGCGACCTTCAACTATTGGATTGATACCTAGTAAGCACAAACTGTCCCTCTATGCTTTGGAGGTGTTGTATTGCCCTGTCATTAGTGTCTTGTCTTAGTGGATTTTTAGTGCCTTTTGGAGGGTCATAACAGACAGGTGCTTTCACTTGTCAAAAATGAATGCTGACCGGCTCACTGTGACAAAAAATTAACAAAGCCTGGATTAGGTCTGACATTTACATACCACCAGATGACAGCAGTACATAAAGTGTTTTTAATGTTCAATATTTGAGTGAGGCCCTGCAGTTGTTGCCTTCAAGGATGTATAGATGACCCTCCTTATAATTTTTTCCTGGCTTTGCACTTTATGCAAAGCCTTTATGAGTCTAGCAGTACATCAACTACACATTGTTATTTTTTTTTTATGAGGCACTACAGTTCCCATCAAGGGTGTATGGATGACCCTCCCTATAATTTTTTTTAGCTTTGTATTGTGTGCAGAACCCTTACGAGTATATGAGCACCACAACTACACTTTGTTCACATATTTTGAATGAGGCACTACAGTTGACTTCTTCAATGGTGTATGGATGACCCTGCTTGTAATTTTTGGCAGGGTATGCATTGTGTGCAGAGTATTTATGAGTGTAAGAGTACCACAACTACACTTTGCTCACAATATTTGAATGAGTCATTACACTTGATGCCTTAAAGGGTGTGTGGATGACTCTGCTCGAATTTTTGGCATTTGTGACAGAGTCACTGTTAATGTAATAGAGGGGTGATATGCCTAATGGCGTCAGTGATATAAAATCCAGAGTTGCATTTCCTCCAGCACAGTAAGTGTTGTGAACGTTAAGTTATGCTCTGGGCAGGTTTTTAGGGGGAAATTCATAGAGTGTGTGGGAGAGTGTCCCTCCTTATCTACCCGTTCAGAGCCAGCACCACTATGTGCTGACAGGACATTGGTGAGGTCACAGTCATGTGATCAGTCACATGGTGGATGAGTCATATGGTCTGGGCTTAAATGGCTGAAGGGAAAAACTCTCAATGTTCAGTGTATTTGCTGGAAAAGGAGCACACCAGGAAAGTGCTGCATGGACTTGAGAAACTGAACAGTGTGTATTCTGCCAGCCGTGAGTGGGAGGGACCCCGCTCACAGAAGGACTGTGTTTGTTCTGTCAAATTTTGTTTTGTTTTCCTGTTTTGTCCAGAGGGCTGTGTTTTCTTTACCACACCTGGGTTTATGCTGCCTACAAAAAAACCCAAGGAAGTTCTTAAAGCCGCAGTGTACCCGTGTTTACCTCTGTGTGCAGCCGAGTGAGCCAATCTACCACACTGTATTTGCACTTAGTGTATATAGTTAAGGAGCCTAGGAGTACCAATGTGGTGCCAATATTCAAAAAGGGGGCAAAAACTGAACCTGGAAATTATAGGCCAGTGAGCTTAACATCTACTGTGGGTAAAATCCTGGAGGGTTTTTTAAGGGATACTATACTGAAGTATCTGAGGCTGAATAACCTCATGACACAGTATCAGCATGGGTTTACGAGGGACCGTTCTTGTCAGACTAATCTGATAAGCTTTTATGAAGGGGTAAGTTCAGGACTGGAATGCATGGACGTGGTGTTCATGGACTTCTCAAAAGCTTTTGATACAGTGCCACACAAAAGGTTGATACATAAAATGAGAACAATGGGGATAGGGGAAAATATGTGTAAGTGGGTTAAGAACTGGCTCATGGATAGAAAACAAAGGGTGGTTATTAATGGAGTACACTCGGACTGGGTCACGGTTAGCAGTGGGGTACCACAGGGGTCAGTATTGGGGCCACTTCTCTTTAACATATTTATTAATGACCTTGTAGGGGGAATACAGAGTAGTATTTCAATATTTGCAGATGACACTTAACTCTGCAGGGTAATAAATACAGAGGAGGAGAATTTTATATTACAGGAGGATTTATGTAAACTAGAAGCTTGGGCTGATAAATGGCAAATGAGCTTTAATGGGGATAAATGTAAGGTCATGCACTTGGGTAGAACAAACAAGATGTATAATTATGTGCTTAATTGTAAAACACTGGGCAAAACTGTCACTGAAAAAGACCTGGGTGCATGGGTGGACGACAAACTCACATTTAGTGGCCAATGTCAGGCAGCTGCTGCCAAGGCAAATAAAATAATGGGATGCATTAAAAGAGGCATAGATGCTCATGAGGAGAACATAATTTTACCTCTATACAAGTCACTGGTGCGACCACACTTAGAATACTGTGTGCTGTTCTGGTCTCCGGTGTATAAGAAAGACATAGCTGAACTGGAGCGGGTGCAGAGAAGAGCGACCAAGGTTATTAGAGAACTGGGGGTCTGCAATACCAAGACAGGTTATTACACTTGGGGTTATTTAGTTTGGAAAAACGAAGGCTTAGGGGTGATCTTATTACAATGTATAAATATATGAGGGGACAGTACAAAGACCTTTCTAATGATCTTTTTACTCTTAGACCTGTGACGGGGACAAGGGGGCATCCTCTACGTCTGGAGGAAAGAAGGTTTAGCCATAATCACAGATGCAGATTCTTTACTGTAAGAGCAGTGAGACTATGGAACTCTCTGCCGTCTAATGTTGTAATGAGTGATTCCTTACTAAAATTTAAGAAGGGACTGGATGCCTTTCTTGAAAAGTATAATATTACAGGCTATATTCACTAGTTTGCTAGATATTGCGTTGATCCAGGGAGCTAGTCTGATTGCCGTATGTGGAGTCGGGAAAGAATTTTTTTTCGCCAATGTGAAGCTTACTGTTTGGGTTTTTTTTTGCCTTCCTCTGGATCAACATGTTAGGGCAGGTTAGGATAGGATATGGGTTGAACTAGATGGACTTAAAGTCTTCCTTCAACCTTAATAACTATGTTACTATCTGAGTACCTCTTCTATCTAATTTTTAGCAGTCCTTGTTTCCTTTATAAATTACACTGACTTTTCCAATTTTTTTTATAAAAAATGAATACAAAAATAATAAAAATTAATTAAAAAAGTCAATTTTTGTTTACTTAATTAATGTGTTTATATCTTTTTATACAATTTTGCCTTATATACAATTCATTATACAGGAAAGAATGTGTCTTAACATTTTTTTTCTTGTAAACTTCAATACCTATTTGATTTTGAATGTTTTATTGTCACCACTCAACCCCTTTCCCACCTTGGTGGAATTGATATGTCCTTGTGACCTGGGCTTTATTGACCTGTGTGCACGCGATCGCTGCCAGTGCCAGGAGCGGTCCCACACAGCTTCCAGCACTTTAACCCTAAATGTTGCGATTGAACTCGATTGCAGCATTCCAGGTGCAGGCAGAGGGAAAACAACCCCTCTGTCCATGGATCATAGACCATGCGGCGTCATGGCGAGGTCCGATCATTGCAATGGTGAGTCGATGTTTTCATAATGACATCCGTGTCACCAGAGCTAATAAAGATCATGATCAGCAGCATACTCTGTCAGTGCAGAGCTGACATTCTGCATAGTACAGGGATGTAACTGCATCCCCATGCCATACAACTGGTCAGCCTGCAAAAAATTAAAGTACCATAGTAGGACAAAATTTTAAGTAAAAAAAAAGTTTTAAAATAATTGCATAATTATAAAAAAAAATAAAATATTAGTAATGAAAAAAACAAAAGATATTGTACCCATAAATAAATATTTGTATGAAAAATAATATATAAACAATAAAAGAACACATAATTGGTATCACCGCATTCGGAACGACCCGACCTATAAAACTATCCCACTATTTGCCCCTTTTAGGAAAAAAAACAATGCTTCATCATCATTATACCGCCATACAAAAAGTGGAAAAAAACATGATCAAAAAGACAGAAATAAATAAACATGGTACCCCTGAAAACGTGTTGTCCTGCAGGAAAAAAAGCCGCCATACAGCTCCATCAGCGTAAAATAAAAAAGTTACCGCTCTCAGAATAAAGCAATGCAAAAATAATTATTTTTTCTATGAAATAGATTTTTATGTGTAAAAGGGCAAAATATAAAACAAGATATAACTGTGGAGCAACATAAACCCCCCCCAAAAAAAAATCCTGAATTGCTTGTTATTGTTCATTCTGCCTTCAAAAATCAGAATAGAAAGAGATAAAAAAAAGTCATGTGTCTGAACAAGGTATCAATAAAAACATCAACTCATCCCTCAAAAAACAAGCCCACACATGACTCTGTGGTCCAAAATATGGAAAAATTATAGCTCTCAAAATATGGTGATGCAAAAACTATTTACTGCAATAAAAAGCGTCTTTTAGTGAGTTACTGCAGCCAAACATAAAATCACAATATAAATCTGGTATTGCTGTAATTGCACAGACCCGAAGAATAAAGTCACCTAATCAATTATATCACATGAGGAATGGCGTAAAAAATAAATAAAACCAATCTCCCCCTGCTGTTGATTTTTTCATTCTATCTCCCAAAAAGTGCAGTAAGGCTCGGTGCACATTTATCCTGCACTCTGCACTGAGCGTTTACATCGGGGTTTCCGTGTCAATAACTGAAATATGTGATTCAGACAGAACCCTCAATGTAAGATTCCCTATAATGAGGCAGATGGGAGCACTGTGGATGCCATCTGACTTGTGATGCGGAGGTGTCCGTCTTTTTAGGATTGCATAAAAGTGCCTTTGACCACAGCTTTGTGCACTTCTGAAAAGAAGGACACCACTGAACAGAGGCCAAGATGGAGTCCAGAATAACTTTGCTGCCTCATTATAGTGAATGGATCCCTCAGGGGTTTCATATGAATCACGACACTCAGAGATTTAGATGGAAACCACAAAGTAAGTGCTCAGCGTAGAGCACCAGATAAATATGATCTCAAATGTTATGTAAAATATTCAGAATAAAAGCTTCAACTCAATCCACAAAAAAAGCAAGTCTCCATTCAGGTCTGTCATCTGTTAACGGAAATATTGGGGGCTTCCTCGTTACTTGTAGTACTAAGGCTCTGGAAAAGCTAAATGTCTCCTCACACCTCCAAAAGAAATTCAGCAAATTCTGCACTCCAAAATCCAAATGCCTCCCTCCCCTTTGAGCTCCACAGTATACCTAAACCACATATAGCGTCCACATGTTTGGCATGTCTGCAGAAGCATGTGCTAGGCATAACGTACTGGTGACTGCAACGTACTGGTCACTAGTCACTACAAAATACTAATTAATACAATGTACCGGTCACTACAACGGCAGTTTGCAATTTCCAATC
>JARQOD010000001.1:196874462-196973208 GCA_033576555.1 Oophaga sylvatica
CCTGTGAGCGTCTGTGTGTTACTCCGGAAATATATGCAGAGATTTAAAATTACCCCAACACTATATACACCTGGTATCTTCTGATACAGTACCCTTTTTATGCTTTTTATATTCTGGTCTAATCCATACATAACTTGTGAGCGTCTGTGTGTTACTCTCGAAATTTATACTGAGATTTAAAATTTTCCCCTTCACCTTATACAGCTCTACGCTTCTGATACAGTACCATATATCTGCTGTTATTCTGGGTACATTTTCCCAAACATGAGGAAGCATGGTGGAAGAGGCCACTGCTAGATGATTCTGCTGGTACATTCACCCAGAGCACTTCATTGCACTCGCAGTCTACTGAGCCAGAATCTGAAACTGATGAAACTCATGTGCCCCTTTCCGCATATTATACCACCTTAAACGGTGACACAGAGGAAGGTGCAGATGAAATTGAGAGGAGGTGATGGATGACCCAGTTGTTGACCCTGATGGGCATCCATTGGGGGAAGAGGGTGCCGCTGGCAATAGCTCAGAAGAGGAGAAGGATCCGCAGCATGCATCAACATCGCAGCAGCGGTTATCTGGCTGGCCCATAGCTGTTCAAAAACGTGTTATAAAAACAAAAAGTGTTGCAGGACAGCTTGGCTAGACGGTCAAATTAGCACAGCGTCCAAGCCATGAAAATTTATCCCATAGTAGGAAGAGTGCAGTGTGGCACTTTTTTGATCAAAATCCTATTGATGAGTCAAAGGTTATCTGTAAGAAGTGCGGAAGGACCTTTAGCCGATTGAAAAATCTCCAAAATTTGAATACCAGTTGCATGCTTAGACATTTAATCACCATGCACTTGCAAGCGTGAACAGACTACAAAACCTCAGGTAGCATATGTGCACCTGCTCCAACTGAAGGTATCCAGCAATGTTCCATTGCTTCCCCCACTGTAAGCCCACCTGTTACACACCACCAGCAAGAAATGTTGAGGTGTCGTTGCAAGGCCAAAGCAGTCAAGGAATCACAATGTTTTTGCAACGAAAGGCTGAATCTAGGCCAGCACCACCACCATCACCACCACCAACCCCCTCTCAGTCCGTCATGTCAACCGCTAGTTCCCCCATATGCAGCTCTCAAATCCAGCTCACCCTAGCAGACACTCTGAGTAGGACAAGAAAAAACTCATCCTCTTATCTGCGTACACTGTCTTTGAATGCCTACATTGCCAAACCGATCACATTAGAGATGATACCCTTCCATTTGGTTGTAAGCGCAGCGTTCCGAGAGCTCATGGCCTACGCTGTCCCATGCTATGACCTACCCAGTTGGCACTTATTTTCTAGAAAAGCCATCCCTGCACGCCAGGCTGTTACATGTCCATCACTGCGCACTGGGTTAATGTGACGGATGCAGGGTCCACAGGGGACAGCGGCGGTGGGACAGTGCTGCCTAGCAAATTGTATAGGCAACAGTTGGCTGTAGGCATTCGACCCTCCTCCTCCAGAAGTGAAAGTTCGTCGACAGAGTGCAGTCGCACGAGCACTCCATCCACAGCTGCCAGTGTTGCACATGAGGTGTCCCACTATCGAACAGCTAGTGGTAAGCGTCAGCAGACTGTTTTAAAGATGATGTCTTTGGGCGACAACAGACACACCGCAGAGGTACTGGCTGACTAATTGCAGCAAGAAACTGAGTCATCGCTGGGCAGTCTACACGAGCACGAGCACTCCATCCACAGCTGCCAGTGTTGCACATGAGGTGTCCCACTATCGAACAGCTAGTGGTAAGCACCAGCAGGCTGTTTTAAAGATGATGTCTTTGGGCGACAACAGACACACCGCAGAGGTACTGGCTGACTAATTGCAGCAAGAAACTGAGTCATGGCTGGGCAGTCTACATATTGCAACAGGCAAGGTAGTCAGTGATAACGGTCATAATTTTGTGGCGGCCATAGTCCTGGCAAAACTCAGACACATACCTTGCCTGGCTCACACCTTGAACCTGGTGGTTCAGTGCTTTCTAAATAATTATCCAGAGTTAAAATCCTGCTCCATATGGTGCGAAGACTGTGCTCGCACATCCGTCGCTGGCCTGTAGGCTACAGTCGTATGAGAGGTTTCAGCGATCGCTCCACCTCCCAAGCACCGCCTAATCATAGACGTTGCAACAAGGTGGAACTCCACCATACACATGGTTGAGAGGCTGTGCGAACAGAGGCAGGCTGTAATGCATTTGTGGGAGGATACACGTACAGGCAGTTTGAGGGCAGACATGGAGTTGTCGGGTGTGCAGTGGTCAAAGCTGAAAAACCTCTGTAAAGTCCTTCAGTGTTTTGAGGAATGCACACGGCTGGTAAGCGCAGACGACGCCATCATAAGCATGAGCATCCCACTTATGCGTCTGCTCATGCAAACTTTGATGCACATTAAGGATCAGGCGTCTGCAGTGGAAGGAGGAAGAGGAGGAGGGAAGCTTTGATGACAGTCAGGCATTGTCTGCTCAGGGAACTGTCCTGGATGAGGAGGAGGAAGAAGAGGAAGAGGAGGAGGAGGATGAGGGGGATGATTATTTTGGGGAGGAGGATGGTTCTCAGGGGGCAAGAGAAAATGTTGACTTGCCAAGGTCAGGGGCAGGGTTTGTGCATGACTGGAGGGATATGGATTTGGCAGAAAGTGCTCCTCCACCCACCACTGGCAGTGCATAATTGACACCTGGAACATTGTCCCACATGTATGATTATGTCTGGTGGATCTTAAAAAGGGACCCCCGCATTGCCAAAATTATGAAGGATGACGACTACTTGTTGGCCAGCATCCTTGATCCACGCTATAAAGGCAAATTACAGAACATCATGCCACAAGAGAACCTAGAGCTAATATTGGCAAACAAACAAGCAACTCTGGTAAACCGTTTGTTAGAGGCATTCCCAGCACACAGCAGAGGTGCAGGTTCTACCACGAGCCGTACTGGGCCAAACGGAAGAGGTGTTCGTGGTGCACACAGCAGAAGTGGCGTTGGAGACAGGGGTTTCATGACCATGTTGTGGACTGATTTCTCGAGTAACGCTCACATGACGGGTAATACTGAATCAATTGCAACAGACAGGAGACAGCAGTTGAAGCAGTTGTCAACTATGGTTTAAAATTACCTCTCCTCTCCTATCGATGTTCTCCCTCCCAGTTCATTCCCCTTTGACTACTGGGCCTGTAAACTGGACACCTGGCCTGAATTAGCACAATATGCCTTACAGGATCTCGCTTGCCCTGCTGGTAGTGTGCTATCAGAAAGAGTCTTCAGTGCTGCTGGATAAATCCTGACAGAAAGAAGGACCCGGCAGTCAACCCAAAATGTTGGTGATCTCACCTTCATTAAAATGAACCATTCCTGGCTTTCAAAGTATTTTGTCCCACTTTCCCCTGATGACAAATAGATTGCCAGCAAAATGGCTCGCTTTGTCCTCCTCTTCCTCCGACTTCTCCAATTCCTCCATTTGCAGCTGCTGAACGTCCAGCCTACACCTCAACATATGCCAGTTTTTCCACCTCCCTAACTGGGCTGTACCCACCCCCCAGGCCTGCATCAGCACCTGGCGTACCCGGGCTAGTGCCGGTGCCCTGAGCAGGTGGGGGGCCCACTCGTAGGCGACGGCACTGGCACAGGGCCCCTCATAGTACGCTGGTGTCTCTGACGGAGGGCCCACTTGCCGTCAAAGATACCGGCGTACTATGAGGGGCCCTGTGCCAGTGCCTGCTTGCTCAGGACCCCAGCACTTGCAATACTTACCTCTCCCTGCTCCACCGCTTTGAAGTCTTCCGCGTTTCCTGACAGTGTTATTCAGTTCAGAGAGCACGATGACGTCACGTCTGTATGCCCTCTGCCTGAATAGTCAAAGTGCAGAGAGCTGGAAGATGGCGACAGTGAGGAGTCCAGAGTAGAGCAGTGCCCAGCGAGGAGAGGTATTTAATTTTTTTAATGTTTGGAGCAACATATGGGGAGCATTATACACTGGAGAATTATATATGGGGCCCATCATACACTTAAGCATCATAGATAGGGCCCAATATACACTGGAGCATTTTAAATGGGGCCCATTATGTAAGGAGCATTATATAGGCCCATCATACACTGGAGCATTATAAATAGGGCCCATTATATATGGAGCATTTTACACTGTTTGCATAATTATTAGCCAAGTTGTATTTGAGAGGATTCTTTTTATTATTGAACAACAACTATGTTCTCAATCAACCCAAAAGACTCATAAATATCAAAGCTTAATATTTTTGGAAGTCGGAGTGGTTTTTTTTTTAGATTTGGCTATCTTAGGAGGATATCTGTTTGTGCAGGTACCTATTACTGTGCAGAATTATTAGTAAACTTAATAAAAAACAAATATATACCCATCTCACTAGTTTATTTTCACCAGGTAAACCAATATAACAGCACAAAATTTAGAAATAAACATTTCTGACATTCAAAAACAAGAAAAAAAATCAGTGACCAACATAGCCAACTTTCTTTACGATGACACTCAAAAACCTTCCATCCATAGATTCGGTCAGTTGCTTGATCTGTTTACGATCAACATTGCATGCAGCAGCCACCACAGCCTCCCAGACACTGTTCCAAGAGGTGTAATGTTTTCCCTCCCTGTAGATCTCACATTTTATGAGGTACCACAGGTTCTTTATGGGGTTCAGATCAGGTGAACAAGGGTGCCATGTCATTATTTTTTCTTCTTTTTGACCTTTTCTGGCCAGCCACGCTGTGGAGTATTTGGATGCATGTGATTGAGCATTGTCCTGCATGAAAATCATGTTTTTCTTGAATGATACCAACTGCTTGAAGAAGGTGTCTTCCAGAAACTGGCAGTAGGTCTGGGAGTTGAGCTTCACTCCATTCTCAACCCGAAAAGGTCCCACAAGTTCATCTTTGATGATACCAGCCCATACCAGTACCTCACCTCCACCTTGATGGTATCTGAGTCAGAGTGGAGCTTTCTGCCCTTTACTGATCCAGCCTCGGGCCCATCCATTTGGCCCATCTAGAGTCACTCTCATTTAATCAGTCCATAAAAAATTTGAAAAAATCAGTCTTAACATATTTCTTGGCCCAGTCTTGACGTTTTATCTTATGTTTCTTGTTCAAAGGTGTTCGTTTTTCAGCCTTCCCTACCTTGGCCATGTCCCTGAGCATGGCACACCTTGTGCTTTTTGATATTCCAGTAACGTTGCAGCTCTGAAATATGGCAAAACTGGTGGCAAATGGTATCTTGGCAGCTTCACGCTTGATTTTCCACAATTCATGGGCAATTATTTTGAGCCTTTTTTATCAACACGCTTCTTGCGACCCTGTTGGCTACTTGCCATGAAACTCTTGATTGTTCAATGATCACACTTCAAAAGTTTGGCAATTTCAAGACTGCTGCATCCCTCTGCAAGACATCTCACAATTTTTGACTTTTCAGAGTCCGTCAAATCTCTCTTCTGACCCATTTTGCCAAAGGAAAGAAAGTTACCTAATAATTAAGCACACCTTATATAGGGTGTTGATGTCATTAGACCACACCCCTCCTCATTACAGAGATGCAAATCACCTGATTTACATAATTGGCAGTTTGCTTTCAAGCCTATACAGCTTGGAGTAGGACATCATGTATAAAAAGGATGATGTGATCAAGATACTTATTTGCCTAATAATTCTGCACACAGTTTATAGGTCCATCATACACTGCATGGAGCATCATCCATGGGGCCCATCATATATTGCAGCATCATATGGGGCCCATTATATATGGAGCATTATATAGGCCCATCATACACTGGAGCATCATCCATGGGGCCCATCACATAATGGAGCATCATATGGGGTTAATTATTTATGGGGCATCATATAGGGTATGGAGCACCATATGGAGCACATATGGGGCCTGTTCTGTATGGAGCATTATATGGAGCCCATTCTGTATGGCGCAATATATGGGGCCCATCATATACTGTATGGAGCTTTATATGCGACTCATTATACTGTATGGAGCAATATGTGGGGCTCATTATACCATATAGGGACCGTCCTATACTGTATGGCACATTATATGGGGACCATCATATACTGGAGCAGTATGTGGAGCTCATCATATACTGTATGGAACATTATATGGGACCAATTATTCTGTATGGAGCAATATATGGGGCTCATTATTCTGTATGGCGCACTATGTGGTGGCCATAATACTGTATGGAGGAATATACTGTCCGTTTTTTGAGCTATTGTTGAATTTAAAATAGATATCAGTCATGTAATGTAAGAAGTGAAGTATTTGTCATTGTACTATACCTATATTTCTGTGTCGTATTGGAGCATCATGAATTGTGGTATGTGTTAAAGTGGTCCACTGACACTCTTTCGCCCGGGGCACACGAAAACCTGGAGCCAGCCCTGCCCCCCACAACTTTAGCCAAATAACCACCAGTTTTCAATGCGTAACTATTATTATAAAGTAAATTCATGTTGACAAGCTTAAGTAATAAGAATTGATGTCGTTGGCATTGAAATGGGCACTGTAGGTGTGTTTACTGTCCTCCACTCCTGCCGACTTTGCTTCCCCATTGACTTGCATTGGGTTTCGTGTTTCAGTCGGACCTCCGACTTTTCCCGATAGTCGGGCGATTTCGTTCGACTCGACTTTTGAGCCTCCCGGAGGCAAAGTCACTCATCTCTAGAGGATACTATTCATCTACAGTCTTCTTCGGCATAACTTTCCACTCACCAGTAGATGTTATATGTATCTTATTCATCTGAATCAGTTTCCTAACCATCCTGCTCTGTTCCTGAATCACTTTTATATTCTTCGACCTCATCTTGAGATTAAATCTCACTCTCTTCCCTTAATTCTTCACTCAGTATGGGGTCATTATCATTTAATATCAGATTCTTTATTTCTTCAACATGAAGGGGATTAGATAAATCATACATTTTTCTAGCCATTTCAGTAGAGAATCTGAAGTAAGAGAGAGACAAAGAATGTGTTAGGGTGAAGTACTTTAGAGGCCACCCTCTTTTTTCTAAGAACACCCTACTTGCTTCCACAAACTTGACATTATTCATTCATAAAACAAGCTAAACAAACAATTAGGTTAAGTAAAAAAAGAAAATACTAACCTTCAAATGTGAGATGCGTTCAGGCCAGTGAGCCTGAGAAGCCACAAATGTCAGAGCTGCTCTCCAGAAGGTTTGCTGTAACACTGTGAGATCAGATTTCAAAGAGCATGTAAAGCAGGAAATAACTGGGAGGAGAGAGATTTTCTGATAACTTGGAGAGGAGAGAGAAACAAATCTAACTGAGCTTTGCCTGTCAGATCAGCTGTGCCTGACAGAGGGTTAACCAGATTTTTACTGCTTTATTTGTTCTATAATTTTTTCTTGTTTTGATATTTAAATGTTTTTGCCTATTTTGCTATACATTGGGCTTCCTTTCTTCTGCTAATATCAAGGAAAAATGTAAAGAAACACAGGAAATATATCTCTAGTATTTCTTCTCCAATAGTCTTTATTGGTATTTGAAGACATTTTAAAAAAAGGGAAGAGGGGGTAAGGGAGGGGATACATGGGGATTTGGGGAAAGGAAAATTAATGCAGAAAAGTAAAATATAGAGAACTCCAATACATAATACTGTCGATAACACAAGTCGTGGTTACAAAATTAGACATTCAATAGAAGAGAAAACCATCTCTTCAACATAAAGCATAGAACACAAACAAAGGAAATAAAAAGATTACTATAGAATCTCAATCGGACACCTAGAAAGTATTTTAATGTTTTAGCAATTAAGAATCGAGGTGGGACAATCCTGACTTGTACTTCAAGTTACGAGATTGCAATTTCCTCATATATTTATGAAGAAAGTTATTGTTTATCGCACATCTCCACTCTACAGCGCTGTGGACTAAAAGAGTATCCAAAATTTCCGAAAACTTTGGAGGGTCATATATTTTTCCAGCGTGCGGCTAGTGAATTTTTATCCACCAGAAAAACATGTATAAAAATCATCTTATCAGCAGGGTCAATTTTATCTAGATCTAGGGATAAAAGCGCCATCTGTTGAGAAATCCTAATATTTCTATATAGTAGGAGATTTATGTGTTTTTTCACTTGTTTCCGCAAATGTTTTATTTTAGGGCAGCTCCAGAACAAATGGTGCAAGTTCTCTGTTTGTCCGCATTCCCTCCAGAACAAATCAGAATTCTCCCAGTTTATATGATGTAACCTAGTTGGAGTATAATACCATCTCATCATCATTTTGTAGAATGACTCCTGAATGATCATTGAGATATTTGAAGTGTAAGAAAGTTTTATTGCTTTTTCCCACTGATTTCGATGAGGAGAAATATTTAACTCGGATTCCCAACGTTTTATGTAAGCGTTTTTCATTAAGAATTTGTTTCTTTGTTGAAAAATTTTTTAACTAATTTTTAGACTCCATAGTTTTTTTTTTTTATCTAGATTACAAATGAACAGGGAGATAGTATTCATGTTAATTGTTTTAAAAGTAAAAAGTTTCTTAATATTATCTCTTAAGATAGTAAAAAATAGAAATTCCAAGGGGGATATATTAAATTTACCCTTAATCTCGCTGAACAATAAGAGATTATCCCCTGAACATAGATCACCAATTTTATGAACATTGGATTTAGACCAAATGTCTGGGATTAATAAATTATAAACCCGCAAGATGAATGATAATGTAACATTTTTGAAAAAGGTAATCTACTTTCCTTCTTTCCTACTTTAGTGATAGCCTGGTATATTGGATGGGAGGGAGTTTTTTTAAGAATGCGTGAAAAGGTATTTAAAGAGAAACTCTTATAAAGGGTTGTTATTATTCTGGGCTTCTTCTGCCTCAATCCAAGAAGGCCCTGGCTTTTCTTTAAACCAGTAAAAACTATGCCTGATTAGTGCAGCTTGATAATAGGCTTGAATGTTTGGCAATCCCAGTCCCCCATTAAATTTATTTTTATATAGGTTATTCAAGACCACTCTTGCCTTTTTACCAACCCCACACGAAGGACTTTATTAAATTTTGAATCTTTAGTAGAAGTGGAAAAGGAGTTATGAGTGGCAAGGTCCTAAACACATATAGTATTTTGGGTAAAATAAAAGATTTAATTACCAGAATCTTCCCGAACAACGATAAGTTAGTTTGTTTGTAATTAAGAAGATCTCTGGAAATATTTTGAATAGTATTAGCTATGTTAATCTGGGTTAATAAGTGGAGCTTTTTAGTAAGAATGATCCCAAGGTATACTATTTCTTCTTTGTCCCAGATGAAATCTGAACATTTTTTTAGCTGTTCAACTCTGTCGTAACTCAAATTAAGGCTGGAGTCACACAGAACGTTTAAAAAAACGGTCCGATTTTGTAATGCGATAATGGCACAACAGTCCTCCGTATGTTGATCCATATGTAATCCGTTTTCAATGCGATGATGCGATTTCCTCGCATGTCAGGATCCGTATGGCATCCTTATGGCATTTCATTTCTCACTGCTTTTCCCCTTTGAATTTAATGGCTCAATGGGCTGTATTGAGGAAAATATGTGCGTATTTCTCGCAAGTCACACTGATGGTCCGTGTGATGTCCGTTTTTTTGTCACACCCATAGACTTGCATTGGCGATTCTGAGCCGAGATACGCGTACAATAGCAGCATGGTGCGATTTCACTCGCGCGTATAAAACGCGCGATAAATAATCGGCTGATGGGACCTGCCCCATAAAATAACATTGGGACGAGTGCTATGCGATTTTTTATCGCCTAGCACTCGTCCGTATTATACGGTAGTGTGACTCCGGCCTTAAGTGAAGGATTTTTGATTTCTGTCAGTTGACTTTAAAATATGATATTTTAGAGAATATCTCCAGCTCTGACCTCAATGCCTTAATAGAGGTTTCAGGATCATTCAAGGTCAAGAGTAAGTTGTTCGCAAACATACTAATCTTATAGCAGCGGTTAGGAGTTGTAAGACCTGATATATCTGGGTTAAGTTAATTCTTTCCGCCAGGGGCTCTATTGCAAGGGCAAAAAGAAGAGTAGATAAAGGACATCCCTGTCTGGTTCCATTCATGATGGGGAACTCTTTTGATAAGTAATTATTTATGTAAATTTTAGCATTGTGCTCGGAGTATAATGCAAAAACTGTGGAACAAAACCTATCATCCAAACCAAATTTAAATAGAGTATTTTTTAAGTATAGCTAATTTATTCTGTCGAAGGCCTTCTCAGCATTGAGTGTGAGAAGGATGGAAGAAGATTTGTTAGATTTTATATTATTCATTATATTTATTATTCTTCTGGTGCCATCAGACGCCTGATGGCCCTCGACAAAACCCATCTGGTCATCTTGAAGGTTGAAAGGAAGTATATAAATAAAAGACCTTTCCTTAGATAAAATAAGACTTCAGAAAAAAATGAAGGTAATGATTTGTTTTTTTGCAACTTTTTCATGTATTTTCTTTCTTTAGCAAGCACAAACTTTATAAAGAACAAAATGAGCCTGTTACTGTTTTATGGTAATAGTAAAAAATATCTTGCTGTTTATTTCAAGAAAATAAACTACTTATGGTGCAACAGTTACAAAAGCTGCTATTACAAAGAGATTGTTATAATATGAGACTGAACAATTTAAAATGTTGTGTACAGTGTTTCCAGTTATTGGTTGGATGTAAATATTCTTCATTATTAGTGATGAGTGAGCATGCTCGTCCTACTCGTTAGTTGCTCGAGCATCAGTATCCTCGGGATGCTCGTTACTCAGCGAGTATTTTTTAATGTTCAAGTGGTAGCTCGACTCAATGCCCCACGTTTGCCCCTTTTTAGACAGCCAATGAACATGTGATGGATTGCCTGCCACTCACTGTAATGCCGTAGCCATCTTGGTTTTGGCATTACTGTGACTGGCGGGCTGCATAGCATCATCAGTTCTATATAAGACCAGTGTCACTATGCTTGTCACACTGTACCCCAGAAACAAGCAGAGCAGGTAGAGGTGCTGGTGAAAAGGAGACATGATTGTAGCTGCATATAGCCAGGAATCAACTACATTTACATTTTTTTCAAGTACAACAGCCCTTCTTAGAGCTAATTATAATCAATAATAATACTGCTGTTAGCATCATTTAGGGAGAAATTGTGATGAAGTGATCATATAGGGTTAATTGTATGACCTTTATGATGCAGTCTGCAACTCATACCAAAACCCTTTCTCAGGGCTAATATATGCTTTTGATCTTAATCATGCAAATTGTTCCGAGCAGGGAAATATTATACACCATTTTTACTGCTGTAGTTGTGTGTCAAATCATACAGCCAGACTTGTTTGGATCTCAATAGCATCACTATATTGCTCCTGCAGTGTAACCAGTCTATCTGAATTGTGCACTTTTTCCTGCATTAGTAATATTGCAATTTTTTTCAGCAGTGAAATTTTATCTATTTATCATGCTCACGCTGTGCCTGAAAACACAAGAAAAATTTTTTTGACACAAATATCATTGCTATAATGATATTGCAGTCTAAAATGTTCAAGTGAAGTGGGCAAATTTTCCTGGAATTGTAATACTGCAATTTTTGTCAGCAGTGAAATTTTTTATGGTCTTTATCAAGCTCCAGTTGTGCCTCAAAACACACATAAAAATTAGTTTGATTACAAATAGCATTGATATATTGATACTGCAGTCTAAGACGTCCATCGTAAGTGGGCACATTTTCTGGGCATTGCAATATTGCATTTTTTTTTCGTGCATGCCACTCCCCTGTACATGACGTAGGCGAAGATGACTTCCACCCTGCACCTGTCATTGCACACTTGCAACTATCAGCAACCACATCCAAGTCCTTTTCCCAGCGTTCAGTTGTCTCTACCCCAGACCTTGTAATGCAAGCGTAAGTACACAGCCACCCACAGGCTACAATACTAAAACGGCACATTTTCAGACTACTTTCCCTGGAAATGTTGCCATTTAGGCTTGTAGAGATGGAAACTTTCCGCAACCTCATGGTGGAAGATGTCCCCCTTTAATCATAACCCAGACAAAAATATTTTTCACGGTGTGCCGTCCCAGTCATACACAAGTTTATGTCCGATAACATTAGCCTGACTTTTTCACACCACTGGATGACAGCAGTGGAACATAAACTCAAATGCAGTGGGTTTTTTTTTAATGTGTTCCCATTAGTGTTGAGCGATACGATAATGCAAATATCGGCTATCGGCCGATATTAGCTCTATCGGCCTTTCGATAATTCGTTTCGATATTTTCGTCTTATCGAATACCGGAATCGGATTTGTCACTGTCACTGTCTGTGTCCGTCGGTCGGGTCTGTCACTGTCAGTGTCCGTCGGTCGGGTCTCTCAGGAGTCAGCGGCACTTACCTGGCAGAAGATCTCCGGCGGTCACGTCTTGGACTGCTTTCATGGCAGCCATCCTCTTCTCCCGGCGGTCACATGCAGTTTCTCGCGATAACTGCAGTGACTGCTGGGTAATCCCGGCCGTAAAGCAGTCAGTCCGATGACGTCACCGCCGGGGAAGCAGGTAATCAGCTGTGCTGCGTCGTGATGACAGGCTCTGCCTGTCATTGCGATGTAGCAGAGCTGGATCGTCGTGGGACTGTCGTTACTATGGACTGCGTCGGACAGGTGGTATACTGTTAGTTTGTTTTTTTTCTTTTTTTACAGGAGATCGATGGCGTCGCAGGAATGAGAGTACAATAAAAGAAATGAAAAGTGTGTTGTCTCTTTTATTTCATTAAAATACTTTTTTCTTGCTTTGTCTTTTTTTTATGCATTTAATAACTTTGGGATTAATAATGGATCGGTGTCTTATTGACACCTCTCCATTATTAACCGGGCTTATTGTCACCATGCAATCAACGGTGACATTAACCCCTTATTACCCCGCTTGCCACCGCTACAGGGCAAGTGGGAAGAGCCGGGTAAAGTGCCACAATTGGCACATCTTTTGATGCGCCAAATGTGGGGCTGCTGTAGCCTGGTATTATCAGGCTGTTGAGGGCCAAAATCCATGGGCCTTGACAGTCTTTTAATACCAGGCCGCAGCAGTCTGCATTTTACTTGGCTGGTTAACAAAAATAGGGGGACCCCTACGCCGTTTTTTTTTCGAGGGGATCCCCTATTTTTGTTAACCAGCCAAGCTAAGCAGACTGCTGTGGCCTGGTATTATCAGGCTTGCAAGGTCCATGGATATTGGATCCTTACCAGCCTGAAAAACCAGGCCTCAGCGGTCTGCTTCATCTGGCTGGTTAACAAAAATAGGGGGGACCCCACGCCAATTTTTTTCGAGGGGATCCCCTATTTTTGTTAATCAGCCAAGATATGCAGACTGCTGTGGCCTGGTATTATCAGGCTGGCAAGGTCCATGGATCTTGGCTCCTTAACAGCCTGAAAATCCAGGCCTCAGCGGTCTGCTTCATCTGGCTGGTTAACAAAAATAGGGGGGACCCCACGCCAATTTTTTTCGAGGGGATCCCCTATTTTTGTTAACCAGTTCCCTCTGACGTCACTGATTGTGTCCCTGGCTGACCTGAAGTGAAAGTGGAAAGCAATCAATTAAGCTTTCCACTTCCTCTCCTGTCAGCCAGGAGAGGAACTCATTCATTTGGGGGTTTACTGTGAGGCTGCAGCATTAGCTGCGGTCCCTGCAGTAAACATTAACCCTTTCTGAAGGATTACACCGTGGGACCTGACTGTACATCGGATTGGTAAGAAAAATTTTGCATTATTATTTTATTTTTATTACAGGAAATGGTTTTAGCAGGAAAATAAAATATGGTCAAAAACTGTGTGATTATTTCATTAAACTTCTTTTTTATTAAACTGTGTGTGTTTGATTTTTCTTTCATACAATAGGATTAATAATTGATAGTTGTCTAATTGACAGCTCTCAATTATTAACCTGGCTTAAAGTGACCTTTCAATTGCAAGGTCATTTTAACCCCTTATTAACCCATTCGCCACCGCTACAGGGCAATGGGAATAGACGGGCAAAGTGCCAGAAAGGGCAAATCTAATTAGAGATTTGCCCTTTCTGGGGTGTCTGGGGGCAGATGTTAGTAGCCGGGGGGGGGCAAAAATAATGGTCCCTCTCTGGGCTATTATTATCTGCCCCACTCACTGGCTTTGTCTGTCTGGTTGCTAAAATAGGGTGGGAGCCCACGCCTTTTTTTTCAGCAATTTTACACCTCATATATATATATACATGTCATTGAATTTGTGACACATATATATATATATATATATTTATATTTATAGTTCATACACTTCTACATAGTATAATAGCCGCTAATTCAATTGCCGGCTTTTGTGAAAATGCAGAACCCGACATGAAATGACACTTGGTTTACATAGAGTTAACCATGTCTTTTCATGTAGTTTGATATCTGATTTGCACAAACAATTACATGAGTGTAAGTGTGCAAAATTTCACACCTGTAGGGGTTAATTAAAGGTGTAAATTCGTAGCAAAAAAGTCCGTTTTTTTTACAACTAATTTACACCTTTAATTAACCCCTACAGGTGTGAAATTTTGCACACATAGACTGATGTAATTGTTTGTGCAAATCAGATTGCAAACGACATGAAAAGACATGGTTAACCCTATGTACACCAAGTGTCATTTCATGTCGGGTGCCTCTGTCTTTTCACAGAAGCCGGCTTTACCCGGCAATTGAATCAGAGGATATTTTACTATGTAGAAGTGTATAAACTATACATATATGTATATATATATGTCACAATGACATGTATATATATATATATATATATATATATATATATATATATATATATGTATTCTATGTGTGTATATTTAGTGTTTACAAGGAAATAAAGGTTTTTTTAGTTGCGATATTTTGTTCCCATAGACTTACATGGGACTTCCGGTATCGAAATCGGATATCGACGATATTTAGTGCTATCGGCGATACAATTTCGATACGATATTTTTAGATATCGAGCAATATCTCTCAACACTAGTTCCCATGCATCCTGTCCCACTCGAACATGGGTATAAGCTTCATGATTTTGTCTTTTTTGTGTCATCGTCCTCCTCCTTCACTACCATATCAACAGAATCATTATGCTACCCTTGCTATAAATATTTTAAGGATGTTTATGATGCCCGCATCATTAGAGGCCTACTTTGAACATTCTTTCATATAAACAGGTGCTTCTCACAAAATTAGAATATCATCAAAAAGTTAATTTATTTCAGTTCCTCAATGCAATAGATAAAGCAAGGAGACACAAAGCGCAATAGGGTCTTATCCTATAACAAGTTAGCACTTTTTAAATAGGAAGCTGCTCACCTGGTATTAGGTGGTTAAAACACATGTAGGAGAGGCTGCCGCAGATCCACAGGTCGGTCGACGACCCGACAATACAATATACTGCAGAAAAGATGTGGATTCCAGTCCGCGCTGCCCAAATAATAAATTTCTAAGACGTAGTAGCAGTTAAGAAGTGGTTTAATCTACACGTTTCAGGGTGAATACCACCCCTTCTTCAGGAAAATACCACATATAGCTATATGTGGAGAAGGGGTGGTATTCATCCTGAAACGTGTAGATTAAACCACTTCTTAACTGCTACTACGTCTTAGAAATGTATTATTTGGGCAGCGCGGACTGGAATCCACATCTTTTCTGCAGTACTGTATATTGTTAGTTCCTCAATGCAGAAAGAGAAACTCATATATTATATAGAGTTATTACAAACAGAGTGATCTATTTCATAACACCTCAGCAGTGCCACAGGCTGATCGCCTCCAAGCTATGCCACATTGATACAGTAATTGATGCAAAAGGAGCCCCGACCAAGTATTGAGTGCATTTACTGAACATACATTTCAGTAGGCCAACATTTCGGATTTTAAAATCATTTTTCAAGCTGGAGTTATAAAGTATTCTAATTTACTGAGATAATGACTTTTGGGTATTCACTGGCTGTAAGCCACAATCATCAACATTAATAAATACTTTAAATAGATCACTATGTTTGTAATGATTCTATATAATATGAGTTCCACTTTTGTGTATTGAAGAACTGAAATAAATTAACTTTTGATGATATTCTAATTTTGTGAGAAACAAATACAAAAAACACAAAAAATGAGGTGGGAGAGGTAGTGAATTTTCTCAATCATCTTTGGGATGAGATATTTTCAGCCAGACTTGCAGGCTAGAGAGTTGAGCGAAACAGGTCGGTCAGATTCAAAAGTCTCCGACTTTCGCCAAAGTCGGGTTTCGCTGAGCGAAACCCGACCATAGCGTAAAGTCTGCCATGCTGTCGTTGACCCGAGCGGTTTTCCCATAATGCTTGCAGGTGCCTTTTCTCAGCCAATGAGCAAGGACGTACACTGTGGGCAGCGAGATGACATTAGCAGCGGCCACCACCATCTTAGAGAAAGGCAATGCAGTGATTGGCTTGCTTTGGGGGGGTCAGAGTGTCTATAAAACCGCTCACCGCCGACCGCCATTTTACTCCTGCCGATCTTAACAGATCTTAACAGATCTTAACAGTAGGGAGAGGTTGCTGACTCTGTTTTTCAGTAGGGAGAGAGTTAGGGCTGGAAACAGTAGTTCTTATGTGCTTGTGCTGATAGCAATTGTGCTATACAGTTAGTGTGCAGTGACAGGGGAGGATTTTCTTGTGTGCAGCAGCGCTGGTTATTAGGCTGCCTGCCAGTTTCGGGAGGATTTTCTTGTGTGCAGCAGTGGTGGTTAATAGGCTGTCTGCTAGCTATATTGCTGTGTGTACACTGCGGTGCAAACTTCATTTACACAGCACTAATACTTTAATTCTTTTTTTCTGCACAGTTACCAAGTGTTCATTTTTTCCCACACCGTATAGAGCTGTACCGTACACCGTGTACCGGCTGGCATCACGGACAAATACATGCTGACTATCTGTGTGTGACTCCGGAAATATATACCGAGATTTACAATTACCCCTAGACTGTATGCAGCTGTACGCTTGTGATACAGTAACCTTTTTCTGCTTTTTAAATTCTGGTCTAATCCATACTGAGCCTGTGAGCGTCTGTGTGTTACTCCGGAAATATATATGGAGATTATAAAATTACCCCAACACTGTATACAGCTGTACGCATCTGATACATTACCCTTTTTCTGCTTTTTATATTCTGGTCTAATCCATACTGAGCCTGTGAGCGTCTGTGTGTTACTCCAGAAATATATACGGAGATTTAACAATTACCCCAACACTGTATACAGCTGTAAGCTTCTGATACATTACCCTTTTTCTGCTTTTTATATTCTGGTCTAATACATACTGAGCCTGTGAGCGTCTGTGTGTTACTCGGGAAATACTGTATATACGTAGATTTAAAATTACCCCTGGACTGTTTACTGCTTACGCTTCTGATACATTATTATTTTTCTGCTTTTTATATTCTGGTGTAATCCATACTGAGCCTGTGAGAGTCTGTGTCTGACTCTGGAAATATATACGGAGATGTACAATTATCCCTAGACTGTATACAACTGTACGCTTCTGATACACTACCCTTCTTCTGCTTTTCATATTCTGGTGTAATCCATAGTGAGCCTGTGAGCTTATATGTGTTACTCCGGAAATATATATGGAGATTTACAAATACCCCTAGACTGCATATAGCTTTACGCTTCAGATACATTACCCTAATTCTGCTTTTTATATTCTGGTCTAATCCATACTGAGCCTGTGAGCGTCTGTGTGTTACCCCGGAAATATATACGGAGATTTAAAATTACCCCAACACTGTATACAGCTGTACGCTTCTGATACAGTACCCTTTTTCTGTTTTTTATATTCTGGTCTAATACATACTGAGCCTGTGAGAGTCTGTGTGTTACTCCGGAAATATATACGGAGATTTACAATTACCCTAGACTGTATACAGCTGTACGCTTCTGATACATAATTGTTTTTCTGCTTTTTATATTCTGGTGTAATCCATACTGAGCCTGTGAGAGTCTGTGTCTGACTCTGGAAATATATACGGAGATTTACAATTATCCCTAGACTGTATACAGCTGTACGCTTCTGATAAATTACCCTTTTTCTGCTTTTTATATTCTGGTGTAATCCATACTGAGCCTGTGAGCGTCTGTGTCTGACTCTGGAAATATATACATAGATTTACAATTACCCCTAGACTGTATACAGCTGTACGCTTGTGATACAGTACCCTTTTTATGCTTTTTATATTCTGGTCTAATCCATACTGAGCCTGTGAGCGTCTGTGTGTTACTCCGGAAATATATGCAGAGATTTAAAATTACCCCAACACTATATACACCTGGTATCTTCTGATACAGTACCCTTTTTATGCTTTTTATATTCTGGTCTAATCCATACATAACTTGTGAGCGTCTGTGTGTTACTCTCGAAATTTATACTGAGATTTAGAATTTTCCCCTTCACCTTATACAGCTCTACGCTTCTGATACAGTACCATATATCTGCTGTTATTCTGGGTACATTTTCCCAAACATGAGGAAGCATGGTGGAAGAGGCCACTGCTAGATGATTCTGCTGGTACATTCACCCAGAGCACTTCATTGCACTCGCAGTCTACTGAGCCAGAATCTGAAACTGATGAAACTCATGTGCCCCTTTCCGCATATTATACCACCTTAAACGGTGACACAGAGGAAGGTGCAGATGAAATTGAAGAGGAGGTGATGGATGACCCAGTTGTTGACCCTGATGGGCATCCATTGGGGGAAGAGGGTGCCGCTGGCAATAGCTCAGAAGAGGAGAAGGATCCGCAGCATGCATCAACATCGCAGCAGCGGTTATCTGGCTGGCCCATAGCTGTTCAAAAACGTGTTATAAAAAACAAAAAGTGTTGCAGGACAGCTTGGCTAGACGGTCAAATTAGCACAGCGTCCAAGCCATGAAAATTTATCCCATAGTAGGAAGAGTGCAGTGTGGCACTTTTTTGATCAAAATCCTATTGATGAGTCAAAGGTTATCTGTAAGAAGTGCGGAAGGACCTTTAGCCGATTGAAAAATCTCCAAAATTTGAATACCAGTTGCATGCTTAGACATTTAATCACCATGCACTTGCAAGCGTGAACAGACTACAAAACCTCAGGTAGCATATGTGCACCTGCTCCAACTGAAGGTATCCAGCAATGTTCCATTGCTTCCCCCACTGTAAGCCCACCTGTTACACACCACCAGCAAGAAATGTTGAGGTGTCGTTGCAAGGCCAAAGCAGTCAAGGAATCACAATGTTTTTGCAACGAAAGGCTGAATCTAGGCCAGCACCACCACCATCACCACCACCAACCCCCTCTCAGTCCGTCATGTCAACCGCTAGTTCCCCCATATGCAGCTCTCAAATCCAGCTCACCCTAGCAGACACTCTGAGTAGGACAAGAAAAAACTCATCCTCTTATCTGCGTACACTGTCTTTGAATGCCTACATTGCCAAACCGATCACATTAGAGATGATACCCTTCCATTTGGTTGTAAGCGCAGCGTTCCGAGAGCTCATGGCCTACGCTGTCCCATGCTATGACCTACCCAGTTGGCACTTATTTTCTAGAAAAGCCATCCCTGCACGCCAGGACTGTTACATGTCCATCACTGCGCACTGGGTTAATGTGACGGATGCAGGGTCCACAGGGGACAGCGGTGGTGGGACAGTGCTGCCTAGCAAATTGTATAGGCAACAGTTGGCTGTAGGCATTCGACCCTCCTCCTCCAGAAGTGAAAGTTCGTCGACAGAGTGCAGTCGCACGAGCACTCCATCCACAGCTGCCAGTGTTGCACATGAGGTGTCCCACTATCGAACAGCTAGTGGTAAGCGTCAGCAGACTGTTTTAAAGATGATGTCTTTGGGCGACAACAGACACACCGCAGAGGTACTGGCTGACTAATTGCAGCAAGAAACTGAGTCATCGCTGGGCAGTCTACACGAGCACGAGCACTCCATCCACAGCTGCCAGTGTTGCACATGAGGTGTCCCACTATCGAACAGCTAGTGGTAAGCACCAGCAGGCTGTTTTAAAGATGATGTCTTTGGGCGACAACAGACACACCGCAGAGGTACTGGCTGACTAATTGCAGCAAGAAACTGAGTCATGGCTGGGCAGTCTACATATTGCAACAGGCAAGGTAGTCAGTGATAACGGTCATAATTTTGTGGCGGCCATAGTCCTGGCAAAACTCAGACACATACCTTGCCTGGCTCACACCTTGAACCTGGTGGTTCAGTGCTTTCTAAATAATTATCCAGAGTTAAAATCCCTGCTCCATATGGTGCGAAGACTGTGCTCGCACATCCGTCGCTGGCCTGTAGGCTACAGTCGTATGAGAGGTTTCAGCGATCGCTCCACCTCCCCAAGCACCGCCTAATCATAGACGTTGCAACAAGGTGGAACTCCACCATACACATGGTTGAGAGGCTGTGCGAACAGAGGCAGGCTGTAATGCATTTGTGGGAGGATACACGTACAGGCAGTTTGAGGGCAGACATGGAGTTGTCGGGTGTGCAGTGGTCAAAGCTGAAAAACCTCTGTAAAGTCCTTCAGTGTTTTGAGGAATGCACACGGCTGGTAAGCGCAGACGACGCCATCATAAGCATGAGCATCCCACTTATGCGTCTGCTCATGCAAACTTTGATGCACATTAAGGATCAGGCGTCTGCAGTGGAAGGAGGAAGAGGAGGAGGGAAGCTTTGATGACAGTCAGGCATTGTCTGCTCAGGGAACTGTCCTGGATGAGGAGGAGGAAGAAGAGGAAGAGGAGGAGGAGGATGAGGGGGATGATTATTTTGGGGAGGAGGATGGTTCTCAGGGGGCAAGAGAAAATGTTGACTTGCCAAGGTCAGGGGCAGGGTTTGTGCATGACTGGAGGGATATGGATTTGGCAGAAAGTGCTCCTCCACCCACCACTGGCAGTGCATAATTGACACCTGGAACATTGTCCCACATGTATGATTATGTCTGGTGGATCTTAAAAAGGGACCCCCGCATTGCCAAAATTATGAAGGATGACGACTACTTGTTGGCCAGCATCCTTGATCCACGCTATAAAGGCAAATTACAGAACATCATGCCACAAGAGAACCTAGAGCTAATATTGGCAAACAAACAAGCAACTCTGGTAAACCGTTTGTTAGAGGCATTCCCAGCACACAGCAGAGGTGCAGGTTCTACCACGAGCCGTACTGGGCCAAACGGAAGAGGTGTTCGTGGTGCACACAGCAGAAGTGGCGTTGGAGACAGGGGTTTCATGACCATGTTGTGGACTGATTTCTCGAGTAACGCTCACATGACGGGTAATACTGAATCAATTGCAACAGACAGGAGACAGCAGTTGAAGCAGTTGTCAACTATGGTTTAAAATTACCTCTCCTCTCCTATCGATGTTCTCCCTCCCAGTTCATTCCCCTTTGACTACTGGGCCTGTAAACTGGACACCTGGCCTGAATTAGCACAATATGCCTTACAGGATCTCGCTTGCCCTGCTGGTAGTGTGCTATCAGAAAGAGTCTTCAGTGCTGCTGGATAAATCCTGACAGAAAGAAGGACCCGGCAGTCAACCCAAAATGTTGGTGATCTCACCTTCATTAAAATGAACCATTCCTGGCTTTCAAAGTATTTTGTCCCACTTTCCCCTGATGACAAATAGATTGCCAGCAAAATGGCTCGCTTTGTCCTCCTCTTCCTCCGACTTCTCCAATTCCTCCATTTGCAGCTGCTGAACGTCCAGCCTACACCTCAACATATGCCAGTTTTTCCACCTCCCTAACTGGGCTGTACCCACCCCCAGGCCTGCATCAGCACCTGGCGTACCCGGGCTAGTGCCGGTGCCCTGAGCAGGTGGGGGGCCCACTCGTAGGCGACGGCACTGGCACAGGGCCCCTCATAGTACGCTGGTGTCTCTGACGGAGGGCCCACTTGCCGTCAAAGATACCGGCGTACTATGAGGGGCCCTGTGCCAGTGCCTGCTTGCTCAGGACCCCAGCACTTGCAATACTTACCTCTCCCTGCTCCACCGCTTTGACGTCTTCCGCGTTTCCTGACAGTGATATTCAGTTCAGAGAGCACGATGACGTCACGTCTGTATGCCCTCTGCCTGAATAGTCAAAGTGCAGAGAGCTGGAAGATGGCGACAGTGAGGAGTCCAGAGTAGAGCAGTGCCCAGCGAGGAGAGGTATTTAATTTTTTTAATGTTTGGAGCAACATATGGGGAGCATTATACACTGGAGAATTATATATGGGGCCCATCATACACTTAAGCATCATAGATAGGGCCCAATATACACTGGAGCATTTTAAATGGGGCCCATTATGTAAGGAGCATTATATAGGCCCATCATACACTGGAGCATTATAAATAGGGCCCATTATATATGGAGCATTTTACACTGTTTGCATAATTATTAGCCAAGTTGTATTTGAGAGGATTCTTTTTATTATTGAACAACAACTATGTTCTCAATCAACCCAAAAGACTCATAAATATCAAAGCTTAATATTTTTGGAAGTCGGAGTGGTTTTTTTTTTTAGATTTGGCTATCTTAGGAGGATATCTGTTTGTGCAGGTACCTATTACTGTGCAGAATTATTAGTAAACTTAATAAAAAACAAATATATACCCATCTCACTAGTTTATTTTCACCAGGTAAACCAATATAACAGCACAAAATTTAGAAATAAACATTTCTGACATTCAAAAACAAGAAAAAAAATCAGTGACCAACATAGACAACTTTCTTTACGATGACACTCAAAAACCTTCCATCCATAGATTCGGTCAGTTGCTTGATCTGTTTACGATCAACATTGCATGCAGCAGCCACCACAGCCTCCCAGACACTGTTCCAAGAGGTGTAATGTTTTCCCTCCTGTAGATCTCACATTTTATGAGGTACCACAGGTTCTTTATGGGGTTCAGATCAGGTGAACAAGGGTGCCATGTCATTATTTTTTCTTCTTTTTGACCTTTTCTGGCCAGCCACGCTGTGGAGTATTTGGATGCATGTGATTGAGCATTGTCCTGCATGAAAATCATGTTTTTCTTGAATGATACCAACTGCTTGAAGAAGGTGTCTTCCAGAAACTGGCAGTAGGTCTGGGAGTTGAGCTTCACTCCATTCTCAACCCGAAAAGGTCCCACAAGTTCATCTTTGATGATACCAGCCCATACCAGTACCTCACCTCCACCTTGATGGCATCTGAGTCAGAGTGGAGCTTTCTGCCCTTTACTGATCCAGCCTCGGGCCCATCCATTTGGCCCATCTAGAGTCACTCTCATTTAATCAGTCCATAAAAAATTTGAAAAATCAGTCTTAACATATTTCTTGGCCCAGTCTTGACGTTTTATCTTATGTTTCTTGTTCAAAGGTGTTCGTTTTTCAGCCTTCCCTACCTTGGCCATGTCCCTGAGCATGGCACACCTTGTGCTTTTTGATATTCCAGTAACGTTGCAGCTCTGAAATATGGCAAAACTGGTGGCAAATGGTATCTTGGCAGCTTCACGCTTGATTTTCCACAATTCATGGGCAATTATTTTGAGCCTTTTTTATCAACACGCTTCTTGCGACCCTGTTGGCTACTTGCCATGAAACTCTTGATTGTTCAATGATCACACTTCAAAAGTTTGGCAATTTCAAGACTGCTGCATCCCTCTGCAAGACATCTCACAATTTTTGACTTTTCAGAGTCCGTCAAATCTCTCTTCTGACCCATTTTGCCAAAGGAAAGAAAGTTACCTAATAATTAAGCACACCTTATATAGGGTGTTGATGTCATTAGACCACACCCCTCCTCATTACAGAGATGCAAATCACCTGATTTACATAATTGGCAGTTTGCTTTCAAGCCTATACAGCTTGGAGTAGGACATCATGTATAAAAAGGATGATGTGATCAAGATACTTATTTGCCTAATAATTCTGCACACAGTTTATAGGTCCATCATACACTGCATGGAGCATCATCAATGGGGCCCATCATATATTGCAGCATCATATGGGGCCCATTATATATGGAGCATTATATAGGCCCATCATACACTGGAGCATCATCCATGGGGCCCATCACATAATGGAGCATCATATGGGGTTAATTATTTATGGGGCATCATATAGGGTATGGAGCACCATATGGAGCACATATGGGGCCTGTTCTGTATGGAGCATTATATGGAGCCCATTCTGTATGGCGCAATATATGGGGCCCATCATATACTGTATGGAGCTTTATATGCGACTCATTATACTGTATGGAGCAATATGTGGGGCTCATTATACCATATAGGGACCGTCCTATACTGTATGGCACATTATATGGGGACCATCATATACTGGAGCAGTATGTGGAGCTCATCATATACTGTATGGAACATTATATGGGACCAATTATTCTGTATGGAGCAATATATGGGGATCATTATTCTGTATGGCGCACTATGTGGTGGCCATAATACTGTATGGAGGAATATACTGTCCGTTTTTTGAGCTATTGTTGAATTTAAAATAGATATCAGTCATGTAATGTAAGAAGTGAAGTATTTGTCATTGTACTATACCTATATTTCTGTGTCGTATTGGAGCATCATGAATTGTGGTATGTGTTAAAGTGGTCCACTGACACTCTTTCGCCCGGGGCACACGAAAACCTGGAGCCAGCCCTGCCCCCCACAACTTTAGCCAAATAACCACCAGTTTTCAATGCGTAACTATTATTATAAAGTAAATTCATGTTGACAAGCTTAAGTAATAAGAATTGATGTCGTTGGCATTGAAATGGGCACTGTAGGTGTGTTTACTGTCCTCCACTCCCTGCCGACTTTGCTTCCCTATTGACTTGCATTGGGTTTCGTGTTTCAGTCGGACCTCCGACTTTTCCCGATAGTCGGGCGATTTCGTTCGACTCGACTTTTGAGCCTCCCGGAGGCAAAGTCACTCATCTCTAGAGGATACTATTCATCTTCAGTCTTCTTCGGCATAACTTTCCACTCACCAGTAGATGTTATATGTATCTTATTCATCTGAATCAGTTTCCTAACCATCCTGCTCTGTTCCTGAATCACTTTTATATTCTTCGACCTCATCTTGAGATTAAATCTCACTCTCTTCCCTTAATTCTTCACTCAGTATGGGGTCATTATCATTTAATATCAGATTCTTATTTCTTCAACATGAAGGGGATTAGATAAATCATACATTTTTCTAGCCATTTCAGTAGAGAATCTGAAGTAAGAGAGAGACAAAGAATGTGTTAGGGTGAAGTACTTTAGAGGCCACCCTCTTTTTTCTAAGAACACCCTACTTGCTTCCACAAACTTGACATTATTCATTCATAAAACAAGCTAAACAAACAATTAGGTTAAGTAAAAAAAGAAAATACTAACCTTCAAATGTGAGATGCGTTCAGGCGCAGTGAGCCTGAGAAGCCACAAATGTCAGAGCTGCTCTCCAGAAGGTTTGCTGTAACACTGTGAGATCAGATTTCAAAGAGCATGTAAAGCAGGAAATAACTGGGAGGAGAGAGATTTTCTGATAACTTGGAGAGGAGAGAGAAACAAATCTAACTGAGCTTTGCCTGTCAGATCAGCTGTGCCTGACAGAGGGTTAACCAGATTTTTACTGCTTTATTTGTTCTATAATTTTTTCTTGTTTTGATATTTAAATGTTTTTGCCTATTTTGCTATACATTGGGCTTCCTTTCTTCTGCTAATATCAAGGAAAAATGTAAAGAAACACAGGAAATATATCTCTAGTATTTCTTCTCCAATAGTCTTTATTGGTATTTGAAGACATTTTAAAAAAAGGGAAGAGGGGGTAAGGGAGGGGATACATGGGGATTTGGGGAAAGGAAAATTAATGCAGAAAAGTAAAATATAGAGAACTCCAATACATAATACTGTCGATAACACAAGTCGTGGTTACAAAATTAGACATTCAATAGAAGAGAAAACCATCTCTTCAACATAAAGCATAGAACACAAACAAAGGAAATAAAAAGATTACTATAGAATCTCAATCGGACACCTAGAAAGTATTTTAATGTTTTAGCAATTAAGAATCGAGGTGGGACAATCCTGACTTGTACTTCAAGTTACGAGATTGCAATTTCCTCATATATTTATGAAGAAAGTTATTGTTTATCGCACATCTCCACTCTACAGCGCTGTGGACTAAAAGAGTATCCAAAATTTCCGAAAACTTTGGAGGGTCATATATTTTTCCAGCGTGCGGCTAGTGAATTTTTATCCACCAGAAAAACATGTATAAAAATCATCTTATCAGCAGGGTCAATTTTATCTAGATCTAGGGATAAAAGCGCCATCTGTTGAGAAATCCTAATATTTCTATATAGTAGGAGATTTATGTGTTTTTTCACTTGTTTCCGCAAATGTTTTATTTTAGGGCAGCTCCAGAACAAATGGTGCAAGTTCTCTGTTTGTCCGCATTCCCTCCAGAACAAATCAGAATTCTCCCAGTTTATATGATGTAACCTAGTTGGAGTATAATACCATCTCATCATCATTTTGTAGAATGACTCCTGAATGATCATTGAGATATTTGAAGTGTAAGAAAGTTTTATTGCTTTTTCCCACTGATTTCGATGAGGAGAAATATTTAACTCGGATTCCCAACGTTTTATGTAAGCGTTTTTCATTAAGAATTTGTTTCTTTGTTGAAAAATTTTTTAACTAATTTTTAGACTCCATAGTTTTTTTTTTTTATCTAGATTACAAATGAACAGGGAGATAGTATTCATGTTAATTGTTTTAAAAGTAAAAAGTTTCTTAATATTATCTCTTAAGATAGTAAAAAATAGAAATTCCAAGGGGGATATATTAAATTTACCCTTAATCTCGCTGAACAATAAGAGATTATCCCCTGAACATAGATCACCAATTTTATGAACATTGGATTTAGACCAAATGTCTGGGATTAATAAATTATAAACCCGCAAGATGAATGATAATGTAACATTTTTGAAAAAGGTAATCTACTTTCCTTCTTTCCTACTTTAGTGATAGCCTGGTATATTGGATGGGAGGGAGTTTTTTTAAGAATGCGTGAAAAGGTATTTAAAGAGAAACTCTTATAAAGGGTTGTTATTATTCTGGGCTTCTTCTGCCTCAATCCAAGAAGGCCCTGGCTTTTCTTTAAACCAGTAAAAACTATGCCTGATTAGTGCAGCTTGATAATAGGCTTGAATGTTTGGCAATCCCAGTCCCCCATTAAATTTATTTTTATATAGGTTATTCAAGACCACTCTTGCCTTTTTACCAACCCCACACGAAGGACTTTATTAAATTTTGAATCTTTAGTAGAAGTGGAAAAGGAGTTATGAGTGGCAAGGTCCTAAGCACATATAGTATTTTGGGTAAAATAAAAGATTTAATTACCAGAATCTTCCCGAACAACGATAAGTTAGTTTGTTTGTAATTAAGAAGATCTCTAAATATTTTGAATAGTATTAGCTATGTTAATCTGGGTTAATAAGTGGAGCTTTTTAGTAAGAATGATCCCAAGGTATACTATTTCTTCTTTGTCCCAGATGAAATCTGAACATTTTTTTAGCTGTTCAACTCTGTCGTAACTCAAATTAAGGCTGGAGTCACACAGAACGTTTAAAAAAACGGTCCGATTTTGTAATGCGATAATGGCACAACAGTCCTCCGTATGTTGATCCATATGTAATCCGTTTTCAATGCGATGATGCGATTTCCTCGCATGTCAGGATCCGTATGGCATCCTTATGGCATTTCATTTCTCACTGCTTTTCCCCTTTGAATTTAATGGCTCAATGGGCTGTAATGAGGAAAATATGTGCGTATTTCTCGCAAGTCACACTGATGGTCCGTGTGATGTCCGTTTTTTTGTCACACCCATAGACTTGCATTGGCGATTCTGAGCCAAGATACGCGTACAATAGCAGCATGCTGCGATTTCACTCGCGCGTATAAAACGCGCGATAAATAATCGGCTGATGGGACCTGCCCCATAAAATAACATTGGGACGAGTGCTATGCGATTTTTTATCGCCTAGCACTCGTCCGTATTATACGGTAGTGTGACTCCGGCCTTAAGTGAAGGATTTTTGATTTCTGTCAGTTGACTTTAAAATATGATATTTTAGAGAATATCTCCAGCTCTGACCTCAATGCCTTAATAGAGGTTTCAGGATCATTCAAGGTCAAGAGTAAGTTGTTCGCAAACATACTAATCTTATAGCAGCGGTTAGGAGTTGTAAGACCTGATATATCTGGGTTAAGTCTAATTCTTTCCGCCAGGGGCTCTATTGCAAGGGCAAAAAAGAAGAGTAGATAAAGGACATCCCTGTCTGGTTCCATTCATGATGGGGAACTCTTTTGATAAGTAATTATTTATGTAAATTTTAGCATTGTGCTCGGAGTATAATGCAAAAACTGTGGAACAAAACCTATCATCCAAACCAAATTTAAATAGAGTATTTTTTAAGTATAGCTAATTTATTCTGTCGAAGGCCTTCTCAGCATTGAGTGTGAGAAGGATGGAAGAAGATTTGTTAGATTTTATATTATTCATTATATTTATTATTCTTCTGGTGCCATCAGACGCCTGATGGCCCTCGACAAAACCCATCTGGTCATCTTTGATCGGATAAGGCAAAATGTATTTTAAACGTTCCGCTAACATTTCAGAGTAGATTTTAATATCTACATTTATAAGAGAAATATGCCTGTAGTTCTGGACTCTCTCCGGGTCACCCTTTTCATTTGATATCATTATGATTGTGGCCAACAAGTTTTCTTTCGGAAAAAAGCTTTGCTGTGAAGCTAAGTTATAGATGTTTTTTAGATGGGGACCTAACCTTTTAGACAAGGTCTTGAAGTACTCATTAATAAACTTTTTACCTCTGGTCACAGCTGCTGGCTCATGCTTTCATCTGACAGCGTGGGAACCAAAGCTCTCTACACAGCAGTAATAATTTTACCGCCGATCAGAGCTTGTATTTCTCACATTGTCATGCAGATGACAGAGAGGCAAACAATGGATGTTCAGGCCCCCATTCTTCTGAATGGGGTCTGGGTTCCGGTGCCATTCTGATACCCTAACTTCATTTAGATGTTTGGCTGAACCTACCAGACCCGAACATCTACAGGTTCGCCCATCATTAGTCATGCGCTGTCCATTGCTTGCACGTTGAACTCAGATGCCAGCTACAGAAGAGGATGCTGTTCTTTGTTGGAATGGAGGAAGGTGAGTAGAATCATTTCTTTTTTTTTGTGCTAAGAATGGGGAACATACAGTATATACCAGAATGGTACCAGAATGGGCAACATATATACTAGGATGGGGGACATATACCAGGATGGGAGGCATATACACCAAAATGAGAGACATATACAGTTGTGTAAAGAACATCTGAGAAAATAAAGAACCTCATTCACAACTACCAAAAAAGACTTCAAGCCATCATTGATGTTAGAGAGGGCAATACTCAGTATTAAGAAATGGTTATGTGAACTTTTGATCATGGTCATTTGGATGTTTTGATTTTTCATTATGATATATAAAGAGAAAACACAGCAGTTTGAAAATAAATGGCTTCACCAAACCACTAACCATAAGTGGAGAAAAAGTTTTGGTGTTATCATTCATATTCTCTGAAAAAAGGCCAAGAAAGTAAAAATTCTGCTGGGGTATGTAAACTTTTGAGCACAACTCACAAGGATGGGTGATATGCACATTATGATGGGGGACTTTTTTATATAATGGGGAAATGAGGGAAAAATGTATGTCTTTATAGGATTTAAAACACTACAAGAAGTCATACATCTGACCAGCATGAAAGGGGGCCATGTACAAATTTTGCACTGGGGGCCAATCGGACTCTAATTATGCCACTGATTTCCCTTCCTATACCCAGTGATCACATGTCCACTGGGTCTAGAGGAGAAAGCAAGGTAAAGCCCCCGTCTCACATAGCGAGATCGCTAGTGAGATCGCTGCTGAGTCACAAGTTTTGTGACGCAACAGCGATCTCCCCAGGGATCTCGCTATGTGTGACACTCGGCGACAACCAGCCCCCTGCTGGGTATCGCTGGTCATCGTTGAATGTCCTGGACATTTTTTTGATCGTTGGTCTCCTGCTCGCCAGCACGCATCGCTGCATGTGACAGGCGGGTGACCAGCGATCAGCGAGCTGGAGCTGGTAACCAAGGTAAACATCGGGTTTCTACGCACCGCGCTGTGCCTATAAACCCGATGTGTACGTTAGATACCAGCGCGCTGGTGCAGGGGAGCTGGTAACCAAGGTACACATCGGGTTTCTATGTGCCGGGCGGTGCTTGGAAACCTGATGTTTACCTTGGTTACCAGCTCCCTTCACCAGCACGCTGGTATCTAATGTACACTGCTACACTGCGGGTAACTAAGCGACGTGCATCACTTGTTACCCGCAGTGTCGCTGTCCTGATGGCTGCCTGAGCTGCCTGTTTGGCAGCTCATCAGCGATCATGTAGCGACACACCAGCGATCCTTACTAGTTTATATCATTGTCGGGATCGCTGGTGAGTCGCTATATGTAACGGGGCCCTAAGTGCTTCCTAATTTAATTACACAATGCTAGTTCATTACTGTGTATACAGAGATAGGAAAGATAATCATGGAAATAAACCACATTTATCTTCTTTCTGGGAATCATGACTTTGAGTGACAGCCAGCTTCCCTCCCCACAGCTTCACGAGTTAGTGGAAGCTGCTTAGACTGCACTGGCATTTTAGAACATTGGGTCAGGGATAAGAGTGGACTGCTTTTTTAGTCTATGTGAAGTCTATACACAGTTAAATATAGGATACAGTGGCTCTTCATAGTGTAGTGGTTTCCCACTCAAACAAAATGGAAGGAAAACAGACATACTCGGAAGCTTGATAACAGCTTTCGAACAAAACTGCTTCTTGCCACTTTTAAAATGGTGGGCTCTCATTTATCACACTTTCAATATAACATTTGTAACACAGATGGTTTGTGGAACCACTTTCCTATGGACCAAGTAGAGCCTGGTTAGACGTAACTAGGCGAACACCTGGGTTTTCACTAGAGTCCCTGTCGGTGTTGTTAGATTTGTGTTACAGGTAATTGCCAGGTGCTACTCCAGGACAGACCCTGATACCACAGCAGCTGACCCTAAGGGTCAGGAGAGCAAACAATACATTGGAGACAAAGGTCACACCAGATACTTGTGGTAAGAGCAGGTACTGGTTAACATACCACTGGAACTGTTTCAGATTCTGGTACCGCCAGAGATATTCTGGGTTCATGTGACATCAGAGGGGTTTCAGATTCACCCGGAGCCGTTTCTGGTCCAGGTACCACCAGAGCGGTTTTGGATCTAAGTACCGCTGGAGCAGTTTCAGGTCCAGGTACCACCAGAGCAGTTTCAATTTCAGGTACTGCCGCAGGGGTTGTAAGTACCTCCGCTATTATGCTCTTATTAGTGGAGGGATAGAAAGCAGCTGGAGTGAGGGACAGATTGTGATTGTGCTTTCTGCGAGAACTTTACAACCCATGTCTGTGGTAGTACTGTGCTAGTACTGTGTTAAAAGCCTCTGTGTGTAACCTTCACCTCCCCTGCCTGTGGGAGTACTGTCCTTTAAGCTGTTGTGTGTACTCTGCACCCCTATGCCTCTGGTAGCACTGTCCTTTAAGCGGCTGTGTGTACTTTGCAAACCCTTCTGTGAGTGTGCTGTGCTAAAATCTGCTGTGTCTACTCTGCCCCCCTGCCTGTGGGAGTACTATCCTTTAAGCTACTTTGTATTCTGCAAATCCAGCTGTGAGAGTACTATGCAAAAATCCGCTGTGTACTCTGCACCCCCCGCCTATGGGAGTAATGTCCTATAAGCTGCTGTGTGTTTTCTATTAGTCTGAGAAATAAATAATTGCCAATAGCCTTGTCATTGCCATTAGTAGTCAAAAGAAAGAACATTTCAGGACTGCTGTGTGTTTTCTGGTAGTTTTGCAAAGATATATATTGCATCAGCCATCACTTTGTAAATTCTAGGCCCAAAAATTATTTTTCTGGACTGGTATGTTTTTTTTACTAGTCTGCAAAATAAATAATTGGCATCAGCTGTCCAGATGCCATTTGTAAGATAAAGAAATAATTTTTCAGTACCGCTGTATCTTTCCTAGCAATGTGGTAAAGAAATAATTTGCATTAACCATCTCGTTGCCAATTGTAGGCCAATTAAAGAATTTTTCAGTACCGCTGTGTCTTTTCTAGTAGTGTGGCAAATAAATAATTGGGATTAACTGTCTCAATGACAATTTTAGACGCCAAAAATACTTTTCTGGACTGGTGTGTGTTTTTTAGTGTGGCAAATAAACAATTTACAACAGCTATCTCATTGCCATTTGTAGGGCAAAAAAAAACTTTTCTGGACTGGTGTGTGTTTTTTATACTAGTCTGGGAAATAAATAATTGGCATCAGCCATCTAGTTGCCATCTCTAGGCCAAATAAATAATTCTTCAGATCCGCTGTGTTTTTTCTAGTACTTTAGCAAATAAACATATTGCATCAGCCGTTTAGTTGTCATTAGCGAGCCAACTAAATTACTTTTCAGTACTCTTGTGTCTTTTATAGTAGTGTCACAAATAAATAATTTGAATTATCCATCTCGTTGCTATTTGTAGACCAAATAAATAATTCTTTAGTACCGCTGTGTTTTTCCTAGTAGTGTGGCAAAATAATAATTGGCATCAGCTGTCTCATTGCCATTAATAGGCCAAATAAATAATTTCACCGTACCTCTGTGTCTTTTCTAGTAGTGTGAATAATATATAATTGACATCAACCATCTTGTTTCCATTTCTAGACTCCAAAAAAATTTTTCTGCACCATCGTGTTTTTAGTAGTCTGGGAAATAAATATTTGGAAGCAAACATCTAGTTGCCATTTGTAGGCCAAATAAACAATTTTACTGTACTGCTATGCCTAAACAAGCAGTGTTTCTAAAAAATGTGTATATTCTGCAGCCATGTTTTTGGGAGTAGTGTGTCTAAGATAAAATTCTACTCTATAGCCATTTCTTTCCTATTTGTTGACTGAAAAAAAATATTTTATTCTACCGCTGTGTCTATATGAGTAGTGTGTCTAAAAAAATTATTCTGCTCTGCAGCCATCTATTTGTGAGTAGTGGGTCTAACAAAAAATTGTACTGTACCGCTGTATCTGTGAGAGTTGTGGCTGTGCCTAAAAAATAACTGTATCTTTAAGCCTCTGTGTGTACTCTGCAACCCTGCCTGCACTTTGCAGCTGTGTCTGTATGAGTAGTGTACCTAAAAATTAATAATGCTCTGCCGCTGTATGCACACAAGTTGTGGGCCTAAACAATAGTTATACTCTGCAACCATGTCTGTGGGAATACTGAAATATAATATAAAGTTTGTTACTGCAAGTGGCAGGAAAATGAAAGTTTATGTGTAATCTTGAATCACAGACATTCAAATTAAGCCAACGTTTTGGCCTGTATGTGGTCTTTATCAAGGTACGTCTATTAGATGCAAACACAAAACATTCAGTCAAAGCTGAAAAATAAAAAGCAACACATCAATTCACAACAGCAGTTTCCATTTAAAATGTGGAAGCTGTTAGACATCATATCTAAATCAATTCTGTGCGGGCACTATGTGGGAATAATGTGCCAGAAAAACCTATGTCTGCACGTGTCTCAGTGGGAGTACTCTGAAAAAAGCTTCTATGGGGGTACTCTGCAGAAGAGCCTGTGTGTGTACTTTGCAAAACTCCCTCTTTTTATTTTTTTATTTTAATTTGGGTAAGCCACAAAACATTATGAAGGGAAACTAGAACAAACAAACTGTGGTGGAGTGTTACAATGGCTGGGTGCGGCTGATATACTTCTATATTCATCCAAAGGTACGGACAAGCCCTGTGGGATCCACACCTGATTCAGTTTAATGAATGTGAGCTTGCTCACATTGACTGTGGACAGAACCATGTGCCTGTCTGTGATCACACTCCCTGCCATGATAAACACACGTTCCAGCAGTACACTTTCCACGTGCTAGCAGCTCCTCCAAGGCATACAGTGAGAAAAAAGTATTTACAGTTCCCAGAAATAATGGAGACAGCGGAAAACAACATGTTAAGGCAAGTACCCAAAACACCACCCATCTGACCTGACTGCCATCATTTAAATATCCCGCCAATTTAGGGTGACAGATTCCCTTTAATGATCAAATACTTATTTTCCACCATAATTTTCAAAATAATTCTTGCCAAATCAGAAAAGGTGATTTTCTGGATTTGTTTTCTCGTTTTGACTCTCATAGTTATGGTCTACCTATGATGTCAATTAAAGGCCTCTCTCATCTTTTTAAGTGGTAGAACTTGCACAATTGGTGGCTGACTAAATACTTTTTTCCCTTCTGTACAATGCAATCTCAGGCCATGTATCTAATTTGGAGACCCAGAAGTTAAATTGGCTAGAACCATCAATCAGTATGTCAAGACATGTGTAGTGGACACATGCTCTGCCATCATGTTGTTGTAATTGTCTTGCTCATGGACTTGATCCCTTGAGCTTGTGTTTTGTGGTAAGCTTCTCTTTCTGCCCAGCCACATGAGTCACACCATTTTTCTGGATGCTTGGGTTCTGTTTCCATTTCTCCACCTATCACCTTTTGGGTGTAGCTTTATAGTCTGTCCCTCAGTGAGAATTTCCTGCTAGTGATAGATTTATTTATATGTTCTGACATTGTATTGATGTTTGGAGCCAGTCGGTGAGCTTTAAGCTAAGGATTTTCACCTCAATGTTTCTTTAATATACTTTGCACCTTTCTTCTGTTTAAATTTGTACGTAGGCTGTATATTTGTTAAGAGTAATTGCTTTATTCTTTGTTGAGTATTTAATTATTTACTTTACTCACTTTAACATCTTTCCGAAGTTCAGCTCACTTCTCCTCTTGCAGTGAATTCTCACTCTCCTCTGCCCTCCGGTGTGAAGCAACTGACAGCCGTTTAGGGAGCTTAGGTCCATGTTGCCATACAACAGTTCTTTGGCTTGGGCTATCTCTATATACGCAGGCACCACAAGGGACTGCAGTGTCAGGATATCTAGTCTGTACAGGAACCAGCAGTCTCAGTTATATTTTTTTAGTGTCTAACCTATTAATCCCTAGTGAATTGCTACACAGGCATAATCTAAACGCTGTCTCCTGCTAATATGGACTATATGAGATGGTGGTGCTAGACGTTGCGACGTGCTGAGTAAGGTTTACCACATTTCTGCCATGCTAACCCTCCCTTCCAAGGTGGTGATGGTGTGGTATGGCAGAAGTGAATCTGCAGCACATGCAGGCAAGCAGCAGCAGAGTGAGAATGTCAAAAGCGTATACAGACGGCCTGCAATTTCAACTGCAGGTCTGTGTAATTTTTAAGTAAGTTCTGCACCTCAAAAATTAATGTGCATATAATGGAAAGATGCACCCAAGAAAGAAGAATATAAAGTAAAAAATATAGTTTTTATTAAATCAGAATATTAATATAGATATACATAAAAGGTATTGTAAATAGATGATGACAGTAAATGGCCTGATTGAGGCATCACAACTACAAAGAGGTAACAGCATAGATTAACATAATGAACACATGATTATAACACAAATGTGCAGAGTGTGGTAAAGTATTCCTTATAAGTAAACTGGTAAGTAGTACTAAATAATCCAGGAAGGAAAGCCACCAACACACCAATGTTTGAAAGCTGTAGAAAGAGTATTAAACAAGTGCTGCATGAAGCAAAGTTACATGAGAATTGTGTTACTGGAAAGATGTGTATCTTTGTACCGTGTTAGACAGTAGATAGAAAAATATTTAGAATTGAAAGACCTCAGTGGTTGATACCTTTTAATGGCTAACTGAAAAGATGGTAACAAAATGCAAGCTTTCAAGACTACTCAGGTCTCTTCATCAGGCTAGACTAATACAAAATCTGAAGATTCACATATTTATACACCACACAGCACAGAAAAAATGCAATAGATAAGACAAGTGACGTGAAGCAGAATAGTCATTATGGGAGAGGGATAAACATAAATATTGGAACAGTTCATAGATAAGGAGTGTGAAAGTTTTATTGCCCTCTGATTGGGGTCTGGTATTGTTGTGATGCCCTCAGAAGGTCTGAAGAGCAATGAGAATTGTGGTCACTTGACTGTTTCACCATGAACTGTGTTTAATTGCCCTCATAGGATTATTTATTTTATTTATTTATTTTACCTCAAAATTCAGCACATGTGCCAGGAAATGGATGTGCATCAAACTCGCTATGCCCAGAGCTGCTACAAGACATTTAACCAGTAGGCAGTTAGAGAGATAAAATGTCCATGCCTGTGCTTACTGGTCCATGCATTAGTGGTTATGCGCAACTTTATGCTCATGGCATTGCGCAGTGCACACCTGATTTTGTATGCAATATATGTAATATATTTTTGCAGGGCAGGGATGGCTCACCAGAAATGTAATGTATTGTTAAGCCCTTTAGAAATCACTGCCACATGTAGAATATGGGATCCAGTATTTGGGAATGTACAGCTTAACCCTTCAATGGGATGGTGTGCAGATGCTCGGTGACACTGAAGGTGGTAGTGCTTTCACATTCTCACTTTGCAGGGAGCCAGGTAGCTCTGTTGCTGAAGAAGGAAATGAAGAGGCTATTACTGCAGCATGAAAAGGAGCAGGGGAAGGCTTAGATCTTTTCTCGTTCTTCAGATGTACTCCACTTCAGATCGTGCTTTTCATTCAGATGCCTCGTCATGCAGGTGGTGCTCAGGTTAAGAAAAAGTATGCTTTGCTGCAGTCTCTGATGGCACAGGGTGCAAACCACCCATGTCTTTGAGCTGGCTTTGGTGTGCTCACTTCATCGGTGCTGTGGCCAGTAGCAGCCATTGTAATGGTTAGGGGCCACCTGTGGTACTTTTGTGCCCTGTTCCATCTTTCAATGTGTGTCACTCAGATGACCTTGACTCCATGTGAGTTCTAGGACCTCATCATTCCCCATTACATCGTCACACCTCTCCATTCTTTCCAAGGGTCCTGCCATAGCCTGGTGACCTGGATGTCATCATGACAACATTGGGTCACTCTGGCAATGATTGGGCCATTGTATTGATGTCGCAGGGGTGCCAGTCAGAGAGCAGAGGGAGCCCCCTGACTCTCCCTGTCTTCTAAATGCTGCTATTGATATTGATCGCAGCATGTAGGGGCTAAAACTTCCTGGAGCGGTGTGGATGTATATATACCTCATTCCTCGGGAAGTTCTCCCCAACCATGACATATATTTACTTCAAATGTCAGGAAGGATTTAAGGTTATTAAAGCTGAAGTGTTTTGTATGCTTCTCTCAGAAGCCCTCTTTTACAGATGTATTCTTCTATGGAAGAATTGTAGTATTATTTCTAATAAAATAACCTTTTCTGAGCCATGTATTACTGTGAAATGTTATGTACATAGCTATGCAATTTATTTTAAGACCTTTAGGGTGTTTTCACATTGAGTTCTGTGTCTCCGCCCGGGTATAGGTCCGAAATTCCCCACAAAACGGGGTCCGGACACATGCGCTGACGGAGCCTTAGACTGTAAAGGTGACAGCAGACAGAGTGAATGTGTAGTAGACTGCATCTGAGTGTTCACCACCTAAAAAACTGCACGGCAGAGCTCAGGTTCACTCTACATCATCATTACAGTTTATGGCCCTTTCGGTGCATGCGTCTGTACCCGGTTTTATGTGTGATTTCGGATGTGTATCCCGATGGGGACACAGAACGCAATGTTAAAGCATCCTTAGTTACATTTGGAACTTAAGTAATCATGTGCAGCTTTAATGTTTGTTGTCATCCAGATTTCTCAAAAAATAGAACTAAGATATGGCTGATTTATTCTTCTGTAATTGCTGCACTTTACAGACAAAAAACAAAGATACATATACTGTTTGCACAATTATTAATGAAGTACTTATTTTGACCATATCATCATTTGTATGCATATTTTTCAAATTCAAGCTGTATAAACATCAAATGTGATGAAAAGCACGGACGGAGGCCCGAGGGTCACGGATTATGATCCCACTACTGCCACCAATGTGAAGAAACAACAGCAAACCAGTCTATTGACCGTACACTTTACCACAGGGGAGCTTATTTTAGTTATCCCTCCTCTGCCTCCAATGTGTCACCAACTGCAGGGATTTATGTATATCCCACTTTCCAGTTCTGCTTAGAAAAATATTTAGAGTTGAGAGTCCTCAGTGGTTGATACCTTTTAATGGCTAACTGAAAAGATGGTAACAAATTGCAAGCTTTCGAGACTACCTCTTCATCAGGCAAAGACTAATACAAAATCTGAAGAATCACATATTTATACACAACACAGCACAGAAACAAGCATTGCCTGATGAAGAGACCTGAGTAGTCTCGAAAGCTTGCAATTTGTTACCATCTTTTCAGTTAGCCATTAAAAGGTATCAACCACTGAGGTCTCTCAACTCTAAATATTTTTCTATCTACTGGCTAACATGATACAAAGATATACATCTTTACTGTATCAGTTCTGCTTAGGAACTCGCAGCTCTCCGGTGACCCCTTACCCTCAGGTCATTCACGGAACTGCACATAAGATAATTAGTCGCCGGACAGGCCTGCTTGGATGTGTACTGGCTATTAGGAATGCTGCAGCGAGGGAATTATAACTACTCCTTGTCGCAGCTAGGCAATACACTTATAAAACCAGCTCCATCACTACGGCCTATACCCAATGCCCAGCACACACTTGCTGCCACCAGCCTCTGTTTCTAGAATGTGGGCAGAGGCCACACCAATTTAGTAGCGTAATTCCCTTCGGAGGACTTGACAGTATATTATAGAGCAAGGAGAAATGGAACTAGTAATTTTATATTTTCCTCCAAAATGGTAGGCAGTGTTTACAAAAGGTCTAAAAGATTTCACAATAAGAGATAATTAAAGTATGTACAAGACGATTATGAAATAAAAAGGATTAACATAAGAAAGAAAGACTTACAGTTGCTTAGATCATTGCAGGCAAACCATGCAGTTGGGGGATGGGCAACACGTCACAGTTAGTGTTGAGCATTCCGATACCGCAAGTATCGGGTATCGGCCGATATTCGCGTTATCGGAATTCCGATACTTAATTCCGATACTTTTTCAATATCGTATACCGTAATCGGAAGTTCCCATAATTCTTTGAGAGGCAATGTGATGTTAGTCAGCCAATGATGAATCTTATGAAGTGTGGGCACATCCTGTAATGCTGCGGTCATCTTAACTAATGGCATGGCTGTGATTGGCTGCTGAAATGATGTCAGAATGCACTATAAAAGGCGCCGCAGCCATTTTAGCGTCACTGTGCTGTGAACTCAGTTAGGGAAAGAACGCTGCTCTGCTGACTCTGAGGGACAGTTAGAGATTGCGATTTAGTGTACTGTGCTTTAGGCAGGCTAGTTTACCACCGGCTGTGTAAAGCTTCCTTTTGCCTGCAGTGTTGTTTTAACAGCTCTGCAAGGTGTGTGTGAGTGCAGGTGACGCTGCAGTTTGTTCTGGATGCAACGCTGTCTGTAGGCATCTGCACGTGTCACTCACAGACTCTTTTTTTTTTTTCTTCAGTGTATAAAAGGCGCCGCCGCCATTTTAGCGTCACTGTGCTGTGAATTCAGTAAGGGACAGAATGCTGCTGTGCTGACTCTGAGGGACAGTTAGAGATTGCGATTTAGTGTACTGTGCTGTAGGCAGGCTAGCACCAACCGCTGTGTAAAGCTTCCTTTTGCCTGCAGTGTTGTTTTAAACAGCTCAGCAAGGTGTGTGTGAGTGTAGGTGACGCTGCAGTTTGCTCTGTATGCAACGCTGTCTGTAGGCATCTGCACGTGTCACTCACAGACTCTTTTTTTTTTCTTCAGTGTAATTCTTGCTGCTCCATGTAATTGAAATAATAGTGTGACGCGCTTCCATCCGTATACAATACCTTGGTTGCAAACACTATAGAAGTCCACAATGGAGCCTTTCACAGCAAGTGAACAGTTGTGTTTCAGTGTTCACTGCAGTCTGTAATTTTTTTTTTTTTTTTTGAGTGCAGATCACGCTCCAGTTACTTCAACTAATGCTGCGTGTACTCTGCTGAGTGTCTGTCACTGGCTCATCCTTGTAATTTTTCAAAAATTGCTGCTGCTTTATTCTATTTTAAATTTACAAAAATATATTAGTGTGACGCTCTTCCATCAAAATACAATACATTGCTTGCAAACTTAATAGAAGTCCACAAAAAGGCCTTTCACAGCAAGTGAACAGTTGTGTTTCAGTGTTCACTGTAGTCTGAGGTTTCATTTTTTTGTAGGAGTGTAGATCCCGCTCCACTTCAACCACCGCAGCGTGTACTCTGCTGAGTGTCTGTCACTGGCTCATCCTTGTAATTTTTCAAAAATTGCTGCTGCTTTATTCTATTTTAAATTTACAAAAATATATTAGTGTGACGCTCTTCCATCAAAATACAATACATTGCTTGCAAACTTAATAGAAGTCCACAAAAAGGCCTTTCACAGCAAGTGAACAGTTGTGTTTCAGTGTTCACTGTAGTCTGAGGTTTCATTTTTTTGTAGGAGTGTAGATCCCGCTCCACTTCAACCACCGCAGCGTGTACTCTGCTGAGTGTCTGTCACTGGCTCATCCTTGTAATTTTTCAAAAATTGCTGCTGCTTTATTCTATTTTAAATTTACAAAAATATATTAGTGTGACGCTCTTCCATCAAAATACAATACATTGCTTGCAAACTTAATAGAAGTCCACAAAAAGGCCTTTCACAGCAAGTGAACAGTTGTGTTTCAGTGTTCACTGTAGTCTGAGGTTTCATTTTTTTGTAGGAGTGTAGATCCGCTCCACTTCAACCACCGCAGCGTGTACTCTGCTGAGTGTCTGTCACTGGCTCATCCTTGTAATTTTTCAAAAATTGCTGCTGCTTTATTCTATTTTAAATTTACAAAAATATATTAGTGTGACGCTCTTCCATCAAAATACAATACATTGCTTGCAAACTTAATAGAAGTCCACAAAAAGGCCTTTCACAGCAAGTGAACAGTTGTGTTTCAGTGTTCACTGTAGTCTGAGGTTTCATTTTTTTGTAGGAGTGTAGATCCCGCTCCACTTCAACCACCGCAGCGTGTACTCTGCTGAGTGTCTGTCACTGGCTCATCCTTGTAATTTTTCAAAAATTGCTGCTGCTTTATTCTATTTTAAATTTACAAAAATATATTAGTGTGACGCTCTTCCAGAGGACAGCGTTTGTTGGCCATTTGTGAGTCTGCAGCACATGGTTGATTTCATGCTGCACTGCCTGAGAAACGACCGCTGCATCGGCCACATTCTCACCACGTCAGATTATTGGGTGTACACCCTCCTAGACCCTCGCTACTGGGACAACTTACAAAGCCTCATCACACCGTTGAACCGGGACCGTAAAATGTTGGAGGACCAAGACACACTGTTGAAATCCATAATGTTCTCCATTCCAGCCGAGAGCGCTGCTGCTGCTACTGCTTTACAAAGCAGCTCTGTGCGTCGAGGCATTGTAGACACCTCTGCAACAAGAGAGAGCACAAGCAGCGCCTCTGCACAGGGCAAGAGCTGTATGTTACAAATGTGGCGAAGTTTTGTGACAGCGCCACCAAGGTGTACACCATAGTGATGGGAAATCTAGTTAATTTTGGTGATTAGTTCACCATGAACTAGTTCACTGAAAAGATTAGTTCAAAAGATTAGTTCATTTAGTTCAGTTTTTCTCCACTCTATCCTGTGAGGAGCTGATAGGAAATGCATCATGTGACCTCTGAACTAAATGAACTAGATGAACTGCTGAACAAAATGTTCTATTGAGAATGACTCAGGACAGCCTAGTTCAATCTGATGCCTCTGACTGAGCCCAGCAGTGCCACATAATGATTGTGTATGAGGGGGCTGAGAAGCAGTTCAGCATCCACCATTTTAAGAACAGAACAGGGGTCAGTGTTAAAGATTTTAGCAAGACTGATCTTCTAGGCTAGAGGCATGAACTACACACAGAAACACTCTCTCATACACACATATGAGCTGTGTCTGTGTACTGTGTGTGCAATTTCATTTTTTATTGATAATATTATTATTACTGTTATATTTGTATTTGATGTGTGGTATGCTTTGGAGGTGCTGGCTTGCCCTGCTGCCAGTGTATTATCTGAGCGCGTCTTTAGTGCTGCAGGTGGTGTACTAACATACCGTCGCATGCGACTATCCTCAGACAATGTAGACCGGCTTATTTTTCTGAAAATGAACAAGGCATGGATCTCACCTGAATTTGCCTGTCCGTTTTCAGATTAAATAACTGTTTGCCAACGTTTTCCAAGTCTCCTGTTATGTTCATCTTTCTACCACCTGAACTCTACTCCCTGGGCTACAACACTGCCAGTCACAGGGGAATGATCATTTACAAAACAAAATGTTATCCCCAACAAATAGTAGCGCAACGACTCCAGTGCCCACTTTATCGCCAGGCACTCTCTCTCTACAATGCTGTCTCTGTTTTTTGATGGAGTAAGTTTTCGACTCAGGAAACTAATGGGATGCTCCTCCCCGTTAAGCTCCAGTCCTGAGACAACACGGCACCCAGACCTACCTCTGACGCATCAGTCTGGACAATGAATTCTCTTTTGAACTCGGGTGTGCTCAAAACTGGTGACCCACACAGTGCCCCTTTTATTGCCCCTGTTGATGACCCCTTGCTGATTTATTAACCGGCTCCACCAGATCCATGGGTATTCTCTCAAACTGGACCTCTAAAATTTTTAATGGCACCAAGGGACTTACAAAATGAGGCTGAGGACTGTGTATCTGGCGCATGCGACAAGAGTTACAATACCGTTTAACTTCTTGATAGACCTCCAGCCAGTAAAACCGTTGTATAATTCTGTGTAGGGTTTTCTTTTGGCACAAATGTCACCCTAGTACATGCGCATGCGCTAAGTCCATTACCAACCTCCGATATGACTGCGGTAGCAGCAATTGCTAAAAAATTTCAACATGTATTTTATAAACCTGATACAGCAAATCTTGGTTCAGCTCTAATTGTTTAAATACTGTAGCTGCCCCGGGGTGTTGGGGTTCCCCATTGACAACCAGTAAATTTTCACGGGCTAGACTCAACGTAGGGGCCGCGTAGTTGCGCCTTAACAAATTTGTCACCTGTCACATTTAAGTATTACAATTCAGGTCCCGGTGTCAAATCTTCCATCTCCCCAACTAACACTTCGATAGGAGAGGGGTTTTCCTACTCCACCGAAGGCAAACGTAATACTGCCCACTGCACACATGTGTTATGCATAGTGAGACTGATAGTAGCCAACAAAGTAGCTAACAAAGGCCACTTGTGATCGCCCTATCAGCGTAGGAACAATGCTACTCAAAAGATCTTCCATGATCCTGGACAAAATCTTGATATAATGGTCAATGAGTGAGAATGTACGATAGGATCCAGGCAGATGTGAAGATTTGTTTGGTTTTAGTAGCAACTTCATGTGTGACATGTTTGAATGGCTGGGCAACCCTCCTGTCTCCAATATATGATTGAAGGTGCGTACCAATGTGGACGGGATATCCTCACTCAATAATTTTAATAATTTGGCTGTAAACCCGTCAGATCCTGGAGCTTTCCCGTATTTAAAGTAACTTATCGCCGCTGTCACTTCCGTCACCTCAATTTGTTTTTTTAAAAGGAGAAGCTGATAGTTTGTGATGGATGGTAACCGTATTCCATCTACAAAGGTGTTACCCTCCTCACTATCTGTATGTTCCACCTTATATAAGTCTGAGTAGTATTCTTGTAGAATGGTGTTTATGGTTCGAGGGTCTGTGTTCATGATCCCATGTTTATTCGTTAACGCTGTAATATGTTGATGACGAATGTGATTTCCTTTCGCTAGTCGTGCTAATAGTCTCCCTCATTTGCTACCATAACGATATACATCGGCTCTATAATTGTTATTACTGCTTCTCTCTCGTCGATATACCCATACGTGTAAGTCAACCTTAGCCTGCTTACATCTATTTTTAACCTGTGTTGATGAACTTGTCTTGTTTGCCGTGTACCTATCGCGTAATATCCTGCTAGCCTGCGAGTAGTTTGTCGCCATCTTCTTTTTAGCGTTGTCTGATAACCTATTAGTTTCACGCGCATTACTCCCTTCCCTGCTGCCCATAAAATTTCCGGCCTATCCCTAGTATCTCCATTATCCCTTACATATTAAAAACACCATTGCTTCACATGATGTCGAAACTTCTCTCCATTACATAGGTCGGAAGCCCAAATTTGGTTTGGCCCTATCTGCACCATATTGCAGTCACTGATACGGCGCCGTGTCATATAATTAGTACGCTGTGACACATTGCTCTCACTCCATGCTCTGTGCTAGCAATATAATCATTCTGGACCAAATCATGTCGCGATGAATGAATTTCCTGCATCTGGTTCAGGTTCAATGCTCTTTCAATTACTGGTCTAGCAAGGGTTTAAAAGTGGTGCAAGTGATCGCACATTATTGCATGACCTACAGTTCTTCACTGGTGTCGATTCACCATATTTAAGTCACCACCGTGGGTGGTTTAACTCTCTCCATATCGCCTGATATGCTTGGATACCTGGATAAATTCAGAACTTCCAACTCCCTATCACATGTCGCGCAGAACGTAATGAGGAACTGCTCTGGTTTTGTTGGCCATAGGGGAGTTTATACTAAATGATTACTGCTGTTAGCGTCAAGGGTAATATAAGTTGCGTAACGTACATTTTCATGACACTCTATCATGACATCACGCTACTAAGTACACGGGGTATTTATGTGATAAAGCCGCCATTTTGGTACTGGGTAATTCATTGGAAAAGTCTCTACTGCTCTGAACACTGAGCGAGGACTGTGCTTTAGGCAGGTACTTTACCAACCCTGTGTACATTTCCTTTTGCCTTGCAGTAGTTTTTTTCAACAGCTCTGCAAGGTGTGGTGTGTGAGTGCAGGTGACGCGTGCAGTTTGCTCGGCATACAACGCTGTATGTAGGCATCTGCACATGTCACTCTCACTCTTTTTTTTTTTTTTTCTTTAGTGTAATTCTTGCTGCTCCATTCAATTGAAATTATAGTGTGACGTGCTTCCATCCGTATCCAATACATTGGTTGAAAACACTGTAGAAGGACACAAAAAGCCCTTTCACAGCTAAGAGTTGTGTTCACTGTAGTCTGAGATTTTAATTTATTCAATTTTGATCACGCTCAAGTTACTTCTTCAAGCAATGCTGCTTGTACTCTGCTGAGCGTGTCTTACTGCCTCATCCTTGTCATTTTTCTCGAATTGGTGTACATGTACATCAAAGTAGTCTTCATTTTGATCGAAATCCAAGCGGTACCCGGACACTCTATGGCTGCTTTTGTACGGTGGACTGGCTCCAACATTCAATAAGACTTAAGATGCAATCGGGCACCTTGTCAAGGCCCAATCCTCTTCTCCCTCTGATATAATAATAATAATAATCTTTATTTATATAGCGCCAACATATTCCACAGCGCTTTACACTTTAACAGTTTCAAAACACAAGTCATAGGTAACAACGTTAACAATACAATAATTAAAGCAAAATAAGCCGACCCTGCTCGTGAGAGCTTACAATCTACAATGAGGTGGGGGAGATACAAAGTACAGGTGTGTATATATAATGGTGCATTTCCAATGATGGTCCAGCCATCTTGAGGGAGTGAGGCATGGATGGAGGTAGTGAATGGGCTCCACATACACACTTAAACATAGAACGACTTTGCTTATTGAATGTGATAGGCCACTCTGAACAAATGTGTTTTGAGGGAGCGCCTGAAACCAGGCAAATTGTGGATAGTCATAATTTCTTGTGGTAGAGCATTCCAGAGGATTTGCGCAGCGCGGGAGAAGTCTTGGAGTCGGGAGTGGGAGGTACGGATTACTGCAGAGGTTAGTCGAAAGTCATTTGCAGAGCGCAGCAGTCGGTTAGGCCGATAGATAGAAATGAGGGAGGAGATGTAGGGGGGTGCTGCACTGTGGAGAGCTTTGTGGGTGAGAACCAGTACTTTGAATTGGATCCTATAATGAATGGGCAGCCAGTGTAAGGACTGGCGAACAGCGGACGCGTCCGAGTACCGATTAGCCAGATGGATGACCCTGGCTGCTGCATTAAGGATGGACTGGAGAGGGGATAGTCGAGTAATGGGGAGGCCAAGTAATAGAGCATTGCAGTAGTCCAGGCGGGAGTGGATCAATGCTACAGTGAGGGTTTTTGTTGTTTCCATGGTGAGAAAAGGGCGGATTCTAGAGATGTTCTTTAGGTGTAGACGGCAAATATCTAACAAACAGGTCATGCTGGAGAGACTTGCACCTACTGCCACTCAGGGTCTTCAGCTCCTTTGTGAGAAACTAATGTTTGGCCAGCCAGTATATCAAATAAAGTTCATGAGAAATGGGAACTGTGGTTGGCTTCACTTTTGGTACTGGGTGCTAATACCAAACCATGGTGTGCCATTCAATGAATATTCCTGGCTGGTTGGAGACAAGCTCATTCCCACAGAAAAGTACCAGAAAGCTAAGGAGATGGTGGCCTCTCTCAACATGAAGGAGTTTGCTCGTTGTCTAGGAGACCGACCACCCCTGCTGTGTACCTTGTCAACGTTGTGTTGAAGCTTGCAAGGATTAAGAGGTTACAGTGGTAAGTCTGGTTTTTACTAAAGATCCTGCTGTGTATTATAGTTTTTATGTTTAAAAAAATTTTTATCTTAGGAATGTTAAATATTTTTTTTTTTTTTTTAAATACAATGTATCTTATGAATGTTAAATATTTAATTTTTTTTTGATAAAATAAAATGTATCTTATGAATGTTAAATAACCATTTTTTTTTTTTTTTTCAGGTATTTGATCTACCGTAGCTAGTTGCTGATCGTTGACTCTACACCCCTCTCCCCAGAATGTTACTCGGGTTATGGGGAGAAAATCACCGCTATTCCAGACTGATTTCATGTTAATGTGTCTGGCTCTTACACAGCACACAGCACTTGATGTTAGTTTATCTTTTTCCTAAATTATTTGTTACACTGCCCTTCTCACATTTAATTTGCACTTTTTTTTTAAGCACAAGTTTTTTTACACTTCCTTGTTCTGTAAGTAGGCTTAATGGTTAAATGTTTTATACTAGATGTAAATATGTAACATGTAAATTTTATATTAAGATTTTGAAAATTATTAGGTACACACCATCAGGCTCTTTCGTCCCCTCTCCCTTAGAGTAGCGGTAATATATCGGACCCCAGGCTCGCCCACACAGTTCCTTGACCACTTCTCTGCCTGGCTGCCGCACTTTCATGTCCTCAGAAGTACCAACCCTTATCCTTGGAGACTTCAACATCCCATTAACAGCCCTACTTCCACACTCAAAACACATTTGTTCAGAGCGGCCTATCACATTCACTAATCAAAGTCATTCTACGTGTAACTGTGTGTGTGTGTGTAGCCCATTCACTATCTCCATCCATCCCTCACTCCCTGAAAATGGCTGGACCATCATTGTAAATAAACCATTGTATATAAACAACTGTACTTTGTAGCTCCCCCTCCTCATTGTAGATTGTAAGGTCTCACGAGCAGGGGCGGCTTATATTGCTTTAATTATTGTATTGTTAACGTTGTCACTTATGACTTGTGTTATGAAACTGTTAAACTGTACAGCGCTGCGGAATCTGTTGGCGCTATATAAATAAAATTATTATTATAGAGGCCCACTCAGTAGTGGTGAAGTGAACGGCGCAAATTGCGAGTTGATTGCAACTGATGCAGCTGATACTCCATTACTGCTGGCTGCTGCTCACACAACCGCTCCAACATATGTAACGTGGAATTCCACCTGGTGGGTACGTCACATATGATGCGATGTTCAGGAAGGCAAAATCTGCGTTGCAGAGCTGCAATGCGCGATCTGGCCATGGTGGAACGTCGCAAGTTAGCGCACTGTAGGCGGACCTTGTGCAGCAGTGCATCAAGATCCGGATAGTCCCTCCAAAAACTCTGGACGACCAAGTTTAGCACATGTGCCAGACATGGTATGTGAGTGACGTTGCCTAGGCCCAGACCTGCCACCAGATTTCGGCCATTGTCACACACTACCAAGCCTGGCTGGAGATTCGCTGGCAAAATACACATGTCGCTCTCTTGCTTTATGGCATTCCAGAGCTCCAGCGCTGTGTGTCTTTGATTCCCCATGGAAATTAATTTCAGGACGGCCTGTTGACGTCTGTGCTCATATCGGTCAACAGGCTCGCTGTCTGGGTGTTATGTTTGACACCAATCTCTCCTTCACCTCCCATATACAATCTGTTGCCCGCTATTGCCACCTACACCTAAAGAACATCTCTCCCGAATCCAAGACTTCTCCCGCGCTGCGCCAATACTGTGGAATGCTGTACCCCAAGAAATTAGAACTATCCACAATTTGCATGTTTTGGGGCGCTCACTCTAAACACATTTCTTCATAGCGGCCTATCACATTCACTAATCAAAGTCATTCTATGTGTAAGTGTGTGTGTGTAGCCCATTCACTATCTCCATCCATCCCTCACTCCCTCAAAATGGCTGGGCCATCATTCTAAATACACCATTGTATATAAACACCTGTACTTTGTATCTCCCCCACATATTTGTAAATTGTAAGCTCTCACGAGCATGTGCGGATTATATTGCTTTCATTATTGTATTGGTAACGTTGTTAGTTATGACTTGTGTTCTGAAACTGTTAAACTGTAAAGCGCTGCGTAATCTGTTGGCGCTATATAACTAAAGATTCTTATTAAGCGTTCACGGGTCCATGTGGAGGTAGACCGTGACGGCTCCTGCAACGATGTTTCTGAGGAAATGGAGAAGGAGGAGTCAATGTGTACAGACTTGATTCCCGCAATCCTTGTAGTTGCCTGAACACGTACAGCGCCACTCGCAAGATCTGTACCCGGCTCCACAACATTGACCCAATGGGCAGTAAGGGAAAGGTATCGTCCCTGGCCATGGATACTGGTCCACGCAGCGGTGGTCAGGTGGACATTGCTACTGACGGAGTTTAGTAGCGCATGTTTAATTTTAACCTCAACAACATGCTTTTACAGACCAGGGACGGCTTGCCTGCTGAAATAAAATCAGCTTGGCACATTGTATTGTGGGACTGCCAATGCCATTAAGTTCCGTAAACTGTCAGTCTCCACCAGCCTGAATGACAGCATTTCAAGGGACAGGAGTTTTGCAATGCCAGCATTCAGAGCCTGTGCTCGTGGATGGTTTGCCGAGATTGGGCCTACACCCGATACGCCACAACCTGACACCCACAGATAAACAAGCCATAAAATCTCTGAAAGATAACCCCAACATTATTATTAAACCAGCAGATAAGGGGGGTGCTATCGTTATTATGAATAAGACCCAATCTATTGCCGAAATTCATAGACAACTGTCAGTTAACCTAACCTACAGACAACTCAATTGTGACCCTACATTTTACATCTGTCAAAAAATTGATCGTATCCTGACAAAACATCTTTAATTGATCACCATAGACTGTAAGACTATGACATTCCTTAATATTCAATACCCATCACCCCTGTTTTCTACACACTCCCAAAAATCAACAAAAAACTACATTATCCACCCGCATACCCTAGAGGGATAATTCTCCGTGTTCTACAGTATCACCCAAATGTTTAACATGTTGCCTAATTCCTATGTATATATATTCTTCACCCTATGTATTTATTGTATATATTGTATATATTATACATTGTCATTGACTGTAAATTTTTCTATCTCTTCCAGCGACTATTTGATAAAGGCCACTGCGTTGCCCAAAACGTCAGTCAGTAGTCTCATAGCTATTTTCTTTTTTCACATCAAGTGTGCAATAAAAATTTCAAATTTAACCATGACATATGCAGTTAAACTTGTGCAGTGATTCTCTATAGACTGTACATCTTCAGTGTGTCTTTGTAACTCAAGTACGTGTTTTCTCCGCACATGTTTACACATATTTGTGGTATTGAGGTTACTGACACTTTACCTCTTTTTACTTTTTGATTACACAGCTTGCATTTGACTAGCAAATATCATCTGCAAGTGTGTGAAAAAAGGACCACGCAGTGCAAGTCCTGGGAGCGTCCGTTTAGACTTTTGGAAGAGAAATCCGAACAGGTGCCAAAATGGAGGCTACAGGCAACAGAGTATGCAGCCTAACTCTCCCTCCTGTTTGTACCGTTGGGGCAATCGCTTCCTCAGAGCTGCTACCACCACCTTCCTGTTCCTCACGCCATGTTGGGTCTTGGACCTCATCATCTCCACTAACCTCTTCCAACACCTGCTGCTGTTGGGTGGTCTGGCCACCACCATGCTCAACAGAAACTGGCACCTGAGTCTCATCATCATCAGATGCGTTCTGCGGTGTGCTGACCATCGGCACTGTCTCACCCGCCTCTTCAGATTCAGAGAGACACAGCTGTTGCGCATCACTGCATACTCCCTCTTCTTCACATTCCAGAATGCTGCTTGGCTGTGCCCCTGTTTGCAAACCAACAGATTCTGAGAACAGAAGCAGAGACTCAGCTGGCTCCTGTACAGAACTCTCTGACTGACTGGGCAATTTGGCAGGCGGTGAAGAGACAGATGGTTGATCAACAGTGCTGTGTTCCTGAGAGGAGGTGGAAACAATTGAAGTCGATGCATTGGACCCTGGGCTCCAACACCGCCAGTTGTTGCCTGTAAGTGCTGTTAGCACAGTCAACACTTGCTCCTGTGTTACTGGGGTTGAGTAATGGCAGCTGTTCCCCTGCTGTGTGTACGACAAAAAGTCATGCTGCCTCCACCCTGTCCTCCTCTCATACCTGGGCTCCAACACCGCCAGTTGTTGCTCGGAAGTAATTGGCACGGGTACTGACTCATGCCCACCCTGGTTACAGCACCACAGCTGTTTCCTGGCAGTGTCAACGTAAATTAGCCTCAAATAAGTTGTCCTGTCATGTTGCATTCCGGTTATCCGACTCTATGGTGCCTGCAGTTTAGATGATTCCTATGTGTGCTGTGGGATATGTAAATAAAGGCTCTTTCCGTTGTGAAAATAGGACAAGCACCCACTGTAGGACTGTGTGATTTGGTAACTGCAGACGGCTTGCGGCCTGTCAACTTACATTTTCATGGGTGCCTTATGGTACCCGTCCGGGTTCCAGTACCGTCAACTGGTTCTCCGCAGTGCCTTTGGCCTAGGTGCCTCCATCTCGGTATCCGAGTTCCAGCAACGTCTGCTGGTCCTTGGTAGTGCTTTGGAGCACAGGTACCTCCTGCTTAGTAACCGTGTCCCAGTAACGTCAGCTGGTCCTCGGTTGTGCCATTGGCTCTTTTCCTTCTGCTGCCCCTCCGGGTTCCAGCACAGTCAGCTGGTCCTCGTTACTTGCATTGGCTCTTGTACCTTCTGCTACCCGTCCGGGTTCCAGTACCGTCAACTGGTTCTCCGCAGTGCCTTTGGGCTAGGTGCCTCCATCTCGGTATCCGAGTTCCAGCAACGTCTGCTGGTCCTTGGTAGTGCTTTGGAGCACAGGTACCTCCTGCTTAGTAACCGTGTCCCAGTAACGTCAGCTGGTCCTCGGTTGTGCCATTGGCTCTTTTCCTTCTGCTGCCCCTCCGGGTTCCAGCACAGTCAGCTGGTCCTCGTTACTTGCATTGGCTCTTGTACCTTCTGCTACCCGTCCGGGTTCCAGTACCGTCAACTGGTTCTCCGCAGTGCCTTTGGCCTAGGTGCCTCCATCTCGGTATCCGAGTTCCAGCAACGTCTGCTGGTCCTTGGTAGTGCTTTGGAGCACAGGTACCTCCTGCTTAGTAACCGTGTCCCAGTAACATCAGCTGGTACAAGGTTGTGCTACATATACAAGATACAGAACAAGAGACACAAGAACAATAAGCAGAAGATCTAAAGGCAGAAGAACATGAAGTATAAGACCAAAATGAAGAGCAAAATATATGCTCTAAATTATAAGCAGAAGAAGACTAAGCAGTGTATGGGGGTGAGTCCGTTCCTCCTCGTGGTGCCCCTGGTAAATGCCTGATGCTGCAGGCTAAACTGAACACGGACAAATACTGTTGTAATTTAAATCTTTTGTGGCAGCAAGAATGGAAAGATGAAAAAATCATACTTTTACAGATTACAAGTACAGGAATCTATGTCACAAATAAGAATATGATGAAGAAGATGAAGGACTATAATATGAAGAAGAATAATAGTTTAAAAAGAACAATATGAGTAATGTTAACAAAAACATGAAAAGCAAGAAGTTTTAGAAGAAGATAAAGAAGGTGAAAATGAAGAATAATTTGATGACAAAGATGATGCTGCTGAAGATTATGAAGGAGAAAGTGTGTCAAAAGTTAAAAAGGTGAAGAGCATGGAAGTTGTGAAACATACATATTTGCCAAAATAGAAAAAAGGTTAACAACATTGTCAATTTCTTCGTCAATCCGAACGTATTTCCTAAAAAAAAAAAATTAATGCTATTCCATTGGATTGGGTTAAACATCTATGCCTTTAATGTCTCCTCAACCTCCCCAATACATTCTACATTACTCTTTGTTGTTTTCCTTCATGTACAATTAACCTACAAGGCTAGAATGGGTTTTTTTTAATTCCGATATTTTGTTCCCATAGACTTACATTGTATTTCCGGTATCGGTATCGGGTATCGCCGATATTTTTTGTGTATCGGCGATACCATTCCGATTCCGATACTTTTGGATATCGGAAAGTATCGCTCAACTCTAGTCACAGTGCAATACAGACTTTCACTGCATCAGGTTTCCAGGGCAAATCTGAAGCAAAATGAGCTGGCACTAACTATGACCTACAAAGCCATCCACAACCTGTCTCCTCCATACATCTGTGACATGGTCTCCCGGTATTTACCTACACGCAACCTTTGATCCTCTCAAGATCTCCTTCTCTACTCCCCTCTTAACTCTTGTTCACACAACCGCATACAAGACTTTTCCTTTGCTTCCCCAATGCTCTAGAACTCTCTATCCCAACACATCAGACTTTCACCTACCACGGAAACCTTCAAAAATAACCTGAAGTCCCACCTCTTCCAACAAGCCTACATTCTGCAGTAATCCTCAGTCTACTGAACCGCCGCACGACCAACTCTACCCTCTCCTAGTGTATCCTCACCCATCCCCTGTAGACTATGAGCCCTCGCAGTCAGAGTCCTCTCTCCTTCCATATTTGTGTGTGCCTTGTTTTTTCCATATTTATTGTACTTGTCTATATTTTCCCCTTTCACATGTAAAGCGCCATGGAATAAATGGCGCTATAAAAATGTATAATAATAATAATAAACTTTAATGCTTATTGATGAAGCAAATCATGTGATGTGGATTTGTGTAATGAGGATGAACAGTAGCCTAAGGATATCAACACACTTTATCATTGTGTGCAGAATTATTAGGCAGCTTATTTTCCTCAGGCAAAAAGAGATTTAACTGACTCTGGAAAAGTCAAAAATTGTAAAAAGTCTTACACAAGAATGCAGTACTTTTTAAATTGTAAGATAATGGGGCATAATCACAAAACCATCAAACGTTTTGCTGAAAATAGTCCACAGTGTTTCAAAAAAGTGTTGAGAATAACAGACGTACAAGTGCTTATAACTAAATTAGAATATCATCAAAAAGCTAATTTATTTATGTTCTGCAATGCAAAAAGTGAAACTCATATTATATAGTCATTGCAAACAGAGTGACCTATTTCAAGTGTTTATTTCTGTTAATGTTGATGATTATGGCTTACAGCCAATGAAAAATAAAAATCATTATCTCAGTAAATTAAAATAATTAGCAAAAAACACTTGCAAAGGCTTCCTAAGTGTTTATAAAGGTCCTGTAGTCTGTTTCAGTAGGCTCCACAATCATGGGGAAGACTGCTGACTTGACAGATGTTCCGAAGACAGTCATGGACACACTCCACAAAGAGGGTGAGTCCACTGTGTTTTATCAAGACCAAGGACAGCACAACCATCTACCAGGAAATTTTAGAGCACATCATGCTTCCCTCTGCCAAAAGTACCAATATCTGGTTTAAAATAATAGTATCACTGTGCTTGATTGGCCTGCAAACTCTCCTGACCTTAACTCCATAGAGAATCTATGGGGTATTGTCAAGAGTAAGATGAGAGACAACACATCCAACAATGCAGATGAGCTGAAGGCTGCTATCAAAGCCATCAAAGTAATTGATGCAAAAGGAGCCCAGACACAGTATTAAGTACATTTACTGAACATACATTTCTGTAGGCCAACATTTCAGATGTTAAACTCATTTTTCAAGCTGGTGTTATAAAGTGTTCTAATTTACTGAGATAATGACTTTTGGGTTGTCATTGACTGTAAGCCATAATCATCAACATTAACAGAAATAAACCTTTGAAATAGATCACTCTGTTTGTAATGACTCTATATAATATATGATTTTCACTTTTTGCATTAAGGAACTGAAATAAGTTAACTTTTTGATGATATTCTACTTTTGTGAGAAGCACTTGTACATTAATCCCTTTCCGACATCAGGCATAATAGTACGCCTATATCGGACTCCCTACCTTTGACGTGGGCTCCGGCACATATCAGCTGTTTTGAACAGTTGACATGTGCCCGGAACAGCCTCGGGTGGAATCGTGATCCACCCGCAGCTATTAACCCATTAAATGCCACTGTCAAATGCTGACAGTGGCATTTCACAAGTGCTTCCGGCAATTGCGCCGGAAATCCGCCCATCGGTGACCCTGTCATGTGATCGCTGGTCAACGATGGGTCGTCATGACAACCAGAATCTCCTGTAGACCTCTATGGTTTTCAATGCCGGATTGCTATGAGCGCCGCCAGGTCATTGCAAGTGAGCATTTCTGCTACATACAGGTGATCTGATCATCGCCTGCATGTAGCAGAGCCGATCAGGTTATGGCAACTTCTAGTCTCAAATGGGAACTATTAAAGCATGCCAAAAGTAAAAAAAAGTTTTTAAAAGTATTAAAAAAATAAAAAATGATAAACGTTTAAATGACAACCCTTTCGCCCCATTCAAAATAAAAAAATAAAAAATATCAACATACATATTTGGTATCGCCGCATTCAGAATTGCCCGATCTATCAATTTAAAAAAAGAATTAACCTGATTGGTAAATGGCGTAAAGAGAAAAAAATTCAAAACTCCAGAATTAGTTTTTTTTGGTTGCCGTAACATTGCACTAAAATCCAATAATGGGCGATCAAAAGATCATGTCTGCACCAAAATGGTATCATTAAAAATGTCAGCTCGGCACTCAAAAAATAAACCCTCACCCAACCTGAGATCATGAAAAACTATTAATGGTTTGTAGGGGATCATACACTTATTTCTCATTGCAAAATGCAAATAATTTATATAATTTATACAATGCGATTTTCTGGATTTTATTTTTGATATTCTATAACTCAGTGTTAGAATTAACCTACCTTTAAAATTGAACTTGCAAAATCAGCAAGGGATCGAATACTAATTTCCCCCACTGTAAATAAAAATGAACCTAGAAATGTTTGTCAGCTATGAACTTGCAATGACCTGGAGAATCATATTGGCAGGTCAGTTTTAGCATTTTGTGAACACGGTAGAAAAAAAAACAACTGTGGGATTGCACTTCTTTTGCAATTTCAACATATTTGGAATTTTTTTCTCGTTTTCGAGTACACTACATGGTAAAACCAATGGTGTAGTTCAAAAGTACAACTTGTCCATCAAAAAACAAACCCTCACATGGCCATTTTGACCAAATATAAAAGTTCTCACTCTGAGAAGAAGGGGAGCAAAAAATAAAAATGCAAAACCAAAAATACCTCTGGTCGTTAAGGGGTTAACTGTAAAGGTTTTTGGAAGAATCAAATCTGAAGTGACCATGAACCACTTATCATCCAGTGCTGTCATATTCCAGAACTGCAAACTCCCTGGAAAACCCAGAAGTACAAAAGCTCAGAGACATGGCCGGGGTAACGGAGGCTGAAACTCGACCACCAATGAACAAGATTCAGAAGGTGTTACATTAAGACTGGGACAAGAAATATCGGAAGACAAATTTTTCAACAGTTTTATGGACTGATTAGATCAGAGTAACTCTTGATGGACCAGAAGGATATTCATATTGCCGGATCATTAATGGGCACAAACCTCAAACTTTTCCTCCGATGCCAGAATAGTGGGGATGTGGGTATTGCTATGGGCTGGTATTTATAAAGATAAGTTCAACCTTATCAGTTTGAAGGTATAGTCAAATTCAGCTCCAAAATACACTGCTAGATTTTAGAAGACACTTTCTTTAAGCAGTGATTCAAGAATAAATCTGAGTTTATCAATAAAAACACAATTTTTATGGATGAAAATACTGCATCACATGCATCAAAGTCATTCACAGCATGGCTGCCAGCAAATGCCTTAAAAATGAAAGCAGAATAACATGTCCCCCTTACTCTCCTGAGCTAAACCCATTTGAAAACTTGTGGGCCTTTCTTAAATGGTAGATTTAAGGTAAAGGGAAACAGTACACCTCACTGAACATTGTCTAGGAGGCTGAGGTTGGCACAGCCCAAAAAGTTGATCAGAAACTGAGAAACTGCATGGATGGAAGGCTTATTATTGAGACTGAAACTTTACATTTTTATTTTAAGATGCATTATAATTCTGCCCACTAATAGTTGCCCAATAATTGCACACACATAGATATTCTCCTGAGAAAGACTAAACTTTAATTTTCCTTTCTTAAACATTCAAGTTTCAGGTTTAAAAACATATTGACCAATAGGACTGTAGAAGTTCAATAATGAAATCAATCAAATTTGCTAATAATTGTGCACTCAGTGTAGTTCCATATATTTTTTTCTATGTGGTGGAAGGTCCTTCAAGATAATTGTAGCGAAACTCTACCAGGTTTATAGATCAATATTGCTACTCTCTACTTGATAAAATATGTTCAGCTTCTTAACTTTTAGATTTTCATTTGCATCTACTTGCTTTGGATTAATTAAGTGATAATATCAGTTAATTAATTTTGGTTAATGAATTAGCTAATTAAGATAGGATTGGCAAAGAGAGCAATTTGTGCCGTGTGAAAGGGGAAAATGTGTCTGAAAAATCAATTGTAAGAGAAGACTTCACTTTAGGCTTTGGAAGCATATCAGATGAAACTAGTTGTGCTTCTTTTCTGTTGAGGTATATCAGAGAGCTTTAAATGTATATCTCATTCACAACCTGTGATATGGTGATCAACATATGATTAGTTTAGAGATCTAGAGACCCTCCAAATGAAACCGCACAATGAGATGGCATCAACTGTATATATATATATATATATAATATATATATTATATATACAGGGTGATCCAAAATTATGTGGACAGTATGTGTAATAGGGTTATGAAAGGGGAGATTTATCAAACATGGTGTAAAGTGAAACTGACTCAGTTGCTCTTAGCAACCAATCAGATTCCACTTTCAATTCTTCACAGACTCTTTGGAAAATGAAAGGTGGAATCTGATTGGTTGCTAAGGGCAACTGAGTCAGTTTCATTTTACACCATGTTTAATAAATCTCCCCCTTCATAACCCTATTACACATGCTGTCCACCTACTTTTGGACCACTCTGTATTTGTTCCTTTGATGAGACATACAGGTCCTTCTCAAAAAATTAGCATATAGTGCTAAATTTCATTATTTTCCATAATGTAATGATTACAATTAAACTTTCATATATTTTAGATTCATTACACACCAACTGAAATTTGTCAGGTCTTTTATTGTTTTAATACTGATGATTTTGGCATACAACTCCTGATAACCCAAAAAACCTGTCTCAAAAAATTAGCATATCAAGAAAAGGTTCTCTAAACGACCTATTACCCTAATCTTCTGAATCAACTAATTAACTCTAAACACATGCAAAAGATTCCTGAGGCTTTTAAAAACTCCCTGCCTGGTTCATTACTCAAAACCCCCATCATGGGTAAGACTAGTGACCTGACTGATGTCAAGAAGGCCATCATTGACACCCTCAAGCAAGAGGGTAAGACCCAGAAAGAAATTTCTCAACAAATAGGCTGTTCCCAGAGTGAAGTATCAAGGCACCTCAATGGGAAGTCTGTTGGAAGGAAACAATGTGGCAGAAAACGCTGTACAACGAGAAGAGGTGACCGGACCCTGAGGAAGATTGTGGAGAAGGACCGATTCCAGACCTTGGGGGACCTGAGGAAGCAGTGGACTGAGTCTGGTGTAGAAACATCCAGAGCCACCGTGCACAGGCGTGTGCAGGAAATGGGCTACAGGTGCCGCATTCCCCAGGTAAAGCCACTTTTGAACTATAAACAGCGGCAGAAGCGCCTGACCTGGGCTACAGAGAAGCAGCACTGGACTGTTGCTAAGTGGTCCCAAGTTCTTTTTTCTGATGAAAGCAAATTTTGCATGTCATTCGGAAATCAAGGTGCCAGAGTCTGGAGGAAGACTGGGGAGAAGGAAATGCCAAAATGCCTGAAGTCCAGTGTCAAGTACCCACAGTCAGTGATGGTGTGGGGTGCCATGTCAGCTGCTGGTGTTGGTCCACTGTGTTTCATCAAGGGCAGGGTCAATGCAGCTAGCTATCAGGAGATTTTGGAGCACTTCATGCTTCCATCGGCTGAAATGCTTTATGGAGATGAAGATTTCATTTTTCAGCACGACCTGGCACCTGCTCACAGTGCCAAAACCACTGGTAAATGGTTTACTGACCATGATATTACTGTGCTCAATTGGCCTGCCAACTCTCCTGACCTGAACCCCATAGAGAATCTGTGGGATATTGTGAAGAGAAGGTTGAGAGACGCAAGACCCAACACTCTGGATGAGCTTAAGGCAGCTATCGAAGCATCCTGGGCCTCCATAACACCTCAGCAGTGTCACAGGCTGATTGCCTCCATGCCACGCCGCATTGAAGCAGTCATTTCTGCAAAAGGATTCCCAACCAAGTATTGAGTGCATAACTGAACTTTATTATTTGATGTTTTTTTTGTTTCTTTTTAAAAAACACTTTTATTTTATTGGACGGTTGAAATGTGTTAATTTTTTGAGACAGGTTTTTTGGGTTATCAGGAGTTGTATGCCAAAATCATCAGTATTAAAACAATAAAAGACCTGACAAATTTCAGTTGGTGTGTAATGAATCTAAAATATATGAAAGTTTAATTGTAATCATTACATTATGGAAAATAATGAAATTTAGCACTATATGCTAATTTTTTGAGAAGGACCTGTATGTTAACAAATACAACGATAAAATACAAAGAATGTGTTTGCATTCACCACCGGATAATTATATTTATTTCAACATATAAATATTCATTAAAGTTCCAGATGTTTATGGAAAGTTGTAAATTACTTTGTTCTCCGAGTCCTTGGTCCTCGGGTAGTGAGAGTCAAAGGGTGGGTATACCTATTTCCCTGTTACTTGAGGGGCACAATCCTGGGCTTTCTCCCTATCCCCTACCTCCCCTGAGAGAATGTCTGTTGATCGGTTCTTCGAGGCCTTGGATTTTATTTATGATGAACCTGATCATGCGAGATTGGCAGAGGACACAAATATGAGTCTCACCCAGGGAAAGCGCTCTGCTGAGTGGTACTGTTCCGAGTACAAGTGGTGGGCATCCGAGGTTTCCTGGAATGACCCGGCACTTAGGGGCCTTTTCTGACGGGGTCTCTCTGAGCATTTGAAGTATGCTTTGCCCTGCATCCACCGCCCGATTCCCTGAAGGAGGCCATAACCCAGGCCGTCTGTATGGACCGTAGACTGAGAGAGAGAGGTGTCGTTCAACGAGATGTTCCTCTGTTGCCAGTAAAACCGGAGTCTTTGTTGTTGGTTGAGCCCATGGAGGTGGGGGCTGTCTCCAGGAGGGAGAAGGAGAGGAGACGTCGCAGAGAGAAAAAACTGTTTCTATTGTGGAGCACCTGGACATTGGATAAAGGACTGTCCCTCTTGCTCTCCGGATTCCAAGGTCTCAAGAAACGACTAGGTCTGGGTAACTGCCGAAGAGGTTACCCCGACCCACAGGTACTTTATTCCTCAACCTTCAAACTATTGTTGAAATCCAGGGATTTCGGCCACTCATGGGGCCATTGCAAGGGTTTTTTGGTGGGCCTCGCTTACTTCTGATGTGAGGAAATTTGTATCTGCTTGTGAAGTTTGTGCCCGCACTAAGAACTCTCATAACCGGCTGGCCGGGGAATTGGTGTCTTTGCCTGTTACTGATAGACAATGGACACATTTGTTCATGGATTTTATCAATAATCTTCCTCCCTCCAAGGGTAATACTGTCATCTGGGTGGTGGTGGACATATTTTCGAAGCAAGAACACTTTGTACACTCAGCAGCACTACCTTCTGCCGAGACCTTGTCTAGGTTGTTTGTTCTACATGTGGTTCGTTTGCAAGGGGTTCCCTTGAATGTGGTGCCTGATTGTGGTGTGCAGTTTGTGTCCAAGTTTTGGAGGGCATTTTGTAAGAGGTTGGGGTTGAGTTGTCCTTTTTGTCTGCATACCATCTGGAGACCAATGGTCAGACCGAACGGACGAATCAGTTGTTAGAACAAATTTTGCACTGTCTTACCACATCCGATGCTTTACCATTAGCAGAATTTGCATTCAACAACCGCATTGACCACTCTACAGGTACCTCCCCTTTCTATTGTAATTATTTGTTTGATCCACACTTTAGGACTAGAGTTGAGCGATACTTTCCGATATCCAAAAGTATCGGAATCGGAATGGTATCGCCGATACCCAAAAAATATCGGCGATACCCGATACCGATACCGGAAGTCCCATGTAAGTCTATGGGAACAAAATATTGAAATTAAAAAAACCCCATTCTTGCCTTGTTGGTTAATTGTACATGAAGGAAAACAAGAAAGAGTAATGTAGAATGTATTGGGGAAGGTTGAGGATGAGGAGACATTAAAGGCATAGATGTTTAACCCAATCAAATGGAATAGCATAAATATTTTTTTTTTTTAAAGATGTTCGGATTGACGAAGAAATTGACAATGTTGTTAACGTTTTTTCTATTTTGGCAAATATGTATATTACACAACTTCCATGCTCTTCATCTTCACCCTTTTAACTTTTCACACACTTTCTCCTTCATAATCTTCTGCAGCATCATCTTTTTCATCAAATTATTCTTCATCTTCACCTTCTTTATCTTCTTCTTAAACTTCTTGCTATTCATCTTTGTTAACATTACTCATATTCTTCTTATTAAACTATTATTCTTATTCATATTCTGCTTCATCTTCTTCATCATATTCTTATTTGTGACAGAGAATCCTGTACTTGTAATCTGTCAAAGTATGAATTTTTCATCCTTCCGTTCTTGCTGTCACAAAAGATTTAAATTACAACAGTATTTGTCCGTGTTCAGTTTAGCCTGCAGCAGCAGGCATTTTCCAGGGGCACCACGAGGAGGAACGGACTCACCCCCATACACTGCTTAGTCTTCTTCTGCTTAGAATTTAGAGCATATATTTTGCTCTTCATTTTGGTCTTATACTTCATGTTCTTCTGCTTTTAGATCTTCTGCTTATTGTTCTTGTGTCTCTTGTTCTGTATCTTGTATTTGTAGCACAATCTTGTACCAGCTGATGTTACTGGGACACGGTTACTAAGCAGGAGGTACCTGTGCTCCAAAGCACTACCAAGGACCAGCAGACGTTGCTGGAACTCGGATACCGAGATGGAGGCACCTAGGCCAAAGGCACTGCGGAGAACCAGCTGACGGTACTGGAACCCGGAGGGGCAGCAGAAGGAAAAGAGCCAATGGCACAACCGAGGACCAGCTGACGTTACTGGGACACGGTTACTAAGCAGGAGGTATCTGTGCTCCAAAGCACTACCAAGGACCAGCAGACGTTGCTGGAACTCGGATACCGAGATGGAGGCACCTAGGCCAAAGGCACTGCGGAGAACCAGCTGACGGTACTGGAACCCGGAGGGGCAGCAGAAGGAAAAGAGCCAATGGCACAACCGAGGACCAGCTGACGTTACTGGGACACGGTTACTAAGCAGGAGGTATCTGTGCTCCAAAGCACTACCAAGGACCAGCAGACGTTGCTGGAACTCGGATACCGAGATGGAGGCACCTAGGCCAAAGGCACTGCGGAGAACCAGCTGACGGTACTGGAACCCGGAGGGGCAGCAGAAGGAAAAGAGCCAATGGCACAACCGAGGACCAGCTGACGTTACTGGGACACGGTTACTAAGCAGGAGGTATCTGTGCTCCAAAGCACTACCAAGGACCAGCAGACGTTGCTGGAACTCGGATACCGAGATGGAGGCACCTAGGCCAAAGGCACTGCGGAGAACCAGCTGACGGTACTGGAACCCGAGGGGCAGCAGAAGGAAAAGAGCCAATGGCACAACCGAGGACCAGCTGACGTTACTGAACCCCAGTAACACAGGAGCAAGTGTTGACTGTGCTAACAGCACTTCCGAGCAACAACTGGCGGTGTTGGAGCCCAGGGTCAAGGAGGATGTTTAAATACTAGATCAAGTAATTTCCTTGTTACCTGTCAATTTTAAATGTCTATACTTCAAACAAGAGAAAGATAACCTTTACTACCATAAGATGATGATTTCATTTAAACTAATATCTAGATAAATAAAGAATTGACAAACATAAACACATACATTAACATGTTGAACAGCAATGCAAACCACAAAATAAATTAGTTAAGGAATCTGCTATACGGTTGTACATAAAAGCATACAAGTACATATCTGAATCCATTAATGATGGATAAGTAACAGTATGTACACCATTTTTATTGTATAGACAATGAATGTCTGACTTCAAAACATCATCAGCATTACAAGTTATCTGTGATATTACTAAAATGTTCCATTTGCTGAATAATGTCACTAAATAGTTTATACAAAATTATACAATTTCCATCATGTAATACTCATAATATGTGGCAATAATCATTTTTATTAACAAACATAACCTTTAAAAAGTGCATAGTGCATAGTGAAAATTGCTATTTATGGCTGACTGTCGACTTGGAAGCATGACAACAGATAGATAAGGTATATATAGATGACACTGCATAGCCACAGATGGTGAATGGCGATGTAATACTGTACCTCAATAAAGTGTGCGTCACTACTACATAATTTTTTTTATATAGCTTTATAAACAGGGTACATGGATGTATGCTTGTGCCTTTGTTTTGACGCACAGACTGCCTTCCTGCTGAGACGCGTTGGGTAGTGAACAGTTGTGTGCAGTGTTCACTGCAGTCTCTGCGGAATAACCACACTTAGACCTTATAACTTTTCAGACTTTCTTTATCAATCTACCAAGATGAAGAAGGCAGGGAGTAAGGCACGTGGTCGTGGAGTTTCTTCAGGGAGAGGACGTGGGGATTCTGTGGCTGCTGCGGCCCCCAGTGACACAGCATCCACCAGTTTTCCCCGTGAGCGTTCCTTTATGCGCACTTTTGTAGGAGCTCGGAGTACCCCCCTGCTGCGGGAAGAACAAATTGAAGCCGTTGTTGTTTGGATGTCAGCCAATGCATCGACTTCAATTGCTTCCACCTCCTCTCAGGACCACAGCACTGTTGGGCAACCATCTGTCTCTTCACCGCCTGGCAAATTGCCCAGGCAGTCAGAGAGTTCTGTACAGGAGCCAGCTGAGTGTCTGCTTCTGTTCTCAGAATCTATTGGCTTGCAAACAGGGGCCCAGCCAAGCAGCATTCTGTAATGTGAAGAGGGAGTATGCAGTGATGCGCAAGCAGCTGTGTCTCTCTGAATCTGAAGAGGCGGGTGAGACAGTGCCGATGGTCAGCACACCGCAGAACGCATCTGATGATGATGAGACCCAGGTGCCAGTTTCTGTTGAGCATGGTGCTGGGCAGACCACCCAACAGCAGGTGTTGGAAGAGGGTAGTGGAGATGATGAGGTCCAAGACCCAACATGGCATGAGGAACAGGAAGGTGTGGGAGCAGCTCAGAGGAATAATAATAATATTTATTTATATAGCGCCATCATATTCCGCAAGCGCTTTACAGTTTAGCAGTTTCAGAACACAAGTCATAAGTAACAACGTTAACAATACAATAATTTAAGCTAAATAAGTCGCCCCTGCTCGTGACAGCTTACAATGTACAATGAGATGGGGGAGATACAAAGTATAGGTGTTTATATACAATGGTGCATTTACAATGATGTTCCAGCCATCTTAAGGGACTGAGGGATGGAGATAGTGAATGGGCTAGAGACACACACACACTTACACAGAATACATAGAATGACTTTGATTAGTGAATGTGATAGGCCGCTCTGAACAAATGTGTTTTGAGGGAGCGCCTGAAACCATGCAAATTGTGGATAGTCCTAATTTCTTCGGGGTACAGCATTCCAGAGGATTGGCGTAGAGCGGGAGAAGTCTTGGAGTCGGGAGTGGGAGGTACGTATTAGTGCAGAGGTTAGTCGAAAGTCGTTTGCAGAGCGCAGCAGTCGGTTAGGCCGATAGATAGAAATGAGGGAGGAGATGTAGGAGGGGTGCTGCACTGTGGATAGCTTTGTGGCTGAGAACCAGTACTTTGGTTTGAAAGCTGGGAGAGGCCTAGAGAAATGGTTAGTGATAGAAGGAAGATAGAGGAAGACATTGCCCCAACGGTACAAACAGGAGGGAGAGTTAGGCTGCAGACTCGGTTGCCTGTAGCCTCCAGTTTGGCACCTGTTCGGAGCAGTTGTCTTCCAAAAGTCAAAACGTGCGCTCCCAGGACTTGCACTGCGTGGTCCTTTTTTCACACACTTGCACATGATATTTGCTATGTGAAATGCAAGCTGTGTAATCAAAAATTAAAAATAGCTAAAAGTGTCAGTCACCTCAATACCACAAATATGTGGAAACATGTGCGGACAAAGCACGTAGTTGAGTTACAAAGACACACTGGAGATGTAGGCCAACCTACAGCAGCACCTACATCTTCAGGTTGTGTTGAAGCCTCTTCATCGAGCTCACACACAGCTGGTTCTGCTTCCTCACAGGATCGCCATGGAAGAACCTCGGCCACTGTTGTCCAGAGACAAACTGTTATTCCACACACAGCAGCAAGTTCCCTGTCATCCTCACACTCCCAGGCCACAAAACAGCCATCGGTAGCACAGGCATGGGATAAAAGACGGCCATACTCCGCAAACCATGCACGAGCACAGGCTCTGAATGCTGGCATTGCAAAACTCCTGTCCCTTGAAATGCTGTGATTCAGGCTGGTGGAGACAGACAGTTTCCGTAACTGAATATCATTGTCAGTCCCACAATACAATGTGCCAAGCCGATTTCATTTCAGCAGGCAAGCCGTCCCTGGTCTGCAAAAGCATGTTGAGGGAAAAATTAAACATGCGCTACTAAAAGCCCTCAGTAGCAAGGTCCACCTGACCACCGATGCGTGGAGCAGTACCCATTGTTATGATCTGCTACAACCAGTAAGGAAAGAAGGGAATTCTGTCCCTACAATACAACTAAGCTGAATCCCTACGATGTAACGGGGAACCTGATCCTGCGACCAGACCCGCTAAAGTCCTCATCTAGTGTGAACGAAGACCTATAGTTGCGAGGGAGTAATCCCTACAAGATCTAGGGACTGGGAGAAAAGGTGGACACCTCCTAACATAAATTGTAGCATGGATAATTAAACAGAAAAATAAATACTTTGTGATCCTAACATCAAGCAAAACTGACAGATTAAGGCACCTAAGCACCCGGCTAGCTTAACAGTAGATAATACAATGAAGTCAAGCAAAGCCAGAAGGGCGGAGCCAGACTAAATAGGGAAAAAAGGTCATGTGACCAGCAAACTGAAACAAAACCTAACAAGAGGGTTCTAACACCCATGGCCAGGGACAATACCTTTCCCTCACTGCCCATTGGGTCAATGTTGTGCAGCCGGGTACTGATCTTGCGAGTGGCGCTGTACGTGTTCTGCCAACTCCAAGGATTGCAGGAATCAAGTCTGTACACATTGATTCCTCCTCCTACTCCAGTTCCTCAGAATCATCGCTGCAGGAGCCGTCACGGTCTACCTCCACATGGACCCGTGAACGTTTACCTGTTGCGACCGATATGAGCACAGCCGTGTCCAAATGTCAACAGGCCGTCCTGAAATTAATTTCCATGGGGAATCTTAGCCACACAGCGCAGGAGCTCTGTAATGCCATAAAGCAGGAGAGCGACGTGTGGTTTTTGGAAGAGAATCTACAGGCAGGCTTGGTAGTGTGTGACAATGGCCGAAATCTGGTGTCAGCTCTGGGCCTTGGCAACCTCACTCACATACCATGTCTGTCATATGTGCTCAACTTGGTCGTGCAGAGTTTTTTGAGGGACTATCCGGATCTTGATGCACTGCTGCACAAGGTCCGCCTAGAGTGCGCTCACTTGCGACGTTCCAGCATGGCCAGATCGCTGATTGCAGCTCTGCAACGCAGATTTCACCTTCATGAACATCGCATCATATGTGACGTACCCACCAGGTGGAATTCCTCGTTACATATGTTGGAGCGGTTGTGTGAGCAGCAGCCAACAGTAATGGAGGATCAGCTGCATCAGGCGCAGTCAACTCGCAATTTGCGCCGTTCACACTTCACCACTACTGAGTGGGCCTCTATAATAAGAATAATAATAATATTATTTATTTATATAGCGCCATAATATTCCGCAGTGCTTTACAGTTTAACAGTTTCAAAACACAAGTCATAAGTAACAACGTTAACAATACAATAATTAAAGCAAAATCAGCCGCCCCTGCTGGTGAAAGCTTACAATCTACAATGAGGTGGGGGAATACAAAGTACAGGTGTTTATATACAATGGTGTTTTTACAATGATGGTCCAGCCATTTTAAGGGAGTGAGGTATGCATGGAGATAGTGAATGGGCTACACACACAGAATTACACATAGAATGACTTTGATTAGTGAATGTGATAGGCCACTGTGAACAAATGTGTTTTGAGGGAGCGCCTGAAACCATCCAAATTGCGGATAGTCCGAATTTCTTGGGGTAGAGCATTCCAGAGGATTGGCGCAGCGCGGGAGAAGTCTTGGAGTTGGGAGTGGGAGGTACGGATTAGTGCAGAGGTTAGTCGAAGGTCGTTTGCAGAGTGCAGCAGTCGGTTAGGCCGATAAATATAAATAAGGGAGGAGATGTAGGGGGGTGCTGCGCTGTGGAGAGCTTTGTTGGTGAGAACCAGTAATTAGAATTGGATCCTATAATGAATGGGCAGCCACTGCCAGTGTAATGAGTGCCGAAGGACTCTATGAAGGATATCTGCCACGTTTTGCGTGCGTTTGATGAGTCAACGCGGATGGCGAGTGCAGATGATGCACTAGTCAGCCTGACTGTCCCCCTTATCTGCCTGCTTCAAAAAACACTGCAAGCACTAAGGCATGAGGTTTTGGAAGAGGTGGAGGATGAGGAGTCACAAATTCCATCACCTTCTGGACAGTCAGCGCAACGTGGTTCCTCACAAAGGGCTGGAGGACTTTCAAAGTACCATGCTGTATCAACAATTGAACCTCCAGAGTCGCTGTCTATATTTTCATAACCATTACAAACTTTTAATGTATTTACAAAGCACATAATGTACAGTTTTTGTCTATCCTTTTGTAATGCTATTGTGTTTCCATAAACTGATGTTACAGAATTATGATACAAAGTTTTTAAATTTTGAGTTTTAAATTTTGTAAATTTTTATGTATTTGAAGGACTTTGTGAGGAGGATGAGGAGGAGTCAATGGAGGAGGAAGACATCGCTCCAGAGGGAGGTAGACAATGCTCTAGTCAGTATGTAGACCAAGGGTGGGGTGATGCACAGCAGGCAGAGATGACGCCTCTTGCAGGGGACAAACGTTTCTTGGCCAGTTGGGAGTCTGCAGCACATGGTTGATTTCATGCTGCAGTGGCTGAGAAACGACCGCCGCATCGAACACATTCACACCACGTCTGATTATTGGGTGTACACCCTCCTAGACCCTCGCTACCGGGACAACTTACAAAGCCTCATCACACCGTTGAACCGGGAGCGTAAAATGCGGAAGTACCAAGACACACTGGTGCAATCCATAATGTTCTCCATTCCAGCCGAGAGCGCTGCTGCTACTGCTTTACAAAGCAGCTCTGTGCGTCGAGGCAGTGGAGACAGCTCTGCAACAAGAGGGAGCACAAGCAGCGCCTCTGCACAGGGCAAGAACAGTATGTTCCAAATGTGTCGAAGTTTTGTGGCAGCGCCACCAATGTCTACACCATCCGAGACGGCTCCAGTCAGCAGGAGGCAACATTTCCGTAAGATGGTGACAGACTACATGTCTTGCCCTCTCAGTGTACTCCCAGATGGCTCTTCCCCATTCAACTTTTGTGTCTCTAAGCTGGATACATGGCCAGAGCTTAGCCAGTATGCATTGGAGGTGCTGGCTTGCCCTGCTGCCAGTGTATTATCGGAGCGCGTCTTTACTGCTGCAGGTGGTGTACTAACAGACCGTTGCATGCGACTATCCTCCGATAATGTAGAACGGCTTACTTTTCTGAAAATGAACTAGGCATGGATCTCGCCTGAATTTGCCTGTCCGGTTTCAGATTAACTAACTGGTTGGCAACGTTTTCCATGTCTCCTGTTATGTTCATCTTTCTACCACCTGAGCTATACTCCCTGGGCTACAACACTGCCAGTTGCTGCTCAGAAGTGTCGTGTCCACAGCCAATACACAAGCTATAGTGATAGTGGGGTTCAGTAACGCCTGCTGTTCCCCTGCTGCGTGTCTGACAAAAATTAATGCTGCTAACTCCAAATTAAAGTTCAAATTAAAGTTCAAACATCTCATACTAGGCCTCAGGCTACACCCTCCTTGACCCTGGGCTCAGAAGTGTTGGATGCACAGATCAAAACAATCGATGATGTGTTTGTGGGGTTCAGTAACGCCTGCTGTTCCCCTGCTGTGTGTCCGGCAAAAATTACTGCTACCTAGCTACACATGTTGAAAAAAACATGACATGTTAAAGTGGCTAGTGCTACACATAGATATCAGGCTACACCCTTATTTCTAAGCTGTAAACAAGTGAAACGTCAAATTTAAAACCATTCAATGATTAGTGTTGGTAACAAATCTGTAACTAAATAATTGTGACATATTATGGCAGATATCCACATGTCTAACACAAATGCTAACACAAAAGCATACTTATGCTATAGGGTACTGATGGTGAACCTTCTCACTCCATAACTTTGACAAATCCAACTCACATCATGCCTCAAATGCTGCAATGTTGGAAGTGCATAATGTGGGTTGAACTTTGACAACAGCTGCAGTGCGAAGGTTATCCTTCTGTGTTCTTGGCTTTTAAATAAAAGCATACAAGTAAATATAATAATACATTGTTGATTAAGGGACATGATGTACACCTGTAATATTGTGCAAACAATGGATGTAGGACTATTCCTCTTCAACATTACTTATATTTGTGTCATTTGAAAAAATACATATTTTAGTTAAAAATTAAAAACCCATGTTCAGTAGCTGTGAAAGGCCCGTTTGTGTACTTCTATATTGTTTGCAACCAATGTATTGTATATGGATGGAAGCACGTCACTGTAATAGATTTGAATTATTTTAAATAGAATAAAGCAGCACCAATTCGAGAAAAATGTGAAGGATGAGGCAGTGAGACACGCTCAGCAGAGTACAAGCAACAGTGGTTGAAGAAGTAACTGGAGCGGGATCTGCACTACAAAAATGAAAACCTCTGACTACAGTAAACAGTGCACACAACTGTTCAGTAGCTGTGAAAGGCCCGTTTGTGTACTACTATATTGTTTGCAACCAATGTATTGTATACGGATGGAAGCACGTCACTGTAATAGATTTGAATTATTTTAAATAGAATAAAGCAGCACCAATTTTAGAAAAATGACAAGGATGAGCCAGTGACAGACACTCAGCAGAGTACACGCAGCGGTGGTTGAAGAAGTAAATGGAGCGTGATCTGCATTTAAAAAAAAAAAAAAAAAAAAATACCTCACAGACTGCAGTGAACACTGAAACACAACTATTCACAATCTGTGAAAGGCTACTCCTTTGTCTACTTCTATATTGTTTGCAACCAATGTATTGTATACGGATGGAAGCGCGTCACACTAATAGATTAGATTTTAAATGGAATGGAGCAGAACCAATTGGAGAAAAATGAAAAGGATGAGGCACTGAGACACGCTCAGCAGAGTACAAGCAGCAGTGCTTGAACAAGTAACTGGAGCGTGATATGCACTCAAAAAATAAAAAACACAGACTGAAGTGAACACTGAAACACAACTGTCCACAATCTGGAAAGGCTACTCCTTTGTCTACTTCTATAGTGTTTGCAACCAATGTATTGTATACGGATGGAAGCGCGTCACACTAATAGATTAGATTTTAAATGGAATGGAGCAGAACCAATTGGAGAAAAATGAAAAGGATGAGGCACTGAGACACGCTCAGCAGAGTACAAGCAGCAGTGCTTGAACAAGTAACTGGAGCGTGATATGCACTCAAAAAATAAAAAACACAGACTGAAGTGAACACTGAAACACAACTGTCCACAATCTGGGAAAGGCTACTCCTTTGTCTACTTCTATAGTGTTTGCAACCAATGTATTGTATACGGATGGAAGCGCGTCACACTAATAGATTAGATTTTAAATGGAATGGAGCAGAACCAATTGGAGAAAAATGAAAAGGATGAGGCACTGAGACACGCTCAGCAGAGTACAAGCAGCAGTGCTTGAACAAGTAACTGGAGCGTGATATGCACTCAAAAAATAAAAAACACAGACTGAAGTGAACACTGAAACACAACTGTCCACAATCTGGGAAAGGCTACTCCTTTGTCTACTTCTATAGTGTTTGCAACCAATGTATTGTATACGGATGGAAGCGCGTCACACTAATAGATTAGATTTTAAATGGAATGGAGCAGAACCAATTGGAGAAAAATGAAAAGGATGAGGCACTGAGACACGCTCAGCAGAGTACAAGCAGCAGTGCTTGAACAAGTAACTGGAGCGTGATATGCACTCAAAAAATAAAAAACACAGACTGAAGTGAACACTGAAACACAACTGTCCACAATCTGGGAAAGGCTACTCCTTTGTCTACTTCTATAGTGTTTGCAACCAATGTATTGTATACGGATGGAAGCGCGTCACACTAATAGATTAGATTTTAAATGGAATGGAGCAGAACCAATTGGAGAAAAATGAAAAGGATGAGGCACTGAGACACGCTCAGCAGAGTACAAGCAGCAGTGCTTGAACAAGTAACTGGAGCGTGATATGCACTCAAAAAATAAAAAACACAGACTGAAGTGAACACTGAAACACAACTGTCCACAATCTGGGAAAGGCTACTCCTTTGTCTACTTCTATAGTGTTTGCAACCAATGTATTGGATACGGATGGAAGCGCATCAATTTTCTATTGAATGGAGCAGCTAGAATTACACTAAAGAAAAAAAAAAAGAGTCTGTGAGTGACACGTGCAGATGCCTACAGACAGCGTTGGATGCAGAGCAAACTGCAGCGTCACCTGCACTCACACACACCTTGCAGAGCTGTTAAAACAACACTGCAGGCAAAAGGAAGCTTTACACAGCGGTTGGTGATAGCCTGCCTACAGCACAGTACACTAAATCGCAATCTCTAACTGTCCCTCAGAGTCAGCAGAGCAGCGTTCTGTCCCTATCTGAATTCACAGCACAGTGACGCTAAAATGGCGGCGGCGCCTTTTATAGTGCATTCTGACATCATTTCAGCAGCCAATCACAGCCATGCCATTAGTTAAGATGACCGCAGCATTACAGGATGTGCCCACACTTCGTAGGATTCCTCATTGGCTGACTAAAATCACATTGCCTCTCAAAGAATTATGGGAACTTCCGATTCCGGTATACGATATTGAAAAAGTATCGGAATTAAGTATCGGAATTCCGATAACGCGAATATCGGCCGATACCCGATACTTGCGGTATCGGAATGCTCAACACTATTTAGGACGTTTTCTCATCTGGACTCCGTTTGCACAGGGACTGATATTGCCGTACAGCAGTTGAGGAAATTATGGCAGGAGGCCCAGTAAAATATTGGGGAGGCTCAAAGGAAGTTTAAGCTTTTTGCGGACAAGAAACAAACTGTGGGACCCACACTTCTGGTTGGAAATAAAGTGTGGCTGTCAACCAGTAACATTAACCTTAGTTTCCTTTGGCACCTAAGTTGGGTCCTAAGTTTATTGGCTCCTATGAGATTACTGAGGTGATTTACCCAGTGTCGTTTCGTTTGCACCTTCCAGCATCTTTTAAGATCCCCAATGTATTTCAGTCACTTTGCCACCAGCACTCTGTCTTCCACACGGTCAAGTCAGAGTAGCCATGAGTTTGGACCGCATACTTTTCACCCTGATACCCCTTCCTCACACCATGCTGAGTGCCCAGAGACAACTGATCCCACACTTGCACACTCTGAAGAGCTGTTCACTTTTCCATTTATAGATTGGGGCCTCTCGCCCAGTCCACTTGAAGCAGAACAAGATGAGATCTCATGTAGCATTGCCCAAATATTTGAGCATCCACACAGTCACATGAAGGCGACGGTGGGAACGTGTCAAAACAGGTGGACAATGATGAGACATAATTGCAGAAATTCAGGAGGAGGACCAGGGTGTGGAAGTAGAAGGCAAGGTGGTGGATGATATAGTAACTGACCCAACCTGGCAGGAGGACATATAGAGCGAGGACAGCAGCACACAGGGAGAGGGAGTGTCATGTGTGCATTGCCACGAAGATCGTCGCGGTTGCACATTTTGACTTCTCACAGCTGAGCTGCTGTTTCTTTGTGTTTGGCAGCTAGGGAGTTAATTCTGTCTGTGCTCGGTGCTGGACTGGGTGCAGTTTCTCCCGGCTGCAATTGATTATTTGTTGATTGGTTTCCTTTAAATTCTTGGTTGTCTGCTTGGGGAGTTGCCAGTGAAACCTTCATGCAGACCACAGATAGGAATGAATCTGTATAGACTTTAGTTGTGAGCTCCTTAGTTGTTCTAAGCTCAACTTGGTTAGAGTTTATTTCCCAGACCATTTATGTTCCTTTGGTGTTTGAGTGTGTATGCAAGCGTGTGTTATCCTGTCTGTCTTATATGTCTAATCTGTGTATTTAGCTGAGATCAGCCCATATCCCTTTGGTGGTAGTCAGGATCCTTCTTAGGACTGATTACAGGGTTCAGGGTCTGATAGGAGACAGGGTTAGGTTGGAGACTTGGACCTCTGAACCATTATCAGTACCTCCAAGGTGAGGGATTAGTTAGGACCCCAGTTTAGGGTCAGGTTAGATCCCGGTCCACCTCTTTCCTGTTTCAGCTCATCAAGTCCTCAAGATTAACCCTGAGTTCAGCAGATATCGTGTCAGGTAAATCTATTCTATACTTACATGCTGATGTTGCTATACTAGTTGTTGTATAGAGTGTTGTTCCTGTATTAATAGTTTACTGACATTGTATACATATCATTAGACAGCGTGACATTTTCACTGGCCTTAAAAATTATCTCCAGTTACCATGGATCCAGTAGCCCAGCTGGCTCTGCAGTTGCAGGGATTATCCATGGAGCTGACGGACATTAAGTCCAAAGTTTTGTCTCCCCTGGAGCAAACCAGAGTTGAACCTAAAGTAGCTCTCCCGGACAGGTTCACTGGTGGGCGAGACAAATTTTTCACCTTCCGGGAGGCATGTAAATTGTATTTTCGGCTTCGGCCTCGATCATCAGGGAGTGATGAGCAGAGAGTGGGAATTGTTATCTCACTCCTGCAAGGGGACCCTCAATCCTGGGCATTTTCCCTTCCTCCGGGATCCCCGGCTCTACAGTCTGTAGATCAATTTTTTACTGCCCTGGGATTGGTATATGATGACCCAGATCGGGTCTCTCTTGCTGAGACAAAATTACGTAAGATACAGCAGGGAGATCGTCCGGCAGAGGAATTTGCTTCTGAGTTTCGTAGATGGGCCACAGATACTCAGTGGAATGACCCAGCTCTTAGGAGCCAGTTTTGTCATGGGCTTTCTGATAAATTAAAAGACGTTTTGGCTCAGTATGAGTCTCCTCATTCACTGGAGGCTGCTATGGCCTTAGCTATCCGTACTGATAGACGGCTTCGGGAGAGGGGTGAGGTAACCCCACTCCCTGTTGTTTCTCCACCTACCACTAAAGTCCCTTATGTTGAGGTTCCCCTTGTCTGTTCGGATGAGCCTATGCAGTTGGGAGGGACATCATTTCGTAGGAGGGGATTGGCGGTACGCCGCAGGACTAGAAGATGTTTTTTCTGCGGGAAAGAGGGACATTTTGTTGGAGAATGTCCATCCCGTGCCTTGTTGAGCCAAAAGTCGCCGGAAAACTGTTAATCCCAGGTTGTGTGGTGGACGACAACCTGGGAGTATGTATTTCATCCGCCAGTTCTTCTCAGTTCCTTGTACCAGTGGAGGTGGTAGTTGGTACGAGAGTGGAGAGATTGTCTGTTCTTCTTGATAGTGGTTCCGGGGCTAACCTGGTTGACGCTCAGTTTGCTCAGGCTCAAGGTATGCATCTGAGTGTATTGGTCAAACCGATCCCTATATTCTCCATTGACGCCAGGCCTCTCGGCCAAGGTAGCTTTGTTCATGAGGTTCATAACATTGACCTTCGGGTAGGGGCAATACATAGGGAACAATTATCTTGTTATGTGTTGGAGGGTCTACCTACTCCCATTGTGTTGGGACTTCCTTGGTTGGTTAAACATAACCCTGTGATTAATTGGCAGTCCAGAGAAATAAGCCAATGGGGTGAGTTTTGCAAAAGCAACTGCATGAACACAGTCATCAGTGCGGTCGTGCCTAGTACATTGCCTCCTTTTTTGGAGGATTTTGGGGATGTTTTCTCTGAGGAGGGGTGTCAGGAGTTGCCTCCTCATCGCGTGTATGACTGCTCTATTAATCTCCTTCCTGATGCTAAGTTGCCTAAAGCTAGGTTGTATAATCTTTCTGGTCCTGAGAGGCAGGCTATGAAAGATTATATTTCTGAAAGTCTGGCCAAAGGGCATATTAGACCTTCATCTTCCCCAGTAGCCACGGGGTTCTTCTTTGTGAAGAAGAAAGATGGAGGCCTACGCCCTTGCTTGGATTTCCGCGAACTTAATCGGATTACTGTTCGAGATCCGTATCCACTCCCTCTTATTCCTGATCTCTTCAATCAAATTGTTGGCACCAAATGGTTCTCTAAATTGGATCTCAGGGGGGCGTATAATCTGATTAGGATAAAAGAGGGGGATGAGTGGAAAACGGCGTTTAACACGCCGGAGGGACATTATGAGAACCTAGTCATGCCTTTTGGTCTGACTACTGCACCAGCAGTATTCCAACATTTTGTTAATGACATTTTTCGTCACCTTGTGGGGCTGTTTGTGGTTGTATATTTGGACGACATTTTAATTTACTCGCCAGATCTTGTGTCTCATCAGGAGCATGTGAGACAGGTGTTGCAGATCTGCGAGACAATAAACTATACGCCAAACTGGAGAAGTGTGTATTTGCCGTACAGTAACTTCAGTTTTTGGGTTTTTTGGTGTCAGCCTCCGGTTTCCGTATGGACCCTGAAAAGGTGAGAGCAGTGCTTGAATGGGATCAGCCAGGGGATCTTAAGGCTCTGCAGCGTTTTTTGGGGTTTGCTAACTACTACCGGAAATTTATTTGTAATTTCTCATCTGTCGTCAAACCTCTCACTGACATGACAAGAAAAGGGACGGATTTTTCTAAATGGTCGGACAAAGCTTGCCAAGCCTTTTCCTCTTTGAAGAAATGTTTTGCTTCGGCACCCGTTCTCATCCAACCAGATGCATCTCAGCCGTTCATTGTGGAGGTGGATGCGTCTGACGTAGGGGTGGGTGCTATATTGTCCCAGGGTCCGTCCCCTGGTAAATGGCATCCGTGCGCTTTCTTTTCTAAGAAATTGTCGTCCGCCGAAAGGAATTATGATATCGGCAATAGGGAACTTTTGGCCATTAAGTTAGCTTTTGAAGAATGGCGTCACTTTTTGGAGGGGGCAGTCCACCCGGTTACCGTTATTACTGATCACAAGAACCTGTTGTATTTGGAATCCGCTAAGCGTCTGAATTCCAGACAAGCTCGATGGTCGTTGTTTTTTACCAGGTTTAATTTTGTCGTCACTTATCGCCCGGGGTCTAAGAATGTAAAGGCTGATGCCTTGTCTCGCAGTTTCCCAGGGGCCGGGAAAACGGATGACCCGAGTCCTATCCTTCAGGAGGGGGTGGTAGTGTCGGCTGTATTTTCTGAGCTTGAGGAGGAGGTGTTAGAGGCTCAGGGGTACGCCCCTGCAGGACCTCCAGGGAGACTGTTTGTCCCAAATCTGTTGAGACAAAAGGTTATTGAGGCACATCATAATTCTGCTCTAGCAGGACATCCAGGGAGTAAGGCTACTTTAGATCTCCTTTCTCGCCGGTTTTGGTGGCCTAATGCTAATAAAGATGTTATAACTTTTGTCGCGTCATGTGGGGTGTGTGCTCGCTCTAAAACCCCTCATACCCGTCCGTCTGGGACCCTTTTACCCTTGAAACTTCCGGAGCGTCCATGGACTCATTTATCTATGGACTTCATTACGGACCTTCCTCCGTCGTCAGGGAATACTGTCATACTGGTGGTTGTTGACAGGTTCAGTAAGATGGCACATTTCGTTGCTCTTCCTGCACTCCCTAATGCTAAAACTCTGGCGCAGGTGTTCATTAGGGAGATCGTTAGACTTCATGGGTTGCCTTCTGATGTGGTGTCAGATAGGGGGTCTCAGTTTGTGTCCAAATTTTGGAGGGCATTTTGTTTACGTCGGGGGATGCAATTGTCATTTTCCTCGGCTTTTCATCCGCAGACCAATGGTCAGACAGAGCGTCTGAATCAGAGCTTGGAGACATATCTCCTGTGTTTTGTCTCAGAGAACCAAGAGGACTGGTCTTCTTTCTTGCCTCTGGAAGAGTTCGCTCTTAACAACAGGCGGAGCGAGTCCACTGGTAAGTCCCCGTTTTTTGGGGCATATGGTTTCCATCCCCAGTTTTGTACTTTCAATGGGGGGGCCCTTCTGGGGTTCCTGAGGAGGAGCGTTTCTCGTCGTCACTTGCTTCTGTGTGGAGAGGTGTATTGAATAATCTGAGTGCGATGGGGAACCGTTACAAACGTATGGCTGATAGGAGGAGAGTTTCTGGTCCAGATCTGAATGTGAACGATCTGGTATGGTTGTCTACCAGGAATATAAAACTTAAAGTGCCCTCCTGGAAACTGGGTCCCAGATTCATCGGGCCGTACAGGATCAGTTCCATAATTAATCCTGTGGCATTTCGTCTGGACCTCCCTCCTACGTTTAAAATTCATAATGTGTTCCACAAGTCATTACTTAAAAGGTATGTGGCACCAGTCATACCGTCACCTCTACCTCCTCCTCCTCTGTTGGTCAATGGTAACTTGGAATTTCAAGTATCAAAGATCATTGACTCACGTCTGAATCGCCGGTCCCTTCAGTACTTGGTGCATTGGAAGGGGTATGGTCCGGAGGAGAGGACGTGGGTCCCTGCGTCTGATGTTAACGCAGATCGTTTGGTTCGGACCTTCCACAGAACTCACCCGGGCAGGCCTGGCCCTGAGGGTCCGGAGGCCCCTCGTAGAAGGGGGGGTACTGTCATGTGTGCATTGCCACAAAGATCGTCGCGGTTGCACATTTTGACTTCTCACAGCTGAGCTGCTGTTTCTTTGTGTTTGGCAGCTAGGGAGTTAATTCTGTCTGTGCTCGGTGCTGGGACTGGGTGCAGTTTCTCCCGGCTGCAATTGATTATTTGTTGATTGGTTTCCTTTAAATTCTTGGTTGTCTGCTTGGGGAGTTGCCAGTGAAACCTTCATGCAGACCACAGATAGGAATGAATCTGTATAGACTTTAGTTGTGAGCTCCTTAGTTGTTCTAAGCTCAACTTGGTTAGAGTTTATTTCCCAGACCATTTATGTTCCTTTGGTGTTTGAGTGTGTATGCAAGCGTGTGTTATCCTGTCTGTCTTATATGTCTAATCTGTGTATTTAGCTGAGATCAGCCCATATCCCTTTGGTGGTAGTCAGGATCCTTCTTAGGACTGATTACAGGGTTCAGGGTCTGATAGGAGACAGGGTTAGGTTGGAGACTTGGACCTCTGAACCATTATCAGTACCTCCAAGGTGAGGGATTAGTTAGGACCCCAGTTTAGGGTCAGGTTAGATCCCGGTCCACCTCTTTCCTGTTTCAGCTCATCAAGTCCTCAAGATTAACCCTGAGTTCAGCAGATATCGTGTCAGGTAAATCTATTCTATACTTACATGCTGAGTGTTGTTCCTGTATTAATAGTTTACTGACATTGTATACATATCATTAGACAGCGTGACAGGGAGGCATAGCACACCAACAGGCAAAAAGAAGCAGTGTGGTGGCCGCAGACAGAAGGCAGGCACCCATTCGTCGTAACACCAACATGACGGAACTTGGCAGTACAACTGTTAGGTCTTCCCGAGTCTGGTTGTTTTTAAAAAGTTTGCCGATAACTCAAATAGGCCATTTGCCCCACATGCCCGCATTAGCAGGGATAGCAAAACTACCAGCCTGACAACCACCAGCATGATCAGGCACATGGCAGCAAAGCACCCGACTTTGTGGGCCGAACCCCGGGCTCCAGGTACAGTGTCTGTGGGTGACACCATTGCTTCTACCACTGTTGTGCGTGCAAGCTAATCCCCTGTCCACTGTGCATGCGAATATGCCTTCTGCCCTGCACCTGTCATTGCCCACACTCAACTAGTACCATCATCAAGCACATCCACATTCTTGTACCAGCCCAGCTTCCAGTTGTCCATACCCCAGTCATTGAAGCAAGCGGAAATACGCAGCCAATGACCCACAGGCCACAGTGCTAAATTCACACATTTCTCGTCTGCTTGCGCTTGAAATGTTGCTTTTTAGGCTTGTGGAGGTGGAAGCTTTACGCAACCTGATGGCGGCGGCCTTCCCAAGGTACTCGGTTCCGGCCGCCATTATTTCTACCGGTGTGCCATCTCGGCATTACACAAATACGAGTCCCACAACATTACCCATGCCCTCAACTATGCTGTTACTTGGGAAAGTCCACCTAACAACGGATAAGAGGAAAAGTGCTTGTGGGCAGGGATGGTACATGGGTACTTGTATTGCAGTGGTGGTCAGGGGGTTAAGCCATGGATACCGCGTCTTAAATGACAGGCTTAACCCCTGACCACCACTGCAATACAAGGACCTGTAATATACAACCATTACTTGATAGCTACTCCTGTGCTGATATTACAGCTCTGAACCAGATTTAGTAATACAAGGATTAAGAATACATAACCATTACCTGATAGATACTCCTGCTCTAATTTTTTCAGCTTTGAACCAGATTAAGCAAATATTAAGCAGACACTGGAGCCAATAACCTGCATCTTATACATTCATCCTTTCCCTCTGCACCAAAGCAGTCGAATGAAGGTCCATGTTAGACTGAAACGTTTTGCTTGCAGACTGCTAAAATAAAAAGATTCAGAAGAGATACTTATAAGTTGAGTGCCAAGTTTTTTTTATTACACATTGGTTTGGGCGACCTACTTGAGCACCTCCCTTTAGTGCCACGCTATACTTCACATAGCAACAAAGTTGTCCTGATTATGCAGTTTTCTCATACCAGTTGAAGGCTTTTTAAAAAAAAAAGTTTGTTATAGCTGAATTAAAAATATTAACCCCTTAACTCTCAATGGTGGTTTGCACGTTTACTGACCGGGCCAATTTTTACAATTCTGACCACTGTCTTTTTATGAGGTTATAACTCTGGAATGCTTCAACGGATCTTTGCGGTAAAATTAGCAAGAAATTTCTTCGATATAACTTGCGGTTATTTATGAAAAAAACTGAAATATGGTGAAAATTTGGAAAATTTAGCAATTTTCAAACTTTGAATTTTTATTCCCTTAAAACAGAGAAATATGTCACGCAAAGTAGTTACTAAATAACATTTTCCACATGTATACTTTACATCAGCACAATTTTGGAATCAAAATTGATTTCTGTTACGAAGTTATAAGGGTTAAAAGTTGACCAGCGATTTCTCATTTTTACAACAAATTGTACAAAACCATCTATTTTTTGGGACCACCTCACATTTGAAGTCACTTTGAGGGGTCTATATGGCAGAAAATACCCAAAAGTGACACCATTCTAAAAAACTGCATCCCTCAAGGTACTGAAAACCACATTCAAGAAGTTTATTAACCCTTCAAGTGCTTCACAGGAGCTGAAGCAACTTGGAAGGAAAAAATGAACATTTAACTTTTTAGTCACAAAAATGATATTTTTCAAACAATTTTTTTTATTTTAACAAGGGTAAAAGGAGAAAATAGACAGAAAAAGTTGTTGTGCCATTTCTCCTGAGTATGCTGATACTCCAAATGTGGGGGAAAATCACTGCCTGGGCGCATAGCAGGGCTCGGAAGGGAATTAGCACTGTTTGACTTTTTCAAACAAAAAATTGGCTGTAGTTGAGATTGGACGCCATGTTGCAATTTGAGAGCCCCTGATGTGCCTAAACAGTAGGAACCCCCACAAGTGACACGATTTTGCAAAATAGACCCCCTAAGGAACTTATATAGAACTGTGGTGAGCACTTTGAACCCCAAGTGTTTCACTAAAGTTTATAATGCCTGGGTGTGAAAAAAAAATTCCACAAAAATGATTTTTTCGCAACCAATTTTTGATTTGTCCCAAGGAAACTGGACCCCAAAAGTTGTTGACCAATTTGTCGTGAGTGCGCAGATACCCCATATGTGGGGAGAAATACTGTTTGTGCGCACGGCAGGGCTCGGAAAGGAAGTAATGACATTTTGGAATGTAGACTTTGATGGGTGTCATGTTCAGATTGCAGTCCCTGATGTGCCTAAACAGTGGAAACCCCTCACAAGTGACCCCATTTTGGAAATTAGACCCCCAAAGGAACTTATCTAGATATGTGGTGAGTACTTTGAACCCCCAAATGCTTCACAAAAGTTTATAATGCCCAGATATGAAAATAAAAAATCCTATTTTGTTCCCACAAAAATTTATATTTAAGTCACCATTTTATTATTTTCTCTAGGTTAGCAGTAGAAATTAGACCATAAAAGTCTTTGTCCAATTTGTCCTGAGTATGGTGATACCCCATAAGTGGGAGGGACCACTGTTTGGGCACACGACAGAGCTCAGAAGGGAAGGAGCACCTTTTGACTTTTTCAAAGCAAAATTGGCTGGAAACGAGATTGGACGTCATGTCGCATTTGGATAGCCCCTGATGTACCTAAACAGTGGGAACCCCCACAAGTGTCCCCATTTTAGAAACTAGATCCCCTAACGAACTTATCTAGATCTGTGGTGAGCACTTTGAACCCCCAAGTGTTTCACACAAGTTTATAACATAGAGCCGTAAAATTTAAAAATCATATTTTTTTCGCAAAAATGATCTTTTCATCCCAGTTTTTATTTTCCCAAGCATAACAAGACCTCAAAAGTTATTGTGCAATTTTTTCTGAGTATGCTGATACCCAATATGTGGGGGTAAACCACTGTTTGGGTGCATGGCAGAGCTCGGAAGGGAAGGAGCGCAGTTTGACTTTTTCAACGCAGAATTGGCTTGACGCCATTTTGCCTTTGGAGAGCACCTAACGTGCCTAAACAGTGGAGACCCCTCACAAGTGACACCATCTTGGAAACTAGACCCCTTAAGGAACTTATCTAGATCTGTTGTGAGCATGTTCAGCCCCCAAGTGTTTCACTAAAGTTTATAATGGGTGTGAAAAAAAAAATTCCACAAAAAAGATTTTTAGTCCCCAATTTTTGATTTATCCCAAGGAAATTCGACCCCAACAGTTGTTGCCCAATTTGTCCTGAGTATGCTGATACCCCATATGTGGGGGGAAATACTGTTTGAGAGCTCAGCAGAGCTCGGAAAGGAAGTATTGACATTTTGGATGGGTGTCATGTTCTGTTTGCAGAGCCCCTGATGTGCCTAAGCTAGACCTCCTAAGGAACTTATCTAGATCTGTGTTGAGCACTTTGAACCCCCAAGTGCTTGACACAAGTTTATAATGCCCAGGCATGAAAATAAAAATCGTATTTTTTTCACACAATAATTATTTTTTAGTCACCAATTTTTTATTTTCCAAAGGGTAACGGGAGAAATTGGACACCAAAAGTTGTTGTCCAATTTGTCCTGACTATGCTGATACCCTATATGTGGGAGAAAACTACTGTGTGGGCACATGTCGGGGCTCGGTATAGAAGTAGTGACGTTTAGTAATGCAGACTCTGATGAAATGGTCTGCGGGTGTCATGTTGCATTTGGAGAGCCCCTAACGTGCCTAAACAGTAAAAAAAAAAACACAAAAACCCCATTTTGGAAACTAGACCCCCAAAGAAACTTATCTAGATGTGTGGTGAGCACTTTGAACCCCCAAGTGCTTCACAGAAGTTTATAACGCCCGGGCGTGAAAATAAAAAAATCATATTTTTCCACAAACATGATCTTTTAGTCACCAGTTATTTATTTTCTCAAGGGTAACAGGAGAAATTGGACCCCAAAAGTTGTTGTTCAATTTGTCCTGAGTAAGCTGATACCCTATATGTGTGAGAAAAGGAAGTAGTGACGTATTGCAGACTCTGATGAAATAGTCTGCGGGCGTCATGTTGCGTTTGGAGAGCCCCTGGTGTGCTTAAACAGTGGAAGCCCCCCACAAATGACCCCATTTTGGAAACTAGTGTGGTGAGAACTTTGAACCCCCTAAGTGCTTCACAGAAGTTTATAACGTAGAGCCAAAAAATTAAAAAACAATATTTTTTTCCACAAAAATGATAATTTTGCCCCCAATTTTTTATTTTTCAAGGGTAACAGAAGAAATTGGACCCCAAGAGTTATTGTGCAATTTGTCCTGAGTATGCTGATACCCCATATGTGGGGGTAAACTACTGTTTGGGTGCATGGCAGAGCTCAGAAGTGAAGGAGCACCGTTTGACTTTTTCATCACTGAATTGACTGGAATTGAGATCAGACGCCATGTCACGTTTGAAGAGCCCCTGTTGTGCCTAAACAGTGGAAACCCCCAATTTTAACTCCAACCCTAACCCCAACACACCCCTAACCCTAATCCCAACCCTAATCATAACACTAACCACAAACCTAAACCTAACACACTCCTAACCCTAATCCCAACCTTAACCCTAATCCTAACTTTAGCCCCAACTCTAACTCTGACTTTAGCCCCAACCCTAACCCTAACCCTAATGGGAAAATGGAAATAAATACTTTTTTTTAATTTTATTATTTTTCCCTAACTAAGCGGTGATAAAAGGGGGTTTGATTTACTATTTATAGCAGGTTTTTATGATTGGCAGCTGTCACACGCTAAAAGACGCTTTTTATTACAAAAAATAGTTTTTGCATTATCAAATTTTGAGAGCTATAATTTTTTCTAGTTTTTGGCCCACAGAGTCATGTGAAGACTTATTTTTTGCAGCACGAGTCGAGGTTTCTAATGGTACCATTTTCGGGCACATGACACTTTTTGATCGCTTTTTATTACGATTTTTGGGAGGCAGAATGAACAAAAACCAGCAATTCATGAATTTCTTTTGGGGGTGGGCGTTTATACCGTTCCGCATGTGGTAAAATTGATAAAGCTGTTTTATTTTTCAGGTTAGTACGATTACAGCAATACCTCATTTATATCATTTTTTAATGTTTTGGCGCTTTTATACAATAAAAACGATTATATATAAAAAATAATTATTTTTGCATCGCTTTATTCTGCAAGCTATATAAATATATATATATATATATTTTATTTTTTCGCTGATGATGCTGTATGGCAGCTCATTTTTTGCGAGACAAGATGTCATTTTCAGCGGTACCATGTTTATTTATATCCGTCTTTTTGATCGCGTGTTATTCCACTTTTTGTTCGGTGGTATGATGATAAATCATTGTTTTTTTGCCTTTTTTTTAAGGTTTTCACTAAAGGGGTTAACTAATGGGACAGTTTTATAGGGCGGGTCGTTACAGTTTTGGCGATACTAGATATGGGTACTTTTATTGTTTTTTTTTATATTTACATGATGAAATGAAGTTATTGGGGAATATTTTAATTTTTTTCTTTAATTAGGAATCGTTTTTTACACGTTATTTTTATTTTTTTTTACTTTTTCACTTTGTCCCAGGGTGGGACATCACTGTATAGGGTCAGATCGCAGATCTGACACTGTGCACAGTACTGTATCAGATCGGCGTTCTCACAGGCAGTGCAGCAGGCTTTCTCAGCGCCTGCTGTCAGCAGGCACTGAGGAAACCGCCTCCCTGCAGGACCCGGAAGGACCCCGCAGCATCTTGGATCCGTGGTCCTGCAGGGAGGAGGCCCTCGTATCAGCGCGATCTCATCGCGCTGCTCTGAGGGTCTCAGGGAAGTACGCAGGGAGCCTGTGCCCCGGTACACTGCGATCATCTTTGATCGCAGTGTGCCAGGGGTTAATGTGCTGGGAGCGGCCCGTGACCGCTCCAGGCACATAGTGTCGGGTGTCAGCTGTGATAATCCGCTGACACCCCGCCGCGATCAGCTGCGCTTCACCCGGGAGCACAGCTGATCGCATACGACGTACTATTCCGTCCTTGGGAATTAAGTCCCAGTGCACATGGACGGAATAGTACATCCGATGGCAGAAAGGGGTTAAAAAATAAACAACAGGTAAGACTTTGTATAATGGAGTATATCAGGCTTCTTTTCTGGTTCTGTTTCTTTATTGGAATAGTTGCAAATATTGTTGCTCTGAAGATGCCCTTAGGAAAACTCCCATAAAAGTCATAAAATCCAAAAAATAACATGTCTGCTAATCGTACAAACACAAATGATTATGGAAGTGAACATCCCATTCTGTAGGAAATTATAACTGTATAGTTTAAGATCGGCCAATATTCTTACATTGGATTACAAGGCTATATATATATATTGTGAGCCAATGAAGGGGTGCGTACTGGACGGGGTGTATATCTCGCCCAGGTTTCTTAGCTGGGTCGCATAAGGAATAGAGGAGTGAAGGTAGGATGGCAGTACGACGTTCATTCCACTCCCCATCCAGTACAGGCTTGCAGCTCAACCCTGAGTACACACAGCTGCCTAATTAAGCAGCCAGAAATAGGTGGTAGAGTTACACAGACAGAGCTCTCAGTCTGAATCTGGCTTCAGACGCCGCTGGAAGTCTCCTGGAAGCCACGCTCTGGTAACTACATTATATGTGTTGTTTTGGGCCAGGCTGCTAGAGCCTAGACCACGGTAGTGAGGGAACTGACTGTGTCTAGTTAGAAGCATGCCAGACTTAGGACTTTTGTTTATGGTTTGATTTATGTTTATTGCTGTGGACTTTCAATAAAACTGGTTGCGGCCAGTTTATACCAGTACTGCTGTCTGTGATTGAACTTTTCTATGCCACTCCATCTACCTGAGACGGCGATCCCAGAGCTATATACCCCTGAACTGGTTACAATATATATATATAATTATATATATCAAAAAGTTGGAACAGCACAAATATATCCTTACTGGTGGGTGCCAGGCCTTCAAGGCAAAAAAGGTCCCATACTTGCCTCAGGTACAGTATATACAAGAAAAAATGAAGGCAGCACTCCTTGTTCTTTCAGGTGAAAAAGTGGAAGGTTTATTTACACCACCATGTCCGAGCGATGTTTTGGCTCACACTGAGCCTTTCTCAATTAGTGGGTGTGATTAAGGGTACCGTCACACTCAGCGATGCAGTAGCGATCCCGACAATGATACGACCTGACAGGGATCGTTGCTGCGTCGCTATGTGGTCGCTGGTGAGATGCCAAACAGTCAGATCTTCCCAACGATCGGCGACCCGTAGCGACCTGTGTAACGATGTGTCTCCTATGTGTCTCAGTGCTAAGTCGCTAGCGAGATCGTTGGTAAAAGGTGTCAAACACACCGATGCATGCTACCCAACGGGATCTCAATGACCAAAGAAATATCCAGGCATTTCTGACACAGCCAGCGATCTCACAGCAGGGGCCGGATCGCTGGTAAGTGTCAAACATATCGAGATCGCTGCTTAGATCGCTGTTGAATCACAAAACTTGTGACTCAGCAGCGATCTCGCTAGCGATCTTGCTTAGTGTGACGGGGGATTAACACATGTGCAATTATACAAAAATGTAACAATCAATGAAGTGCAATTTACATACAATATACACTGCTCAAAAAAATAAAGGGAACACTTAAACAACAGAATATAACTCCAAGTAAATCAAACTTCTGTGACATCAAACTGTCCACTTAGGAAGCAATACTGATTGACAATCAATTTCACATGCTGTTGTGCAAATAGAATGGACAACAGATGGAACTTATTGGCAATTATCAAGACACACTCAATAAAGGATTGTATCTGCAGGTGGGGACCACAGACCACATCTCAGTACCAATGCTTTCTGGCTGATGTTTTGGTCACTTTTGAATGTTGGTTGTGCTTTCACACTCATGGTAGCATGAGACGGTCTCTACAACCCACACAAGTGGCTCAGTTAGTGCAGCTAATCAAGGATGGCACATCAATGCGAGCTGTTGCAAGAAAGTTTGTGTTTGTCAGTGTAGTGTCCAGAGGCTGGAGGCACTACCAGGAGACAGGCCAGTACACCAGGAGATGTGGAGGGGGCCGTAGAAGGGCAACAACCCAGCAGCAGGACCGCTACCTCCGCCTTTGTGCAAGGAGGAACAGGAGGAGCACTGCCAGAGCCCTGAAAAATTACCTCCAGCAGGCAACAAATGTGCATGTGTCTGCACAAACAGTTAGAAACCAACTCCATGAGGATGGTCTGAGTGCCCGATGGCCACAGATGGGGTTGTGCTCACAGACCAACACCGTGCAGGATGCCTTGCATTTACCACAGAACACCAGGATTGGCAAATTCTCCACTGGCACCCTGTGCTCTTCATAGATGAAAGCAGGTTCACATTGAGCATGTTAGGCATTGGGCAACGGCTGGATCTGAACTTGCATCTGAGGAGTCTGTGGTCTCCCATCCAAGTCCAGCCAGGGCAGATGCTGCTCAGCTTCACCGTCGGTCCCAATGCCTAGCCAATATAAGAGAAGTACAAGCTGTTGCAAGGGACTTTGTTTCTAGTAGCTTTCAGCATAGGTTGCAGAAAGGAACAGGGCTGCCACAGCCTAAGTCCAGGATTTCCTGCATTGAGCATACCCGTGACGTGGCGGACCGTGATTAGTGATTTGGTGTCAGCTGATCCGGTGACCTGGCACTGCCTGATTGGTCACGGGTGACGTCATCAGTGATGCGATTAACGAGATGGCTGGGGGCAGGGCTTAGCCCTTAAATAGCCTGGCTGCAGGCGCTGCAGTGCGGTCAGATCATACCAAATAGGTTGTGCTCATGTGTGGATGCTATGAGAATCTGGGCTCCACGTGCTCTCTAGTTTTGCTCTCCGGGACCTGCCGATGCCAGAGATATCTTGGCTAATTAGCTAATTACACAGGTCCTTCAGGCAGGTTAGTTGATGCTAGGCAGGTAATCAATGTGGCGCGGTCTAGCTCCGACAGAGGGTAGCTGTACACCCTGAGCAGACCACGGGGCGCGTAACCTGGGCATCGCCTGCTAGCTGAACAGAGAGTTGCTCAGTCCGGTCGCACACCGGCAGGCAGCACATAAGCCTGGCGTGAGTTGCATGCACTTCCTAAATGGCTGGCAAGTGGCTTCTGTGCAGTTAACAGGGCCACGTCTACACCAGCCTGCAGCACATCTCCCATGACGTTAACGGAGATAGTACAAATCCATTATCTTGCTTAGTGTGAAGTAACACAGACCAGACCTTATATTTCCGTTGTCAGTTTTCACCCTCATACCCGAGGGGTGTTCGGCAGCAGCATGTCTAGCTGCACCGCGGACTCCGGATTCGGTTGCAATCCATTATTTTAATAAAGTTGTTGCAACCGAGCTCTTAACAGAGCACATGTGACAGAAAAAGACAGAGTCTGGAGACGCCATGGATAGTGATCTGCTGCCTGCAACATCCTTCAGAATGACCGGATTGGCAGTGGGTCAGTAATGGTGTGGGGTGGCATTTCTTTGGAGGGCCACACAGCCCTCCTTGTGCTCGCCAGAGGTAGCCTGACTGCCATTAGGTAACGAGATGAGATTCTCAGACCCTTTGTGAGACCATATGCTGGTGAGGTTGGCCCTGGGTTCCTCCTAATGAAGGACAATGCCAGACCTCATGTGGCTGGAGTGAGTTAGCTGTTCCAGCAAGATGAAGGCATTGAAGCTATGGACTGGCCCGCCCGTTCCCCAGACCTGAATCCGATTGAGCACATCTGAAACATCCTGTCTCGCTCCATCCAGCAATGTCACGTTGCACCACAGAATATCCAGGAGTTGGCGGATGCTTTAGTCCAGGTCTGGTAGGAGATCCCACAAGAGATCATCCGCCGCCTCATCAGGAGCATGCCAAGGCCTTGTAGGGAGGTCATACAAGCACGTGGAGACCACACACACTACTGAGCATCATTTTGACTTGTTTGAAGGACATTACATTCCACTTTAATTTTGTGGGTGACTCCAAAACCAGGACTCCATCGTTTAATAAATTTGATTTCCATTGATGATTTTTGTTTGATTTTGTTGTCAGCACATTCAGCTTTTTACAGAACAAAGTATTCAATGAGAATATTTCATTCATTCAGATCTAGGATGTGTTATTTTAGTGTTCCCTTTATTTTTTTGAGCATTGTATATTAAACCATTCATATTATTATAACATCATATCTTGTTCAAAAGTACTTAATTGCAAAAGTGCCATTTATTTGATCATTAAAAACAATTTATTACCGATTTTATAGTGACATTATTATATTCAGTGATTTTATAAACTGTTTACGTCACAGTATGTTAAAACAGCTGTGTTTATAACACTATTATGTATCTTACTCTCATGGGATCTTGTATTTGCACATGAAGGACGCCATTACCGCTGCTACCAGCATTCTATTTTCTCTAGTGCGCATATTCGCGTGCATCATCACTCTATCATAAGTTGTCAGCCAATCAGATTCATTGTATGGCACATTCAGCCTGCACATGCACACTCCTACTATACTTTCATCTCAGCGCCATCTTGTTGAGGACACAATGCAATACATAGGCTAACTGCTAAAGAGCACACTATTTACAACTCTTAGGCCGACGATTCTTAATAAAGGATATGAACATCGCCAGTTTAGCAGCATCTTTCTATTTCTAATGTGTGCTCATTACTTCATGTAAACAGACATGATGGTTCAAATAAACCTTCCACTTTTTCACCTGAAACAACAGAGTGCTGCCTTCATTTTTCTTGCATATATACAGTATATATATATGTATATACACAGTATATATATAAAGTGGGGGAAATAAGTAATTGATCCCTTGCTGATTTTGTAAGTTTGCCCACTGACAAAGACATGAACAGTCTATAATTTTAAGGATAGGTTAATTTTAACATTGAGAGATAGAATATCAAAAATAAAATCCAGAAAATCACAATGTATAAATTATATAAATTTATTTGCATTTAGCAGTGAGAAATAAGTATTTGATCCCCTACCAACCATTAAGAGTTTTGGCTCCTACAGACCAGTTAGACGCTCCTAATAAACTCATTGCCTGCATTAAAGACAGCTGTCTTACATAGTCACCTTTATAAAAATCTCCCATCCACAGACTCGATGAATCAGTCAGACTCTAACTTCTACAACATGAGCAAGACCAAAGGGCATTATAAGGATGTCAGGGACAAGATCATAGACCTGCACAAAGCTGGAAAGGGCTACAAAACTATACGTAAGACACTGGATGAGAAGGAGACAACTGTTGATGCAATAGTAAGAAAATTGAAAAAAGAAAAAATGACTGTAAATCTACGTCGATCTGGGGCACCATGCGAAAACTCACCTCCTGTGGTATGCTTGATCATGAGGAAGGCCTACTACATGGGGGGAACTGTTAATGATCTCAAAGCAATTGGAACCACAGTCACCAAAAAAACATTGGTAACTCATTATGCCATAAAGGTTTACAATCCTGCAGTGCCACAAGGTCCCCCTGCTGAAGAAGGCACATGTTTAGGCCTGTCTGAAGTTTGCCAATGAGCACCTGGATGATTTTGTGAGTGATTAAGAGAAGGTGCTGTGGTCAGATGAGACAAAAATTTAGCTTGTTGGCATTAACTCAACTCGCCGTGTTTGGAGGAAGAGAAATGCTGCCTATGACCGAAAGAACACCGTCCCCACTGTCAAGCATGGAGGTGGAAACATTATGTTTTGGGGCTGTTTCTCTGCTAAGGGCACAGGACTACTTCACTGCCTCAATAGGAGAATGGATAGAGCCATGTACCGTAAATCCTGAGTGACAACCTCCATCCCTCCGCCAGGACATTAAAAATGGGTTGTAGCTGGGTCCTCCAGCAAGACAATGTCTCAAAACATACAGCCAAGGCAACAAATGAGTGGCTTAAAAAGAATCACATTAAGGTCTTGGAGTGGCCTAGCCAGTCCCGAGACCTTAATCCCACAGAAAACTTATGGAGGGAATTGAAGCTCCGAGTTGCCAAGTGACAGCCTCAAAATCTTATTGATTTAGAGATGATGTGCAAAGAAGAGTGAACCAAAACTCCTCTTGACATATGCGCAAACCTCATCATCAACTACAAAAAGTCTGACAGTTGTGCTTGCCAACAAAGGTTTTGCCACCAAGTATTAAGTGTTGTTTGCCAGAGACATCAAACACTTATTTCTCACTGCAAAATGCAAATAAATTTACATGATTTATACAATGCGATTTTCTGGATTTTATTTTTGATATTCTATAGCTAAATGTTAAAATTAACCTACCCTTAAAATTATAGACTTTTCATGTTTTTGTCAGTGAGTAAACTTATAATATCAGCAAGGGATCAAATGCTCATTTCCCCTACTGTATATTAGAGTTGAGCAAAACAGGTCAGTCAGATTAAAAAAACACCGACTTTCGCCAAAGTCGGGTTTCGCCGAGCGATACCTGACCATAGCGTGAGGTCGGCCATGCGTTCGGCGACCCAAGCGCCAAAGTCGGTTTTCCCATAATGCTTGAAGGGCCTTTTTCAGCCAATGAGCAAGGACACACACTGTGGGCAATGCGATGACATGGGCAGTGGCCAGCACCATCTTAGAGAAGGGCATTGCAGTGATTGGCTTGCTTTTTGTGGCGTCACAGTGCCTATAAAAGCCCTCACCGCCGACCGCCATTTTAGTTCTGCCCATCTAAGCATAGGGAGAGGTTGCTGCCACTGGTTCTCAGTAGGGAGAGCGTTAGGCAGGGAAAAAAAAATAATTCTGTGCTTGTGCTGATAGCGATTAGCTGTACAGTTAGTGTGCAGTGACAGGGGAGGATTTTGTTGTGTGCAGCAGCGATGGTTCTTGGGCTGCCTGACAATGACAGGGGAGGAATTTCTTGTGTGCAGCAGCAGAGCTGACTATTAGGCTGCATGCCAGTGACAGGGGAGGAATTTATTGTGTGCAGCAGCAGAGCTGATTATTAGGCTGCCTGCTAGTGACAGGGGAGGAATTTCTTGTGTGTAGCAGCAGAGCTGATTATTAGGCTGCCTGCTAGCTGTATTGCTGTGTGTACACTGCTGTGTAGAATGCTTTTTAACAAAGCACCTACTCAGCACTAATACTTTTATACTTTTTTTTCTGCACAGTTACCGAGCGTTCATTTTTTCCCACACCATATAGAGCTGTATGCTCCTCACACTACCGTGTAATGGCAGGTATCACGGACAAATACATGCTGTCTATCTGTGCATGACTCTGGAAATATATACGGAGATTTAAATTTTCCCCAAAACCGTATACAGCTGGTATCTTCTGATACAGTAACGTTTTTCTCTCTTCTGTATTACGGTCAAATCCATACTAAGAGAGTGTCTGTGTGTTACTCCTCAAATATATACGGAGATTTAAAATTACCCCAACACTGTAATATAGGAAAGATGTGTATCTTCGTACCGTGTTAGCCAGTAGATAGAAAAATATTTAGAATTGAGAGTCCTCAGTGGTTGATACCTTTTACTGGCTAACTGAAAAGAAGATAACAAATTGCAAGTTTTCGAGACTACTCAGGTCTCTTCATCAGACAAAGACTAAAACAAAAACTGAAGAATCACATATTTATACACAACACAGCACAGAAATAATGCAATAGGTAAGACAAGTGATGTGGAGCAGAACTGTCATTATGGGAGAGGAATGAACATAAATATTGGAACAGTTCATAGATAAGGAGTGTGAAAGTTTTATTGCCCTCTGATTGGGGTCTGGTATTCTGTTTTGATCCCCCCAGGTCAGAGAAGCAGATTCCTTGATGTACAAGGACATAAATCCATGGGATATATTCATTCCAGCACTGAGAGTGTCAAAGGTCATCATGAGCTTATATTCCCAAACCTTTCTATCTCTCTCAGATTTAAAGTTACATTTTAATACAAGTAATTTCATGTCCATCATGCTATGACCGGGGATACAAAAGTGTTTGGCCACAGGTATATAAATTCTTTTTTCTCTTATTGTGTGGCGATGGGAATTCATCCTTGTTCTTAGTTTTTGCCCTGTCTCCCCCACATACAGACCCCCAGTTGGACATTTCGTACAAATAACTAGGTACACCACATGAGATGTGATGCAGCTGAAAGTACCTGGGATCTTGTAGTCCTGATGGGAGTTGGGGATCTTTATATTGTCTGTGGTCATTATAGATGCACAGGTTTTACATTTTTTCTCGTTGCAAGGAAAGGTTCCTGCAGCTGTTGGGGAGGACAGGGAGCTTCTGACAATGATGCTCCTTAGATTTGGGGGTTGCCTAAAACACAGTAGTGGGGGGTCTGGAAATATGGATTGTAATCGGACATCTTTTTGTAGTAAAGGTTGTAATTTCCATGCAACTCCCCTTAGCACCTTCTGATTTGGATTGTAGGTGACCACTTGAGGCACCCGGTTATTTTCATCTTTAGTTTTGTACTGTAGCAGGTGATTCCTTGATATTCTTGTGGCTCTTGTAATTTGGTTTTCAACTGTTCTTGGATGGTAGCTGTTATGAATGTGCTAGAGATGGTTTCTGAGCAGAGGCTCCCTCTGGTGGTTACAGGCAGTGCTGAACCTTTCAGTGAGGAATTGCAATCTGGGTTCAATGACTGGTCTGATATAAGGAAGGTTCCCTCCCATTATGGTTGCCTGTGATCAATTGTTCTTGTCTCAATTCTGGTTCCTGGTTCATTTGGAAGTTTGCTGAGTCTTGCCTGCATCTTCTGCTATCAGATAAGATATTTTCTGCTTTTATTTTTGTGCTTGCTTTTTGCATTTGTTCCCTGCACTTCTGTGGAGGTCAGCCAGGTCCCATCCTGGGGGCTTGTGCTCCTCTCAGTTTATCTGAAGCCACTGTTATTTGTTCTTTTTTTTTTTCCTGTTTTTTCAGTGGCTGCAGCTTGGTTTTGTTCACACTGAGATCTGATTTAGTGGGTGGCAAGATCGTGTGATCTTAGTATTTTTGTAATCAGAATTGTTGGATTTTTGTAGGGTTTTCTGGGTTGCAGAAAGTAATCTCTCCTGTCTTATCTTATTTAGTCAGCTTGTGGCCCTAGCGTTTGTTCATTCTATTTTCTGTCTGTGTTCGTGCTTTCTTCTTGTCTAACCGCTATTACATGTTTGGGGGCTTCCTATTTTCTTTGGGGATCTGCTCCGGGCAGATAGCTTTCACCTCTCTGCCTTTAGGTGTTGTTATCTCTCAGGCTGTGACGAGGCCTCTAGGATCAACGTAGGAACGCTCCACGGCTACCTCTAGTTGTGTGGTTAGGTTAGGAATCTGCAACCCATTAGTTACCAACATCTCAGGTGTTCGGCTGCCCGGCTGTTGTTCCTGTCCTCCTCAGCTACCTAACATAACAGTATCACCGGCCAAACTGAAAATTATATGGTAGTCACAGAAGGGAAAAATAGTGTGGAAAGAAAAAAGTTGTCAGAGTTGTCAGAGATTTTTTTTTTTTCTGTTTGTTGCATTTTTTCCCTCTTTTTCCCTGGGTGCTGAGGAGGATTTTTTTTCTCTCTTAATGGAGTTTGCACAGTTGTCTGGCCGTGTGGATCAGCTTGCCACTGAGGTTTGGAGTATTGCTACCTATCTTGCTAGGTTGCCGGTTGTGGAACCTAGGATTCCCATGCCAGATTTGTTTTTGGGGGATCGGGCTAAATTTCTGAATTTCAAAAATAATTGTAAGTTGTTTTTTGCCTTAAAGCCTAAGTCCTCAGGGAACGCAGCACAGCAGGTTCAATTTGTCATCTCTCTCCTGCGTGGCGATCCTCAGGATTGGGCTTTTTCCCTGACACCGGGGGATCCTGTTTTGATTGATATTGGTGCATTTTTTCTGGCTCTGGGGTTATTGTATGATGAACCTAATGTCACTGATCAAGCTGAAAAAACCTTGTTGGCATTAAATCAGGGTCTTGAAGACGCTGAGTTGTACTGTCAGAAATTCCGAAAGTGGGCAGTCCTGACCAAATGGAATGATGATGCTTTGGCAGCCCTTTTTCGGAAGGGGCTGTCAGAGAATGTAAAGGATGTTATGATGGGATTCCCTGCTCCCTCTGGTCTCAATGATTCTATGTCATTGGCTATTCAAATTGACAGACGTTTGCGTGAGCGCAGAGGTTTGCGTGAGATAGTGTTGCCTTGTAAGCCAGCTTCTGAGCCCATGCAGTGTGATAGAGTGACTTCTGGGGCACAGCGTCATGAGTTTCAAAAGCGCAATGGGTTATGTTTCTACTGTGGTGATGCCTCTCATGCTATTTCAGTCTGCCCTAAGCGGGGAAGACGTTTTACACGCTCAGTTGTCTTGGGTAGTGTTCAGACTAAATTTCTGTTGGCTGTTACCCTGATTTGCTCCCTGTCCACATTTTCTGCTCATGCGTTTGTTGATTCAGGAGCAGCTATTAACCTAATGGATTTTGACTTTGCCAATCATTGTGGGTTTCCCATGATACCCCTGCGGAAGTCTATTCCCCTACTGGGCATTGATTCTACCCCTTTGGTGGAGAATAAACCCCAGTTTTCTGCTCAGGTGATAATGAGGGTTGAACCAGATCATCAGGAGAGTTGCAAATTTCTGGTGCTGTATAATCTGCATGACATTATTGTACTAGGTTTCCCTTGGTTACAGTCTCATAATCCTGTTTTGGATTGGAAATCTGTGTCTGTGACCAGTTGGGGCTGCCAATGTGTTAATGCCGACACTCCTGTTTTTTCTGCCTCTCCCCAGTCTCAGGGTGTTCCTGACTTTTTGACTGATTTTTCGGATGTATTTAGTGAAAGTAAATCTCCATCCTTGCCCCCTCACAGGAGCTATGATTGCGCTATTGAATTAGTGCCTGGTGGTAAATTTCCTAAAGGTCGCCTTTTTAACTTGTCTGTACCTGAACACGATTCTATGCGATCTTATATCAAGGAGTCATTGGAGAAGGGTCATATCAGACCATCCTCTTCACCCTTGGGTGCCGGCTTTTTCTTTGTGGCCAAAAAGGATGGTTCATTAAGGCCGTGTATTGATTATCGTCTCTTGAATAAGATCACTGTGAAGTATCAATATCCGTTACCCTTCATTTCTGACCTGTTTTCCAGGGTGAAAAGAGCTAGTTGCTTTACCAAGCTTGACCTCAGGGGGGCGTATAACCTTATTCGCATTAAGCACGGGGATGAATGGAAGATGGCATTTAATACCTCAGAGGTGCATTTTGAGTACCCAGTGATGCCCTTTGGGCTCACTAATGCTCCTTCCGTCTTCCAATCCTTCATGAATGATATTTTCAGGGATTTTGTGGATAAATTTATGATTGTTTATTTGGATGATATCTTGATTTTTTTCCAATGACTGGGACTCTCATGTGAAACATGTTCGGACTGTGTTCCAGATTTTGAGAGAGAATGCACTGTATGAGAAGGGATCAAAGTGTCTTTTTGGCATACAGAAGGTCTCATTTCTGGGATTCATTTTGTCTCCGTCTGTTATTGAAATGGACCCGGTCAAGGTTCAGGCTATCTGTGATTGGGTTCAGCCTACTTCATTAAAGGCTCTTCAGAGATTTTGGGGTTTTGCCAATTTTCATCGTAAATTTATTGGTAATTTCTCCGGTATTGTTAAACCATTGACTGATTTGACCAAAAAGGGTTCTGATGTGGTGAATTGGCCTCCTGAGGCAGTCTCCGCGTTTCAGGAACTTAAGCAGAGATTCACTTCTGATCCTGTTCTACGGCAGCCTGATGTTTCTCTACCGTTTCAGGTGGAGGTTGATGTCTCTGAAATTGGGGCAGGTTCCGTTTTGTCCAAAGAGATACTGAGACCTCTAAGAGTAACTCTTGCGCCTTTTTCTTTAGAAAATTTTCTCCAACTGAACGTAATTATGACGTGGGTAATCGGGAGTTATTGGCCATGAAGTGGGCCTTTGAATAGTGGAAACATTGGCTGGAAGGAGCCAAACATCAGGTGGTGGTCCTCACGGACCATAAGAATCTGGTTTATCTCGAATCAGCCAAGCGACTTAATCCTAGACAGGCCAGGTGGGCCTTGTTTTTCACACGTTTTAATTTTGTGGTTTCTTTTCTTCCTGGCACTAAGAATGTTAAGGTGGATGCCCTCTCGAGGAGTTTCTTTGCGGACTCTCCTGAGTTATCTGATCCTACTGTTATATTGAAAGAGGGTGTAGTTCTTTCCGCCATCTCACCCAATTTGAGACTGGCTCTGGAAGGGTGTCAGGAGGATAAACCTGAGCGCTGCCCTATTGGGAAATTGTTTGTCCCAGACCAGTGGAAAAAGAGTGTGATGTCTGAGATTCATTGTTCCGCGTTGGCTGGTCATCCGGGATTTTTGGTACCAGAGACTTGGTGAGTCGGTCCTTTTGGTGGCCTACTTTGTCTCGTGATGTCAGGGAATTTGTGCAGTCCTGTGGGACTTGCTCTCGCTCCAAGCCTTGCTCTCGATCTAGTGGTTTGTTAATTCCATTACCTGTGCCCAAAAGGCCATGGACCCGTATCTCTATGGATTTTATTTCCGACCTCCCTGTTTCTCAGAGAATGACCGTTATCTGGGTAATGTGTGATAGGTTTTCCAAGATGATGCATCTTGTGCCATTACCTAAGTGGCCTTCCTCCTCCGAATTGGTGCCTTTGTTACTTCAGCACGTGGTTCGGTTACATGGCATTCTGGAGAACATTGTGTCTAACAGAGGAGTCCAGTATGTTTCCAGATTTTGGAGGACATTTTGTTCTAAACTTGGTGTTCAATTATCTTTCTCCTCTGCTTTTCATCCTCAGACCAATGGACAAACCGAGAGAACAAACCAGACCTTGGAGACTTATTTGAGATGTTTTGTGTCTGCTGATCAAGATGACTGGGTCTCTTTTTTGCCTTTGGCTGAGTTTGCTCTTAATAATAGGGCTAGGTCTGCCACCTTGATGTCTCCATTTTTCTGCAATTTTGGGTTTCACCCTCAATTTTCTTCGGGAAAGGCGGAGGCTTCTGTCTGTCCAGGTGTTGACTCTGTTGTGGAGCGAATGCGGCAGATTTGGGACCAGGTAGTGGAGAGGTTGTCTCTCAGGAGAAGGCCCAACGGTTTGCCAACCTGCATAGGACTGATGGTCCTCGGTTTAATGTGGGGGACTTGGTTTGGTTGTCCTCAAGAAATATCCCTATGAGGGTTGCATCTCCAAAGTTTAAGCCTAGGTTCATTGGACCGTATAAGATCATGGAGATTCTTAATCCTGTTTCCTTCCGTTTGCTTCTTCCAGGGACATTTAAGATCCATAACGAGTTCCACAAGTCCTTATTGAAGAGGTTTGTCGAGCCTGTGGTTCCTATGGCTGCGCCTCCTGACCCTGTTTTGGTTGAGGGCAATCTGGAGTATGTTTTTGAGAAAATATTGGATTCTCGTTTTTCTAGACGGAAACTCCAGTATTTGTTTAAGTGGAGAGGTTATGGTCAGGAGGACAATTCTTGGGTGTTTGCTTCGGACATCAATGCTAGGAGACTGGTCCGTGCCTATCACCGAGCTCATCCTGATCAGCCTGGTTGCACAAGTGAGGGTTCGGTGACCCCTCCTCAAGGGGGGGTACTGTTATGAATGTGCTAGAGATGGTTTCTGAGCAGAGGCTCCCTCTGGTGGTTACAGACAGTGCTGAACCTTTCAGCGAGGAATGGCAATCTGGGTTCACTG